>BLSH010239502.1:1101511-1112307 GCA_018402905.1 Glandirana rugosa
ACCATCACAGCTGCGCCCGCATGGCCAATCAGGGAAGGCGCCGCGGCGTGCCAGCCGGCTGGAACGCAGAACCCGGAAGCGGAGGAGGACAGAGCAGCGGACCTATCCCCCACAGCACAGACAGGCACTCTAGCAAGAAGCCCAGGATGGCTGTTCCTGTGCGACTGATGGCAGTTTATGCCAGCGCCAGCTCCGGCACCAGGAGCGTCACCATCCGAGGGCTTTGCCCCCTTCAACTGGGACCTTCCACCGCAGGGACAAACGGCAGGAAATCGGGACGTCCGGAGCAAGGACAGAATAAGAACACCGTCTCCAGGTACTGCTGTCCTTTTATGCTCTGTTAAAGGGATGTCCTATACGGGGTCAAGGGGGCGGGGTTGACCCGAGGTTGTGCTGCCATGGGGCTGAGCCAGGAAACAACATTTTGGGAGCTAGAGCCTGAGAATACAATTACGTGCATGAAAATACAAGAAAATGTGCACAAATATGTCCAATAAAAAAGCCTGAAATTATATCCAAAAAGCATATCTAAAAAAACATATTTTATTTTCTGACATCCAAAAAGCAGATGCTCAAATATCAGGACCGTGTGCAAGAGGCCCTACATAGTATGAAAAAAAATATATAGTGCAATGTACATAGGGGCATATTTTTAGAGCAGGCAATGTGACATTCACCAAACATTCAGTGCAAGTGAATCTTCCTGTTTCATGTTCCACATTACAGTGATTCTCCTGCAGTGAATATTTGGTGAATGTCACATTCGCAGCTTTTAAATGTGCTTCATGGAATTAAAAGCAAGCAGCTTCAACTACGGGCCTGGAGACTGCCTGGAAACTTGCACATGAATTACTATTAACAAAATGTGTGTTTATATATAGTTTATGACGTCCAATAAGACTACTGGTTCCACAAATGTTATACAGACTATTATTTTTATCATTTATTAATAAGGCTTTTCAATAAAATGTCTACTCTGTGGTGCAGACTAATTTTCTAGTAAAAAAAAAAAAAAACCCGACAGTTTACCGAGAGAAAAAAAGGACCAAGACATTGTTAAAAGCAAATTCCTTCTACACACTTTCCCTGACATTTGCACACAAGAAAATGCAAGGGTCACTGGTAGAGAATCACGGCACGGCAGTTCCAGTCTTTTGCTCTTATGAAAGTAAATGACCTCAGCTATTATTCGTGTCTTAGGCACTTTTTGTTCTCAGTGTCCAGATGCAAGAACCATTCTTTCAGTGAAATAACTGTGGACAGCTCCTTCACATTTCCCTTTTCCTCAGTGTTTTCACTTCATAAAGCTGCAGTCAATGCATTTTGTGTGTGGTGAGGACGTGGAGGGAGGGGAATGGCACATTCACTGGTGGTCTCAGCCATACCCTTCAATGCTGGCTCAAGTAGTCCCAGGATTAGGCTTTTGTTTGTGATGAAAGCATTTGAAAAGTCAGTTATTTAAAATTAGTCAAGCTGTTGATTTTAAAATAAAGGCTTTTTAGATCTGCTCTCTTTAATAAATCACTAGAGGGATCTGAGGGCAGCTGTAGGACACCTCACATATTCTCCATGAACATCCTGCCAAGGATTACCTTCTGCTCTCCCAAATCTTCATGTATTTTATACAGGAACCAAAGTTAATCCAGCACTTTCCTCTGGGTTCCAAAACCAACTATACAAAATTAAACATAATTTTTCTGCCAATGGCAAACACACCGGGGTTGATTTACTAAGGCAAATTACCAAGAGCGGGAAAAATGTATTATATATATATATATAAAATAACCAGAGATTTAATGCCACAAACTCTGCTCAGCGCTTTAGGATACACAGTTCATATGCCAGGATGAGCTGCTGCTAAAAGTATACACATATATTAAAACCTTCCAAATACAAATATAAATCTCAGTATTTGTAGCAGCGCTTCTTATTCATACACCCACTCCTGGTGTACATCAATTGTGACAGTTCATAAAGGGTTAAGACATAAATCTTGCTTAGGAGATTCTATTGTGCACCATCACACGGCACCACGTGGGAAACCCCTCAGGGGATGCACTTACCACAACACGGCAAGTGTAACGCCTTCCCTCTATAATGGTGTCTTCTTTGTCTATGTGCTATATCCCCAATACTCTGTGCATGAATGGGCAAAAAAAGAGAGACCTCTTATAGCGTAACTCTGTAGGTTTTATTTGGTCCCCAAATTCCCCTTAAAAGCCGCACTTACAATTTATAAGCAAATATATTGCAGTTACGATCAACCATCGGTATATTACCATAGCCAGGAGTCGGTGGCGGTAGACCGAAGGGGTCCGGTTCGACACATTTCCCTTCATCACTTCCTGCTCGGTGAACTGCACACGTCACTTCCGGTACGCCACTAGGTCACGCCCTGACGCGTTCATCATCACGACTTCCACAGAGGGTGCCTTCCACAGGCAAGTCGTGATGATGAAACGCGTCAGCCGTGACCTAGTGGCGTACCGGAAGTGACGTGTGCAGTTCACCGAGGAGGAAGCGACAAAGGGAAGTGTATCCAGCCGAACCCCTTCGGTCTCCCGCTGCTGACTCCTGGCTATGGTAATATACCGATGGTTAATGTTAACTACGATATATTTGCTTATAAATTGTAAGTGCGGTTTTTAAGGGGAATTTGGGGACCAAATAAAACCTTCCAGAGTTACGCTATGAGAGGTCTCTCTTTTTTGCCCATTCATGCACGTAGTATTGGGGATATAGCACATAGACAAAGAAGACACCATTATAGAGTGAAGGCGTTACACTTGCCGTGTTGTGGTAAGTGCATCCCCTGAGGGGGTTTCCCACGCGGTGCGTGTGATGGTGGATGGTGCACAATAGAATCTAATAAGCAAGATTTATCTTAACCCTTTATGAACTGTCACAATTGATGTACACCAGGAGTGGGTGTATGAATAAGATGCACTGCTACAAATACTGAGATTTATTTTTGTATTTGGAAGGATTTATTATATATATATATATATGTGTATATATGTATTGTATAAGCACCGGGCCAGCAAAATTTGTGGCTGGTTTTGGTGCTCAATGTACAGGGTGGGCCATTTATATGGATACACCTTAATAAAATGGGAATGGTTGGTGATATTAACTTCCTGTTTGCGGCACATTAGTATATGTGAGGGGGGAAACTTTTCAAGATGGGTGGTGACCATGGCGGCCATTTTGAAGTCGGACATTTTTAATCCAACTTTTGTTTTTTCAATAGGAAGAGGGTCATGTGACACATCAAACTTATTGGGAATTTCACAAGAAAAACAATGGTGTGCTTGGTTTTAACATAACTTTATTCTTTCAGGAGTTATTTACAAGTTTCTGACCACTTATAAAATGTGTTCAATGTGCTGCCCATTGCAGCACCTGAAACTATGGATACTGGAAGCCTGTGTTAGCATTTCTCCTGCGGTGTTGCTATCAGTGTGTGAAGAGTGGGAGAAGAGGGTTGCATTGACAATCCAACACAATGGGCAGCACATTGAACACATTTTATAAGTGGTCAGAAACTTGTAAATAACTCATGAAAGAATAAAGTTACGTTAAAACCAAGCACACCATTGTTTTTCTTGTGAAATTCCCAATAAATTTGATGTGTCACATGACCCTCTTCCTATTGAAAAAACAAAAGTTGGATTCAAAATGGCCGACTTCAAAATGGCCGCCATGGTCACCACCCATCTTGAAAAGTTTCCCCCCTCACATATACTAATGTGCCACAAACAGGAAGTTAATATCACCAACCATTCCCATTTTATTAAGGTGTATCCATATAAATGGCCCACCCTGTATAACAATGTCACTAAATGTGATTCTTTTTTTTTTCTCTATGGATATTTATATATATATATATGTTTCTCTTTTAGAAATTATATACCTATCTCTGAATGATACTCCCGAGGAAGCGGTTCCACGCGAAACATGTAGAGTTATGACTGGACAGAGATGAATTTTTAGTTCCTCTCTGAGGGCTTATACATCCACCCACCTCCAGTTCATATCAGAGCAATTGGTATAAATAGAGTGTCCTTCTCTGCTCTCCAATAATGTGATAAGTGTTTATATGTTGTATGTCTGCCCTTGTGGGCATTTTTTTAAACCTTTAAATAAACATATATTTTTATAAAAAAATTCCTTTGTGAATTCATACCGTACCACGAAAGTCCAATATTGCCTCATGTATGTATGAGTTCCCCATTCCTTTGCTAAGCCTTAGTCGGCTGATTTCCTGTTAGTACTGAATAGGGATAGGTGGTGTCTTTATAGCCGGAAGCATACCCTGAGCAGTATTGGCATCTTCTGTTTCTATGGCAACGATTGTATACATACAAATCGGGTGGCTCACTAGCTCCACCCCGCCGACGAAGTCCTGTTGGAAGTAACGCGTATGGGAGGTGGAGTTGTTCACGTGACACCATCCGCTGCTATCCTGAACCCACACGAGAGCGGCGGATCTGTACCATTACAGGCTTGCATACAAGTTGATTACATGTGAGTGTTCTTATTTGGTTCTAATAAAGTGAATGATGTTGTAGAGAGCACTATTAGTTTGTTTTCTTTTTTTATATCACTTTGGGGGATTCTCCTATATGGGAAGAATAGTCGGACGCCTCGGATGATTTAATTTGTTAGGTAAAGCGCATTTGACCATCCTGTATATACAGGGGTCAACAATTTGAGGTGAACGGCCTGTGTGACTATTGGTGGCGGAGATTTCACCTGAGATGGCTGACGTTTCCTCACCTTTTCATTGCCTATTAGGAATCCTTACAGTAGATGGACTCTTATGTTTGGGACTTTGTTTCTCTCCCTTGGACTTTATATCATTTAGATTTGGTTGCGCTGCACCTTTTGGTTATATATATTTTAGCTATGCCATGGCTTAGCCAGGGTACAATCAGGGCCCTCTTAATAGTATCGTGGGCCCATGGGCAAAATAATGCACTGGTGCCCCTACCTTTCTGCCCCAATTCATGCACCTACTCTCAAGAATTAAATAAATAGTTGATAGAATTAAACATATATGTGTTAGTAATTTTAATAAAAATGTATTTTAAACAGTCAAAAATGCCATAAATCAAAGACTAATCAACACAAAGGGCACCAGTACGGGGAGAAGGCAGAAGGGCACAGTACGGGGGAAGGGGGGTCAGGAAGGCACAGTAAAGGGGGGGGGGGACAGTAATGGGGAGTTCAGTGAGCAGTACATGTTCAATTACACTGTCTGGGACACATGGCTATCCTAGAACAGATTAGTAAAAAGTGTGGCCGTTCCAGCAAATCCGGAACAGTTGGCAAATATGATGTAATGCATGCCCAGGGGTGCCCATGCATTAAGAAGGCCATGGGTAAAATGGCACACTGGAGCAGGCGTTTCATAGCAAACAACACTTGCATACAGTTCACCTTACATACAATGTAGCCTGTGCACATGTGTATGCATGCATCAGGGATAGGATTTGGCTATCCACACACTACTGAGACACTGGCACAAACTCATTAATATTTAAAATATGAAAGCAGTGTTAACCACAAAACCAAAAATGTAATATATACAGCATCTCACAAAAGTGAGTACACCCCTCACATTTTTGTAAATATTTTATTATATCTTTTCATGTGACAACACTGAAGAAATGACACTTTGCTACAATGTAAAGTAGTGAGTGTACAGCTTGTATAACAGTGTACATTTGCTGTCCCCTAAAATTACTCAACACACAGCCATTAATGTCTAAACCGCTGGCAACAAAAGTGAGTAGACCCCTAAGTGAAAATGTCCAAATTGGGCCCAAAGTGTCAATATTTTGTGTGGCCACCATTATTTTCCAGCACTGCCTTAACCCTCTTAGGCATGGAGTTCACCAGAGCATCACCGGTTGCCACTGGAGTCCTCTTCCACTCCTCCATGATGACATCATGGAGCTGGTGGATGGTAGAGACCTTGAACTCCTCCACCTTCCATTTGAGGATGCCCCACAGGTGCTCAATATGGTTTAGGTCTGGAGACATGCTTGGCCAGTCAATCACCTTTACCCTCAGCTTCTTTAGCAAAGCAGTGGTCTTCTTGGAGGTGTGTTTGGGGTCATTATCGTGTTGGAATACTGCCATGCGGCCCAGTCTCCGAAGGTAGGGGATCATGCTCTGCTTCAGTATGTCACAGTACATGTTGGCATTCATGGTTCCCTCAATGAACTGTAGCTCCCCAGTGTCGGCAACACTCATGCAGCCCCAGACTGTGACACTCCCACCACCATACTTGACTGTACGCAAGACACTTGTCGTTGTACTCCTCACCTGGTTGCCGCCACACACGCTTGACACAATCTAAACCAAATAAATTAATCTTGGTCTCATCAGACCACAGGACATGTAGTCCAGTAATTCATGTTCTTAGTCTGCTTGTCTTCAGCAAACTGTTTGTGGGCTTTCTTGTGCATTATCTTTAGGGACAACAGCCATGCAGACCAATTTGATGCAGTGTGAGGCATATGGTCTGGGCACTGACAGGCTGACCCCCACCCCTTAAACCTCTGCAGCAATGCTGGCAGCACTCATACGTCTATTTCCCAAAGACAACCTCTGGATATGATGCTGAGCACATGCACTCAACTTCTTTGGTCGACCATGGCGAGGCCTGTTCTGAGTGGAACCTGTCCTGTTAAACCGCTGTATGGTCTTGGCCACCATGCTGCAGCTCAGTTTCAGGGTCTTGGCAATCTTCTTATAGCCTAGGCCATCTTTATGTAGAGCAACAATTCTTTTTTTCAGACCCTCAGAGAATTCTTTGCCATGAGGGGCCATGTTGAACTTCCAGTAACCAGTATGACGGAGTGAGAACGATAACACCAAATTTAACACACCTGCTCCCCATTCACACCTGAGACCATGTAACACTAACGAGTCACATGACACTGGGAGGGAAAATTACTAATTGGTCCCAATTTGGACATTTTCACTTAGGGGGGTACTCACTTTTGTTGCCACGATTTAGACATAAATGGCAGTGTGTTGAGTTATTTTGAGGGGATAGCACATTTACACTGTTATACAAGCTGTACACTCACCACTTTACATTGTAGCAATGTGTAATTTCTTCAGTGTTGTCACATGAAAAGTTAGAATAAAATATTTACAAAAATGTGAGGGGTGTACTCACTTTTGTGAGATACTGTAACAATCATTAGATATGGTGGCTGCAATAGCTTTCTTTTTTTTGGACTTTCCCCCACTGTTTTCACCTGTTGATCTGACCAGTAACACATCTCCTGTATTAGAGTGCCTCCACTCCAGATGAATAAGCACAGGGGGTAAGTTTGTGCAGCATAAATTTTAGTTTGTGGAGAGGGGAATGTTGGACATACTAGCAGATTTGAATACACTAACAAATTAAAGCCAAACTACAACTAATGCTTTATAAGCAAACCGTTTTTTCCTTTTGGGATACATGTTTTACATTAATAAATAAAAGCTGATCTTTGTATGCACCCCTGCTAGTGTGAAATGGTTTGTCTCATCCCTGTAACTGATTCATTCTGCTGGAGAGCTTGTTTTTTGGAAAACAAGAGACTTACTGGCTGGATCACCAGATGAAAATAGAAGAAAGAAAGCCTAAAAAACCTAATGCAGCCAAACACGTCTAAGAAATGGTAAGCTGCAATATAATAAAGGTTTGTTTTTGGGTTTAATACCATTTTAAAGCATTATTAATTCCAAAAGCAAACATTTGTTTGGCAGTCTACGAATTCTTAGATGTGAAGGCTATATTAGTTTCATTTTATAGGCTTTCTTTCATCTATTTTCATCTGTTGATCCAGTCAGCAAGTTTGTTGTCTTTCCAACAGAAAAGCTCTCTTGCCGTTACAGTGATGAGATAGACTATTCAACACTGACAGGGGTGCTTAGAATGATCAGCTTTTATTTATGTATGTAAAATCTTTATCCCAAAAGGAAAAAACAGTTTGCTGTAACTGATTATAAATTATTAGCTGGAGCTCAGCTTCAATTTGTTAGTGTCTTGAAATCTGCTAGTACATCTAACACTCCCATCCCCCTAGACTAACAAAGCTGTGCTCAAATCTGCCCCCCGTGATCATTCATCCAGAGCGGTGTCTGTATAATACAAGAGGCATGCTACTGGCCAGGTCACCAGAAGAAAAGCCTCAAAAGGAAAACTAAAAAAACACCACATCCAATTATTTGGTTTTGGGTTTAATATCGCTTTAAGCTCTATTTTTTAAAGTCTCCTACAGCAAGGATCTTTCTTTGAAAGCCTTTCTTCCCTCCTGCTCAGTAGGTCCTATATTTGCTGCTCTCTTTCCTGTTTTCAAATGTCGCCTTGCCCTAGCAGGATCCTATGGTGACACCCATAAGTGAGCATGCCCAATGTGTGCCAGTCAGCCAGAGTGGGCTAGCAATGCTCGTATGCACTCACAGCCAGAGCAGGCTAGACAAGGTGCACAAGCATTTTGGTGCCTGGCGTTGTGAAACGTGTAGTCCTGAGAAGAGGGTGTCGAGGGACTTTCAAGAAGTGCTGAGTGTGTGCTCCTGGCTGGGAGTTCAGAAAAGTGGAGCACACAAACCCAGAGGCTGTGGTGGTGATTATTCTTATTGTGTTTCTGGATTTTTTGATATTCATATGCATTTATTGTCCAATGCTCAGCACCAATGTATTTAGGACAAGAAAAGTAAGGCTTTAATAAATTAGTAAGATAAAACTGGGCATTTTTATACAAGAATGATTTCTGTGTCCACCCCCTTATATTGCAATCATTGACAAAAATGTACAATATATCCACTTGAGGACCAGGCCTGTTCTGACACTTTTTGTTATTTTTTTAGCAGAGGCCCCAGAGAATAAAATTATGATTGTTGCAATGGTTTTTGAAATTGCCTTTTTTTTTTTTTTAAATACACTTGAATGAATTTTAATATAATATATATAACCCATTTTTTTTGTAAAATGATGTTAGGCTGAGTAAATAGATACCTAACATGTCACACTTTAAAATTGCACACACTGGTGGAATGTTGACAACCTAGAATACTTAAATATCTCCACAGGCGCTGCTTTAAAAATGTTTACAGGTTATCAGTTTAGAGTTACAGAGGAGTTCTAACACTAGAATTATTGCTGTCGCTATAACGTATGTGGCGATACCTCATATGTGTGTTGCGAACACCATTTACATATGTGTGCATGACCTACGTATGCGTTCACTTTTGTGTGGGATGGGGGCACTTCAAGAAAACCTTTTTTTATTAGTATTTATTTTATTACTTTTTTTATTATTTTTACACTGTCCCCTTCTTTTTTTTTTAATTACTTTTATTCCTATCACAAGAAGTGTAAAAATCCATTGTTATAGAAAGCCATAACAGATCCTCTTAATGGAGACATCTGGGGTGTATAAGACTCCAGATCTCTCCTCTACCTTGGAAAGCATGAGATAAAAAAAAAAATGATCTCATGCCTTCCATAAAAAAAAATGGCAGTGCTTACGTAATCCCTAACCGGATGTGACGTAATACTGTTGTTTCTGGTCTCCTAGACCATCGAGGTGACCCTTGGCCAGCTATAAGATAACCCGGGGGACAACACCGGATCAGACACCAGGCTCCCGATCGCACGGGAGAGCCCGGAGAGGTGCCAGTGGTTGGTGGGAGGGGATGTAAAAGCAATCCAGGGTCTAATCAGATGCTGGGATTGCTTTAAGATGAAAGAGCATCGCCGGCTGAAAAATAATACTGGGGTTATGGCATAAAGCTGCAGCCATAACCCCAGTATAACCACTAGAAGCCAATCACGTACAGGTACGTAATTTGGCGGCTAATGGATATATATGCAGCAAGGATAAAACAAGAACAATGCAGCAACAATTATGTTTAGCAAACAAGGGAAACTTGGGACCGTTAGTTTCAATGACCCATTCTACTTTAAGAACTCATGCACACAGGACATTTTTGGACGTTTTTACAGCAGCTGTTTTTGGCTTCAGACGTTTTTTCCTACATTCAATAAACTCCCCATTATGTTATCCTATGTGTCCATGCACACATAGGCCGTTATCAACTGTTTTTGGCTGGGGCGTTTTTTGGCTGTAAAAAAAGACTAGTGGGCTCTGAGAGGATTTTTCAGCTTTAAAACACTCAAAAATGCCACTCACCAGCGTTTAATGTTTTTGAGCCCATTGAAAAAAAAAAATGAAAGAAAAAAATGCTAATGCTCAAAGACGCTAAAAAAAAGCTACTGACGTTTTTATAACGTTTTTTCAACGTCCTGTGTGCATGAGGCCTCAAGATCCGTAAATGCATCATGCTTTAATGTACAACCTCATAATTCCTTTATCCGGCCTGCTATCAGCTACTTTATGTGAGCAGAATAGAAATAAAAGTAAAAGCAACACATCTGAGTAAAAGCTGTCTCATGCAAAGCATTAAAGTGACTAAAAGTGAGATCTTCATTTTTTTGGCTTTAACCACTTCACCCCGGAAGGATTTCCCATGTTAGGACCAGAGCACTTTTTGTGATTTGGCACTTCATCGCTTTAACTGACAATTGTGCGGTCGTGCAACGTTGTATCCAAACTAAATGTGCTTCCCTTTTTTCTCACAAATAGAGCTTTCTTTTGGTGGTATTTGATCCCCTCTGCATCATTTCTGATCACCGGTATTAACAAAAAAAGAGTGACAATTTTGCAAAAAAAATAAAAAAAACAATATTTATTACAAATCCAAAAAAAAAAAAAAAAAAAAAAAAA
>BLSH010239577.1:5388-20451 GCA_018402905.1 Glandirana rugosa
AGTTACGTCGGTTTTACTGGGAGGGACGGAAAACCGTGGGGGTTGGGAGACTGCCAAAAGGCAGGGAGGGTCATTTTGGCTGCATTGAGCAGGTGGAGCGTGAGGGATTTCTTGTAGTGCCTTTGGGGGAGTGATGTGTGATGGAGGAATAGTTGTGCTGGGGAGAAATCGAGGTTGTATGAGGAGATCTGGGATGTTAAACGGTGTACTTCAGTCCAGAAGGGGATGATCTTGGGGCAAGACCACCATATATGTAGAAATGACCCCATGTCATTGGAACAGCGCCAGCATTTTGGAGTGATGGATGGATTCATTTTATGAAGCCGCTGTGGGGTTTTGTACCATTTAGAGAGTATTTTGAACCCATTTTCTTGGGCTGACACATTGATCGAGCCTTTGTGAATGTGTGTGAAAATGTTTTCCCACTCTGTAGGGGTTATCTCTATGTTTAGATCTTTCTCCCAAGATTTAATGTAGGTGGTTCGTCTGATATCAGAGTTTGTAAATAAGGTAGCATATAGCGTCGAAATCAGGTGTCTTTGTGGTTCAGACTGCGTGCAGATTTCTTCGATTGTTGTGCGCGGTCTTGAGTATTTTAGTCTATCTTTTGGTTTGGTTAGATAGTGCTGTAATTGCCGGTAGGTCCAAAAGTGTGAAGGATTGTTTGAACTAGCAGACCTGAACTTTTCGTATGTTATAAACGCGCCATTGTCAAAGAAGAAGTCTGCACGCAGGTCATGGTTTGGGTTGAGCTCTGGGAGGAGCAGGGTATTGAGTCCCGGGGTAAAGTTGGGGTTGAACGAGATGGGGGTGAGCGGGCCCGGAATGGAAGAGATGTTAAAATGCTTACAGCACCTTTCGAATGTTGTAAGAGAGGGGTGTATCAGTGGGTGTTGTTTGGTTTCTTGGAGGGAGTATGTGATAGGTAACCAGGTTAGGCAGTGTAACGGGGTATGTAGGAATGCTTGTTCAATTGTCACCCATGCTTTAGAGTTGGCGTGTAAATGCCAATCAACTATTCTTGTGAGCTGGCATGCTGCATGGTATTTGGAGAAGTCCGGGAATCCTATGCCCCCTTTAGTTTTGGGGAGTGTTAGTTTATCCATGCTGATTCTAGGGGATTTTTTTGCCCAGATAAAATCTGCATATAGAAAAGAAAGCTTCCCCCCTTTTTTTCAAAGGGGTTTCTGGAAGGCAGCAGTCTTTTTTCCTACTTTATTACTTTTATCCCAGCGCAGGTTTTCCATATTATTTACAGATAAAATCTGCGCAGACTTTTCTGAGAGATGCCAGGTAGGATTTGGGAAGCGTGATGGGGGCTGTTTGCATGATATATAAAATTCTGGGGAGGACATTCATTTTGATTAATGCAGCTCTGCCGAACCAGGAAAGAAAATTGCTGGACCACGATGTTAAATCCTTTTGGACAGATCTTAGTATGGGTAAGTAGTTTTTGGTGAAAAGGTCTGCTAAGTTCGCTGGGAGTTGGATACCTAGGTATGTGATGGTATTGGAATTCCATTTGAAGGGGTAATTTTGCTTACATTGTTGTAGGGTCAAAGCTGGTAGAGATATGTTCAGTGCCCTTGATTTGTCTAGGTTGATTTTTAGTCCGGCTATGTTTTCGAAGTTGGCCAAATCTTTGAGGAGGTTGGGTAAGGTGATGTGGGGGTCTGTCAAGAATAATAGTATGTCATCGGCGAAAGCCGCTAGTTTGTATTCCTCGTTCCCAATTTGTATGCCCTTTATGTTAGGATTAGTTTTGATGTTTCGGAGAAGGGGTTCTAAAATCAGAATAAAGATGAGAGGGGATAGGGGGCAGCCCTGTCTAGTTCCATTTGTGATATTGAAGGCGTCCGATAGGTGACTGTTGACTCTTACTCTGGCAGAGGGATTGTTGTATAAGGCCATGACAAAACTCATCATTCGTTGTCCTATGCCCAAAGCTCTGAGAGTTTCCGCCATGTAGTCCCAGGTCACTCTATCGAACGCCTTCTCTGCGTCTAGAGCCAGGAAACAACTTTGTATGTTATTTGTAGATATCCAGTGATGTATATTCAGTGCTTTTAGGGTGTTATCCCTTGATTCTCTCCCTGGGATGAATCCTACTTGATCTAGAGAGATTTTTTGTGGGAGCAGGGGAAGTATTCTATTGGCCAGTATTTTTGCAAATAGTTTCAGGTCTACGTTTAATAACGAAATCGGACGGTAATTTGGGATCAAAGAAGGGTCTTTATCAGGTTTGGGTATTATTGAAATGTGTGCTGCTAGTAGTTCTCGAGGGGGCGGGATGTCTTGGTCCAGTGAGTTGAAGGCAGCGATAAAATATTTGCTTAATGGATTTAGGAAGGCTTTGTAATATCCTGCCGTCAGCCCATCTGGACCCAGGGATTTTCCGGGTTTAGTTTGTTTTATAGCTTGATGAAGTTCAGCTATTGTGAGTGGTTCTTCAAGCTTTGTAGTGTCTTCCTCTGAGAAGGGGGGAGGGCAGTATTTATGAAGAAATGAGTGAAGTGCATCTAACCTGGTTCGGGATGTGGATTGTGTATTTGGTGGCTGTAGGTTGTAGAGGTGTTTGTAATAGTTGACAAATTGTTGTGCTATATTTGGGGTTGCGGTGATTTTCTTCCCATTTGTGGTGGTGATCGAGTGGACCGTGTGGTTTGTCCGTTTGGCGGTTGTCGAGCGAGCCAAAAGTCTACCTGTTTTGTTCCCAAACTCATAAAATAGTTTTTGGCGTAATATGTAGTTTCTTTGAAATTTTTTATTAATCACCGTTGCTAACTCAGATCTGGCGTCAGTCAATTCTTTTAAGTCACCTTCTGCCAGGGACTTTTTGTGTATCTTTTCAAGAGAAGAGATCTTTGTTAGGAGGTTATTGACATGTGCCTGTCTGTGTCTCTTACGTTCATTAGCTATAGCAATTAATTCACCCCTTATAACACATTTATGTGTCATCCATAATGACATTGGAGATATTTCCGGGGAGGTGTTTTCTTGGAAAAAGTGTTGTAAGCATTTGTGTATCCTGGGGGTTGCTGTCGGGTCAGTCAGTAAAGATGGGTCCAACCTCCAGAATTTGGTTCCTCGGGGGGTATTAGAAATGGTGATTGTCATGGTGACAGGATGATGGTCAGATATAAACATGGGTTCTATAGTCGCTTTTTGTAGGGAGGGGATGTCTCTTTGGGAGATATATATGGCATCAATCCTAGAGTACTTTTGGTGTGGGGCAGAGTAAAAGGTGAAGTCCTTTGTAAGGGGGTGGAGAGTGCGCCAGGAATCGTGTAGTGTTAAATCTAATAAGGTTTTTTTTACTGGCCCTGAGGGCGCTATATTGTATGGAAGAAGAGCCATTTGAGGTGTCTAATGATGGGTTGAGCGGGAGATTGAAGTCTCCTCCTAAAATTAACATCCCTTCAGCGAATTCAAGTAGAGTATCCTTTATTTTCCTAAAGAAGGGAACTTGTCCTGCATTGGGGGCGTAAATGTTGGCAATCGTTACTCGTTTGTTGGCTATTGATCCTTTTATAAAGAGGAATCTTCCCTCTGGGTCCGGTTTGGTTTGATTGATTATAAGGGGGCATCTTTTGGAAAGGAGTATGGTAACTCCTTTAGACTTGGCCTGTGGATTGGTAGCGTGGTAGGCTGTTGGGAATCTATGGTTTTGTAATTTAGGGATTGTATCTGACTTAAAATGAGTTTCTTGGAGTAGAATTATGTCTGCCCTTTGTTTATGAGATAGGTCTAGAATTTGTGATCTTTTTTCGGGAATGTTGAGTCCCTTGGTGTTAAGTGAGAGAATTTTGAGCGGTGTCATGTTTTGTCAACTGGATATTAGTTTTGTCGTGCTGAACGTTTGCGCTGCAACTTGAGCTTTCGGTGTTTAAAATGGAGTATTCGGTTGTATTATCCTATCGGTGTTGGGATAGGCTGACGTGCCTTTTACCTGTATTCTACCAAATGTCTCTTGTTTGCAGTGGCTATGGTGTAAGGTATTGATGTATATTTTCGAGTTGACCCTGAACTTCGGGTCGTAACAAGTAAGGTCGGGGGTCAGGGGGGTGTTTCAGCCCTGATCCGGTGTGTATTGTCCCTGTAGAGGGTGTCCGACCGGGTATAGTGGTTTGCCCGTATTATAAGGATGTAAGTCCAGATATAGAAACTAATATATCCACTAGGGGAGGTTGGGGAAAGCGCGGGGGAAGGTTGTTGTTCGTTATAGTGTACAGGGTTTCGTTTTAGGATTGTTGAGGTCTCAGTGCAGGATGCGTTATTGCGAGGAGCTGTGAGTTACGTGTGTGTCTCATAAAATAGTAACAGTGCTAATAGCAACAGTATTAACAGTAGTAACAGTAGTAGTAAAAGTAACAGTGGGCTTTTCAGTTGAGCATGAGTACCCGTGGGGGGTCGCCAGGTCACATTGTGGAGTGATGGAGGAGACAATGCTTGTTGTATATAATTTGGGGATGGGGGGGGGGTAATTAATTCAGGCGTTAAGTATTGTGCTTACAAAGTAAACAATTGGAGACATTCGTTTTTGTCAAGTGGTATTTTATAGTGGGTGGGGAGCTACAGGATGTGATGTAGGCGCCTTTTACAGGAATTCATGCTCTACCGTCCACAGTAAATAAATTGAGTGTAACCAAAATATAACATTCAAACAGTGAAATATATAGAAACCTGTCAGTAGTTCACACCTTATTTCAGTGTGTGATCAGTAGACTCAGGTGATCGCTGTAAATTTTGGTATTGTATCTCAGCCTTCCCCTCTCGGAGGACGGACTGGCTGAGGTACGTATGTGAAAGCGTGTCATAAAGCAATCAACAAGAGTTATCTTCTATAAATTTGTATACTTATCGGTAGAGGTGTCTTTTGGAAAGTCCCTTTGGAAGCGCATAGATCAATATTCGTTTGTCAGTTAGCAAGGCAGCGCTCGGTGCTTTCCCTTAGTCTCTTCAAGCTCTCCTGTTATGGGGGGCTTTCGTAGGGCTGGGAGCATATTGGAGACCATTTCCCCTCCGGTTGGATCTCTGTTCGGAAGGTGAACGTCGTCTTCGAGAGCCCTGGTCTTGTGAATCCATCGGTGATGGTATGTGATGTCTCTTGGTAGTCTGGAACTCAGCAAACCATTCTGGGACTTCAATTGGATGTAGAGCTAAAGTATCAAAAAAGGATGGTAGGTCTTCTGGGACTCGTAGAAGTGCATGTCTACCTTGGTATGATGCTGAAAGTGCGAAGGGGAATTTCCAACGGTATGGGATCTGGCGTTCTTGGAGTGCTGCCAGGATGGGTCGCAGAGCTCTGCGATGTTGTAAGGTGATTTTTGAAAGATCTTGGAATAGATTAATTTCTTTTCCGTGAAATAGTAGACGGGTTCTATTGCGGGTTCTATTTCTCAGAATGTCTTCTTTTAGTTTGAAGTCTATGATGTGGCAGATAATGTCTCGTGGTGGGTCAGCATCTCCTCCCCTGGGCCGTAGCGCTCTGTGTATACGTTCCATTGCTATCGGGGTGTCAGGTGGTCTGTCAAGCAGCTCATTGAAGATTGTTGACACCACTGTTTGCAGTTGGTCTTGGTCAATAGATTCAGGTAGCCCTCTTAGCCTTAGGTTGTGGCGGCGTCCTCTATTATCAAGATCCTCCAGGTGGCAGTGTAGGTCTCTAAGTTGTTGGGTGTGGGTTTCTACCACCTGTGATGTTTGTTGGAGGGCGTGGGATTGTTGAGTAGTCTTTTTCTCTACCTCTGTCAGCCGATTGGCGATGGTGTGGATGTCCACTCTTAACTCAGAGATGGCTGCAGTTAGCGTTTCTTTTATGTCAGCCGCTACCGACCTGAGGTCATTCAGACTTGGTTGTTGTGGGGTGAGGGTGACCTCGGCGTTTTGCGGAACCTGTGGGGTTGGGTGTGATGTGGTTCCCGGGGTTCCTTGGGTGGAGGGTGGGCTGTTTCTTTGGGACTGGAACATCGCTGGAATGCTTTGGCTTAAAGACCCTGTAGAGTCACGGGGGGATCGTGATCTTGTAGCTGAGGATGAGCGGGATGCTGTACCCATAATGTGGTGTTTCTGATAAGAGATAGTAATAATGGCAATGTCTCTATGTAGTTCTGCGAAGCGACCCCCCCGGGCTAATGCTCTTTGATCAGCCTGTCATAGTGGAGGTTGTGCTATGGTGGAATTTGTTTGGGGCTCTGGATTGGAAAGTTGTTCTGGAGTGGGGGTTTTGTCAGGATCAGATAAAGAAACCGTGATTGTTGCTCTGATGATGGTAGGCAAAGAGTCTTGAGGATGGTAGGCAGGGCTTTCTGAGGATTAAGGAATGACTGTGAGAAAGCAAAGCAATTGTGCACTATAGGTAGTTTTCACCTTTTGTCTTCCTTGCCAGAACAGTTTCTTTTAAGAGAGCCTTGAGAATTTGGAGCTTGTCGTCTATAGGGGTTGATGTTCAGAAAAGTTATAAGGGAGTGTCCTAGGTATGGCCGCCTATGCAACAGAACAGTAAGGATCTCAGTCTTTGCGGCCGACTAGCTTCCACTGAGACTTTTAAATACACCAACAACAGTCTCCTTATCCAGCCATAAGGTGGTTCACAGCCTCTGGGTATGTGGTCAGGGCTAGCTGGCTGTATGGGAGGAGGTGCGCCGCCGAGCGGAGCGGGCCGCGTCCCGGGATCCGGAAATTTAGCCCGGGGATCCGATCGGGGCCTAGGCCTCGGCGGATAAAAGTAAAAAATTGTCCCCAAAATAGGCTCGTTGGATAGCCCTGGTTCTGTACTGGCACCCTGGGGTCTTGTTACCTGTGGATGCGCCCCACGGAGCTTGGATGGAGATGGATTAGTAGTCCAAGCAAGCGGAGCTCTCTCTCAGTACGTCCACCCGCCCACCGCGCCAAGCCACGCCTCCGCTCCGCGTTTTTTCCTATCACTTAAGCCTCTTATATTCCATGAGCATACCTTCCACTTCTCAGTGTGCATGTTTCTTTTCTTTTTCTTTGTGCCACCCAATCGTGTTTCTTTCTTTTACCAAATATGTTCTTTGTGCTATTTTCCTTCCCATCTTTATTTTGTGTTGTGTGCTTTCTCTTATCTTCATTATCTTTTTTATTAACAAACTTTCTCTTATCTGAAGTGTATTTGTGCTTCTTTCGCTCTCACCTACATTCATCTACCTTTGTGTTTGCCCCCCCTCCCCAACCCACCATGGATTGGATACACCACCGTTGGGTTGTGGTGGGGGACCATTCTTCCCCTTTTCACCCTTCTGACCCTCCTTGGGTCCATCCCTCGGGCTTTTATCGTGGCTGAAACACCTCCCTTTCACTCCCTGATCATTCACTCTTCCCCCGGCTCCCACCCCCCTCCCCCCTTTTTCCCTCTTTTTTTACATTCGATTTTAGATCCATGTTATAAAAAAAAAAAAAAACCACACACACTTCTATGTGGCTCCCTGCTTCAGCTCTCCCATCTTCTGTTATGCGGAAGAGACCTATGTGGGATTACCCTTCCCTTTTATTTCTTCTGGAAGTGCTTTCTTGCTTATCCCTAAGGCTTTGAATTTTTCTCCATATTTCTCCAGCCAGTACGTCGCTTCATCTGTTGTATTGAAGAAGATTGTATCCCCCCCTGCCACTATACGTAATTTCGCTGGGTATAGCATTGCGTATGTTATGTTTAGCTCCTGGAACCTTTTTTTTATTTCTGCATATCTCGCACGTTTCTTTTGTACCTCTGGTGAGTAATCTGGATATATTGAGACCCTATTTCCGTTATACATTAGGGTTCCTTTCTCTTGAGCTTTTCGCAGAATTTTTTCTTTATCTTGAAAGAACAATATCTTTATCAAAAGAGATCTTGGATTTCCACCTGGTGGCGGTGCCTTGAATGGAACCCTGTGTGCTCTTTCCACCGCGAAGAGGGGAGAGAAGGTTTCTTTCCCAAAAATTTCAGCTAGCCAGTTCTCGATAAACCCCGTTGGGTTTGGCCCCTCGCACCTCTCCGGAAGTCCCACTATGCGCAAATTATTCCTTCGCAGTCTATTCTCCATATCGTCTATTTTACTTAAATATGGTTCAATTTTCTTCTCAAAGACCTGCATTTCTTTCTTCATCGGGTTTAATTCATCTTCTATTTGACTTATTCTTCCCTCCATCTCCATTACTTTTTCCCGTGTCTTTTGTGCGTCATGTCTTATTAAACTTATTTCTTCTTTAAGATTTTTCAGTTGCTCGTTCATCCCCATCATCATTCCTTTACAGGAATTTATCGCCTCTAACACTTCCCGTATTGTTGGCTCCTCTTCTGGTTGGGCACTTTTCTCTGATGTTGATTGCATTAACTCCCCTTTTTGTTCTGATTTAGACCCCAATCCTGTGCTTTTCCGAGTTAGGGAGTTGCCTATTTGGGTTTGGGCTTTAGTTTGCGCCGGGGGGGGTCAGCCCCCCCTTTGCTGGTGAAGGTATGGTTTTCTCTTGCTTAGCCGTTGTTTGATTCATCTTCTCCTTTCCCTTATCTTTTACAATATTTATGTTTTTCCTGTTATGTTACCTCCTCTCTCCTCCTACCCGGTTTTAGTGTGTTTGCTCTGTCCCGTCCTCTTGTCCTATCTTGTCCTCTGGCTCTCGTCCTGATGTAATTCTGTTGGTTGCTTCTTTGTTTTACAGTCCTTGTTCACCTCTCGATTCCTCCTAATCTTCTGGGCAGCCTCTTTTCCCTGGAGGTGGGGGGAGATGTTTTCCCTGCTTCCCTCTCTCCTCTTCCCCTGCCTCCTCTCCCCTTGTCCCGCTACCTTCGGTATGGAGCCCACAGTTTATGAGGTCGCTAATTCCGGTAAAAGTAAGGGAGGGGAAAAAAAAAAAGGGAAAAAAGAGGGGGACCCTATGTATATTGGAGATGCGACTTATGCAGTATTTTTCTCTTCTCTTTTTTTTTACTGTTGCGGTTCAGGAATCATCCTTTCCTCCCTCCATCGCAATATCAGTACATAGGGGTAGGTGGGGAGAGACAGAAAGAGAGGGAAACAGTACAGCAAAGCAAAAAAGCAAGGGGGGAGGAGCAACACCCCTTTTAAAGTCACTATAGATGGTAGATAATTGATAAAAACAAGTATTAATAAGGAGCGTTTGTTTCCTTTTTCCCACTTTCCTTTCTTGTATTTACAGGGCTGATAGCTCAGTTCTTCTTACCATCTGAAAAAATGTTTTTTGTTTTTTTTTTTGTGTTTTTTTTTCTCTTTTCCATCCCTTTTCCTTCCGCCCTTCCCAGTTTGTATGGCCTTCCTACGTTAGGTTCATGTTGTTAATGGAAGTGTTATGTTGCTTGTTAAGCTCCTTGGCAACTCTGTTGTACTGCTTGCTTACACTTCTTAGACAGCAGTGATAGCTGAGCGGGGGGTAACTGCCGGAGGGGGTAAGACAGCTCCGTGGCTTGCTCTCACCAAGTCGCATCTCCCCTACCGTATCTGTCTGTGCTTGGCACCCTCTCACTACGCCACCTTCCGTTCCAGCTCACAGCTGATGAGCCGCTTCCCTCACCCTCCGCTTTGCCTTAACGGAGTTCTTCGCCACCTCGCCGCTTCTTCCTCTCACCCGAAGCGTCTCTCAGCTGGCGTTTCCTCCGTCTCCCCACTGCCGCCTTCTCCACTACATCCACTTTATTGCGGCTCCCACCGGTACCTCTGTCGATTGGGGCTAAGAGCTCCTCGCGGCGTCCTCCTCACCTCTTCAGTCTTCTCTCCTGTCCATCGGCTTTTCAGTACTTCCACCCGATCAGACCAGGCTCTTCATACCGCTGTGTTTTGCAAGGATCACACGGAGCGAAGCATGGGAACAGCCACTCCTACTCACTTCCGCATCCTGTTCCAGTCACGGCCCCTCAGAAGGAGATGATTTTAGAACAATAATCTGTCCCTCACAGCACCAAAAGCAACCTCTACCTATAGCAGTAGGAGATAGTTTTAGAACAATAATCTGTCCCTCACAGCACCAGCAGGAACCTCTCCCTATAGCAGTATGATATAATTTTAGAACAATAATCTGTCCCTCACAGCACCAGCAGGAACCTCTCCCTCTAGCAGTAGGAGATGATTTTAGAAGAACAGCCTGTCCCTCACAGCACCAGCAGGAACCTCTCCCTATAGCACTAGGTGATGATTTTCGAACAATAATCTGTCCCTCACAGCACCACCAGGAACCTCTCCCTAAAGCACTAGGAGATGATTTTAGAACAACAATCTGTCCCTCACAGCACAAGCAGGAACCTCTTCCTATAGCACTTGGACATGATATTAGAACAATAATCTGCCCCTCACAGCACCAGCAGGAACCTCTCCTTATAGCACTAGGATATTATTTTAGAACAATAATCTGCCCCTCACAGCACCAGAAGGAACCTCTCCTTATAGCACTAGTAGATGATTTTAGAACAATAATCTGTCCCTCACAGCACCAGCAGGAACCTCTCCCTATAGCAGTATGATATAATTCTAGAACAATAATCTGCCCCTCAAAGCACCAGCAGGAACCTCTCCCAATAGCACTAGGTGATGATATTAGAACAATAATCTGTCCCTAACAGCACCAGCAGGAACCTCTCCCAATAGCTCTAGGAGATGATTTTAGAACAATAATCTGTCCCTCACAGCACCAGCAGGAACCTCTCCCTATAGCACTAGGACATGATTTTAGAACAATAATCTGCCCCTCACAGCACCAGAAGGAACCTCTCCTTATAGCACTAGGAGATGATTTAAGAACAATAATCTGTCCCTCACAGCACCAGCAGGAACCTCTCCCTATAGCACTAGGAGATGATTTTAGAACAATAATCTGTCACTCACAGCACCAGCAGCAACCTCTCCCTATAGCACTAGGAGATGATTTTAGAACAATAATCTGTCACTCACAGCACTAGTAAACTGTACCTAGTCCAGTATCAGATGGTTTTAGAATGCTAAGCTTTCCCCCCAAAGCACCGCCACAAACCTGTCTGTAATGGTGGATGAGATGATATTAGATCAGTAATCTATCCCTCACAGCACCAGTAAACTGTACCTAGTCCAGTATCAGATGGTTTTAGAACGCTAAGCTTTCCCCTCACAGAGCCACCAGGAACCTTTCTGTAATGGAGGATGAGATGATATTAGATCAGTAATCTATCCCTCACAGCACTAGTAAACTCTACCTAATCCAATATCAGATGGTTTTAGAACACTAAGCTTTCCCCTCACAGCACCACCAGGAATCTGTCTGTAATGCAGGATGAGGTGATATTAGATTGGTAATGTTAGGAAGACAGTCTTCTTGGCCGTTTCCAGCTCTCTGTGCGTGTTCACGAGCACAAATGGCGCCAATAGCAGCCGTTTAAGCAGGACAGCACCAGGAAACAAGTGCTGTCCATTCTACAGCGTTTCAGTTCCAGTGACCCGTTTACCAAAGACTTCCTGTATATGTGACCCAGCTTGCCTGACCTTGATTGAACTCTGCCTGCTCGACCCTCTGCCTGTTTACGGCCACGCATCTGCCTGACCCTCCTGTACCTCAGTTTGCCTGCCTGTTAATGACCCTGCCTGCACCCGATGACCCGCTTGCCTTCTCCCTTGTACTGCACCAGCCAGCCTGTTACCGACCCGGCCTGCATCACCACCCTTCTGTCTGCATGAGCTCCTGGAGGATCCTTCTAACACCACCTGCTTCCACACCAGCCCTCATGCCCCCCTGTGCTCCGGAATCTCCTGTTTCTCTATTAGGGGTTCCCGAACCAGGGCCATAAGATAGGTTGCCCTCTGCACAATCAGACTCCATCACCAGGTACGTGACAGAAACGGACAGCCATGTCTGAGTCTGAGCAGGGGCCCACTCCGCTGCATGAACTCTGTCAGCATTTGGACGGTCTCTCTCGAGCCATACAACACCTGCAAGCAGACTACACCCAGCTCCAGACCCAGCTCCTGGAACTTACCTCTCTTGCCCCATTGGGGGCTTGTCAGCTTGCAACGGAACCCACAGTGCCCTTGCCAGAACGGTTCTCAGGGGAACGTAAGAAGTTCAGAGCGTTCCGCTCCGCCTGTGAACTTTATCTCTGCTTGCAGCCCCGCACCTTTTCCCTGGAAACCGTGAAGGTGGGGCTGGTGATTTCCCTACTTCAGGATGAGCCCCAACTATGGGCCCACTGGCTCCTGGAGCAGGAGGCGTCTGAGGTATCGGATTTGTCTTGCTTCTTCCAAGCAATGGCTCAGCTGTATGAAGACCCGCATCAGGCAACCACTGCCGAATCCTCACTCCACGTCCTCCGACAAGGCCGGCGTCCGGTAGAGAAGTATGCATCAGAATTCAGGCGTTGGAGCTCCGGCATGGCCTGGAATGAAGCTGCTCTGCGCCACCAGTTCCAGCAGGGCTTGACTGACCCCCTGAAAGATGAGTTGGCCCGTGTTGGGGTGCCCGCCTCCCTGGAGAGGTTCATCGACCTGGCCATCCAGATCGATCGGCACCTTCGTGAATGTAGAGCAGAAAGTGCCAAGGTGACCCTGCTACCTTCTTGGTTGTTACCCCCCACTGTGGAATTGCCAAAAGGCACCCTGGCTGGCTCCACCATTGTCACCTCTCCTCCTCCGAGACTGCCTGAGCCCCAGCAGCGGGGTGTGGCACACTCTGCACTGACCACTGAAGAGAGCCTACACCGAAGAAACCTTGGCCTCTGCCTCTACTGTGGAGAGCCGGGGCACTTTGTGCGCTCCTGTCCATCCAAATTGGCAAGATGCCTTGCCACCTCTCCTCAACCAGCACCTGTCGGGCAGCTCACCTTACCATCTCTCTGTTTCTACAGTATCCTGGAGGAGCCATTACCGCCCCAGCTATTGTAGACTCTGGTGCATGCAGCTGCTTCCTGGACCTGAGCTTTGCTGCACAACACAGGATACCCCTGTGACCCAAGACCCGCAGGATGGCGGTGCACCTGGCTGATGGCACAACCCTAAAGTCTGGCCTAGTCTCACAGGAGACCATCCCTCTGACCACCGCCATGCTGGGCGGCCATCAGGAGCTACTCACGCTTGATGCCATCGCCTCACCCATCTTTCCTGTTATTCTTGGACTGCCTTGGCTTCAGGCCCATAACCCCACCATTGACTGGTCCTCGGGGGAGGTCCTGCTCCAGTCCCAGTATTGCCACAAGCACTGCCTCCCCCGGATTCCTGGAACGGATCCTGCTCTACTAACCCTGGACCTTGACCCGGAGCCTGAGATCCGTCAGCTCGTCCCCAGCGTCTACCACGCCTTTCTAGACGTTTTTAGTAAAAAGGGAGCTGAGGTCCTTCCGCCTCATAGACCCTATGACTGCCCCATTGAGCTTCTCCCCGGTGCAGAGTTTCCCTTTGGTAGAATATACCCGCTTACAGAGCTGGAACTCGGCACCCTGAAGTCCTATATTGATGAGAACCTCAACAAGGGCTTCATCCGCCTTTCTACTTCCCCGGCTGGGGCAGGCATCTTTTTCGCAGAGAAGAAGGACCATTCCCTGTGCCCATGAATTGATTACCGGGAGCTCAATTAGGTCACGGTGAAGAACCGCTACCCGCTGCCACTTTTACCGGAGTTGTTTCAGCGCCTGGGTACAAAAAGAGCAATCATAAAAATAGCCCCCCGTGAAGGTACTTATACCAGTATGTATAGATGGTACAGAAAGGTAATTCCTGTCACCATTCGGCCATTGATCCCAATGCAGGATGCAGTCAGCTAAGCAACAAAATGCAAAAACAAGGTTTGTGAAAGCACAAAAGAGCCCATGGGGGGACACCATGGGGTGTGCAGGTCACAGATATCCTGTTGATGGGAGCCCAAAGTAAAGGAGAGGCAAGAACGATCTCTATCCTAAGTGGACGTCTCCAGCTTCTCCAAACCAGTGTTCTCAAACAATGTTGATGTATATCATATTGCAGTAAGTGGAAGAAAAAAAGCAGAATCCCACAGGCAATGCGCAGATATCAAGATGAATCAATGAGATGAGTAGTCTGCTGTCATCCGGGTCCACTGAAGGGTGTGCAGGTCACAGATATCCAAGGGAAAGATGGTCTGGAACTGGTAGGTATCATCCGTTGATGGGAGCCCAAAGTAAAGGAGAGGCAAGAACGATCTCTATCCTAAGTGGACGTCTCCAGCTTCTCCAAACCAGTGTTCTCAAACAATGTTGATGTATATCATATTGCAGTAAGTGGAAGAAAAAAAGCAGAATCCCACAGGCAATGCGCAGATATCAAGATGAATCAATGAGATGAGTAGTCTGCTGTCATCCGGGTCCACTGAAGGGTGTGCAGGTCACAGATATCCAAGGGAAAGATGGTCTGGAACTGGTAGGTATCATCCGTTGATGGGAGCCCAAAGTAAAGGAGAGGCAAGAACGATCTCTATCCTAAGTGGACGTCTCCAGCTTCTCCAAACCAGTGTTCTCAAACAATGTTGATGTATATCATATTGCAGTAAGTGGAAGAAAAAAAGCCGAAATAGTGTAATACTGTATGTTGAAAATTTATTCCAATAAATGAATAATACTCACAATGTATAAGATTTAAAAAGAGCTCTCAGTAAAAAATCGTGACAGGGGGGGCATGGAAATCCGACGCGTTTCGGCTCCAATAGCCGTCATCTGGGGTATACCCCCCTCCTGTCACTACCCATATATATAACAAATGCACATGAATTAGCCAACACGCCCACAAAGGGTTGAAACCGGAAGTCCATTTTCTGTCATCAAAATGGCGCCCATTGGCGTGAGTTCCACGCCTCGATTTCAAATTACCACATGTTTAATTGTGTAAAATGATTAAAGTTTTATTCTAAAAAATGAGAATAAAATACTAATAAGTGAAAAAGTCAGTAAATGTGAAATGGTTCTTACAAGAATGGACCAAATAATATAAGTGAATAAATTCAAAACTAGACCCTAATTTAAAATAAAGTCCAGACCGGAAATGGTCCTAAAACCGGAAGTGATCAATGTGGTAAAATCCAGCTTAAACCGGAAGTAGTCATATAACCGCGTCAGATCGCAGCGGTTATATGACTACTTCCGGT
>BLSH010239577.1:29019-48291 GCA_018402905.1 Glandirana rugosa
ACACACTACCCCCTCTACTACCTCCTTTTAGGGGCCTATTTGAAGTATATCTTTAAACGCTTGGGATACTTAGAGACCCAAGGAAAAGACAGCTGGCCTCGTATCTTTGTATCTTTGTATCTTTTCACTGCCGTCTTTTTCTGACTCATCAGGTAGCTCAGACGGGGAAAAATAAATAAATAAATAAATAAAAATAAAAAATAAAAAAATAAATAAATAAATAAAATAAATAAATAAATAAATAAAAAATATATATAAAAAAAAAAATGTAATTGGAACAACAAACTGATACCTAAATACAAATAGGGTTCGTACAAATTTCGGTAAATGACAACTGACAGAGTGTTGGAGACAACCATCAAATAAGGTTAGTAGTTGGTGGGAAAGTCATTTTATTATGAAAGATTCTAATCAGTCAACAGTAAATGGCTTTAAACATGCTTGGGATAAACATAAATCCATAGTCAAACAACAAGGTTAATGTAAAAAAAAAAATATATATAAAAAATAAATAAATAAATAAATAAAATAAATAAATAAATAAAAAAATAAAAAATAAAAATAAATAAATAAATAAATAAAAAGGGGCAGACTCGATGGACTACTCAGTCTTTTTCTGCCGTCACTTTTCTATGTTTCTATGTTTCTATGCTCCGGTCGACAGAAAAGGAACCCAGAGATTCATAGGGTTCGCAAATTTCTATATGAAGTTTATCCGGGGATTTTCCTCCATCATCTCCCCCATCACACACCTGACCAAGCACTGTATTCCGTTCCATTGGACTCCTGAGGCACAAACAGCCTTCGTAAGACTTAAAAGACTGTTCACATCTGCACCCACCCTGAAGCACCCGGACCCCGCGCTGCCCTATGTCCTGGAAGTTGAAGCAGCAGTCGGGGCTATCCTTTCTCAAAGGCAAGGCACTAAGGCGCTGCTACACCCAGTGGCATTTTTCTCACGCAAATTATCCCCCGCTGAGAGGAACCATGATGTGGGGGACCATGAACTCCTTGCTATTAAAGTCACTTTAGAGGAATAGCGCTATCTCCTAGAGGGGGCAGCGCATCTAATTCTCATCTATACGGATCACCATAACCTGGAGTACCTGAGAATGGTGGAGAGGCTGAAACCGCACCAAGCGCTATTCTTCGCCCGATTTACATCCCATATCACTTACAGGCCCGGGTCAAAGAACACTAAACCTGACTCCTTGTCACGCATGTTCAACATACCGGAAGCCCCAGTATCTCCTGACATCATACTGTCTCTAGGATACTTCTTGTTGTTGCTATGACGGATCCGGCAAGCTTCCCTGGGGCCAAACCCCCTCTCGGGAACACCTCTGCAGCTCAAGGACGGGTTGTTCTGGCAGGGTACCAAGATCTTCGTACCAGAGCATTTGCGAACCGCAGTCTTGGACCTCTGCCATGACCACCGCCTCGCTGGGCACTTCGGGATACGCAAGACCTTGGAACTGGTGCAGCGCACGTTTTGGTGGCCTCGAGATGGGGAGGATGGTAAGGTCTATGTGGGATCTTGCCCTACCTGCAGCCGGTGTAAGGGAAGTAAGACTCGGGTTTGGGGCCTTCTTAAACCTTTACCTGTCCAGGAGAGGTCCTGGAGCCACATTTCCATGGACTTCATTGTGGAGTTACCTCCTTCTGAAGGCTGCTCGACCATCTTTGTGGTGGTGGATAGACTCTCCAAGATGGCCCACTTTCTGTCTATGAAAGGCACACCTTGGGCCGCAGAGAAGGCAAAAATATTAATTAAGGAGATTGCTTGGTTACACGGAATTCCAATGGATGTGGTGTCCGACCGTGGCGTTCAATTCACATCCAAGTTCTGGAGGTCTTTGTGCAAGGCCCTGAAGATCGGCCTGTCCCTGTCCTCAGCTTACCATCCTCAGACGAATGGCCAGACGGAGCGTACCAACCAGACTCTTGAACAGTACCTACGCTGCTTCTCGTCGTTCTCCCAGGACGACTGGGTTACGCTCCTACTGCTGGCGGAGTTCGCGTATAATAACTCGGCCCACTTGGCCCCCCAGCAAACACCTTTTTTTGCCAATTACGGCTACCATCCCGCCTTCTTGTCCAACGCCTGCCCAGAAAACTTGGTGCCAGCTGTGTCCGACTTATTGAATTTTTTCACTGCCAATAACAAACTTCTGCAGGAGACAATGGCACAAACACAGGCAACCAATAAGGAGACATACGACAAGAAAAGGCGTGGCGAACTAAACCTGGAGCCGGGTGATCAGGTATGGCTATCCACCCTCAACTTAAGATTGGCATGCCCATCCAGGAAACTTGGTCCTAAGTTTATAGGGCCCTTCCCCATCAAACGAAAAGTCAACAAGGTAGCCTACGAACTGGAACTGCCTGAGTCATTCCGCATCCACCCGGTCTTCCACGTGTCTTTGTTAAAACCTTAGGTCTCCGACCCCTTTCCAGATCGGCAGACTGGCCCACCGGCACCAGTATTAGTTGAGGGAATGAAGGAGTTCGAGGTGAAACGCTTGTTGATTGGCTGCCCTGCAGCTATTCAACAGGTGCCAAAAATAGTCTGGGTTACATGATGCACTGGCCAATCACAGCCATGCCATTAGTAGGCATGGCTGTGATGGTTTCTAAGGGCAAACAAGTAAAACGCTTGTTGATTGGCGGCCCTGCAGCTATTGAAACGGCGCGCAAAATACCCAAATAACGAACCCGGACTTTTTTTCAAATGTCCGGTTCGGGGCACGGACACCCCAAAGTCCGGTATGGACCCGAACTTTACTTATGAGCATTCCACACAGTCACCGGGTCTTCTATTGAGTTAGAGTTGAAGTGGAAGTATTCTTCCAGTTGCTCTGAGATCATTTTGGAGTGGAGGGGGTCCTGTAGTAGATAGTTATTGATCTGCCACAGAAACATGTCGGGGTAGGATGGTTTGTTGGAGACGGTTATGCTGATGGAGGCGTGATCTGACCATGTCACTTTGCGGATGCTCGAGGTTGATATTTTCTGGAGTAACCATTTGTCGGTCAAAAAGCGGGAGTAGGTGTTGTGATATGGGGATAGGTACGTGTAGTCCCTCTCCTCCGCATGACAGCACCTCCACACGTCATACATGTCATTAGATACAATGAATTTGTTCAAGGGAGATTCATGTCGTTTCGGTCCTGAGGTGGGTCCAATCTGTTGTCTGGTTCCAAGTTGAAATCTCCACACATCAGGAGGTGACCGTGTTGTAAGGCTTTTGCCTTTTTTGTTATTTTTTTCAGAAATGTCATCTGACTCTGGTTCCGTGCGTAAAGGGACACAAGAGTATATTTCGTATTTATGTTGGAACATAGGATAATAAAGTGGTCGTCAGGATCTGTAATGCAGTTGTGGAGCTTGAATTCTACAGTGTCATGAAAGGCAATTAGTACACCCCTTTGTTTCTTCGTGAAGAAAGCTTTGAATATGTGGGAACGTTTTTGTGGGAGCAAGGAGGGTAGCCTTGTGGTCAAAGTGGATCTCTTGAATGCACAGAATGCCGCATTTTAGCGACATGGCTGTCTACCACACGGAGGCTCGTTTCATTGGGTGGTTGAGACCTTTTGCATTCAGAGAGACTACTGTAAAGGCCATAGTTTAGCTTGGAAAGTGTATGAGTTGTGGTTGGAAAACTTACAGTTTGGAGGTCTGTTAATGTCGCACTTTGGTGGGAAGTTGGTCCTGAGGTGGTCCTTGTCTGGATGTGCCGATAGAAGTAGATAGAAAATTTCCAGTTAAGAGTCTAAAGTAAAGGAAAAGAGAGATTACTCACTGCATTGGGATGTGATTTGTGGTTAGAAGTTCATTGAAATGTCGAGAGCTGTGCCTTTCTGCGTGGGATCTTCTGAAAAGGGAAAACATAACTGTAGGAAACAGAACTTCAAAATAAAATAGTCAGCTATGAAATACTCTTTGAGGAGCTGACAAACTTGGGGGGGGAAAGTTCAAGAACAGTTCAGTATCAAGCTAAGGGCCCAACCGTAGGGCTAGATTATTGCGGATAATAGGGACAGGTAGAGCCATTTGTATTTAGATTTGTGATTCCCTTGGCGGTATTGCCCATGTTGAGGAGGTTTGAAGTATTCTGAGGTGTTGGGGCCATCCGTTGCATTTCAGGGATTATTCCCCATGAGTGGAGAAGTTTCATTCCACTTCCAATGGTAGATACTGTATGAGTTGGACCATTTTTTGTGATTAGTAAAGTAGCTGGGTGGCGCCATTTGTCTATGAGCTTGTGGTTGTTGAGGGCCTTGGTCACTGTTTTTAACTGCCTTCTCATTTGTAGGGTGTGCTGTGAGAGATCTGCGTAGATTTGGATCCCAGTAAACGGTTCTGAGATGGATGCTGTTGCTCTTGTCTTAGCAAGGTTTTGCTCTTTAGCTTGAAAGAAGTGGACCCTCAGTAGGATATCTCTAGGGAGTCCTCAAGGTGTTTTAGCTTGGGAATCCTGTGGATTTGATCAATGGTAAGCTCTATTGGTGATAGCTCAGATACCAGCTTGGAGAATAGCTTGCTGTCATATGCATGCAGGTCAGAAGGGGGGATTGTTTCGGGGACCCCGTAAATTCTGAGATTATTACGTCTCAAGCAGTCCATGAGGTCCACCAAATTTGATTTAATCCATACGGTGTCTTCCTTCTGCTCAGTATAAACATCCACTAGGTCATTTACTGTCATTGTGCATTCCTCCATTTTATTTTCTATATAGTGCACTCTGTCATTCATATGTTGCATATCAGCGGCAAAGTTGCTAATGATGGAGGCAAAATTAGATGAGGGAGGATGACAGTGACATTAGCATGTCCTTAAGGGTGGTATCAGGGACAGGTTGTCCTGTGGTGGGGAAGGACACTATGGATGGCTGTGCTTGTAGTGAGGCAAGTGCTGTACTCACTGTGGCTTGGTTGGGAGAATACATCCTCATCCTAGATTTGGTTGGGCTGCGAGATGCCGGCTGGTTGGAGGTGATCGGAGAGGATGGTGAAAGATCCCCATTTCTTTCCTCTTGATTGTCATTAGGAAGGTCTGTATATGCCAAGGGATGTCGCAGTGTGCGGGAGGTGGCGCCATTTTGGGACTTCTCTCTGTCAGGGTCCAACCAGTGGAAGAAAGCTGTGAGCATTTTAGGGCACTGCTCCTCCTTCCGTTTTCAGGACATCGTACGAGGGTGTCTCTGGGGGTTGCTGCAGATCAATGTGGGTTGAAATGCGCTGTTTACCCGTCATTCTGCTGGGATATTCCAGTCGGGCGGCAGAGGGCTCTCAGCTCAAGCTGCTATCGCGGTTGTGCGCAAGCCAAGCCCCCCTTCTTCACTCTTTGGGAGGTACAGCTTAGAAATAGATATGTGTGGTCTCTTTGTACACCATAAAAAGGACGTTATGGCTTTAGTTATGGCTTTGACATCTGTATGTCTGAGTGAAAGCGGGGTGGTCTGCAGTGGACATAAAAGTTTGGCAAAAGAGACCATTTTAAAAAGATGGCACCTCCCAAATAGTGAGATTGGAAGACTCATCCATGCTTCCAGCTCAGATACAATTTTAGAAATAAGTGGTAGGTAATTCAAGTATCAGGTCACCTGATGGCAGGTGACAAATGCAAACCGCTGGTTAGGGGCTCACCGCTAAGATTGAGGACACTTAGCTGACTGCTGCGAATGGAGCTCTAGGTGGTTCAGGAAAGCAGGTCCACTGGAGCACTGACACAGATTACACAGGGAGCTAGAGCATACGTTTCCCAAGGATGCGGAGTCTAAGAGCCAGCAGGTTTTGACCAGAGCCTCTGATGATGAAGAGGGACTTCGTTGCTACTGACTCCATGTCGTGGCCCCCAGCGTCTCCCAGCTCATGGCTGGCTACTGGTGGATAGAGAGGAAGCAGCAGTGCAGGACAACAAGGGACAGTCAGTAAGATAGCCAAGGGTCAGGGCAACAAGCAGACAGGGACAGACAGAAGAGCAACCCAAAGGTCGGGGTATTAAGCAAACAGGAATAGTTAAAGAACAAGCCAAGGCCTGCAAACAGAATCAGATGAAGAACATGGGGTGGAGCCCTGCTAAGAGAAGATTACTTAGCAAACAGGTGAGAGGTGCACAGTCTCTAAGCTGACCACAAGCAGAGAGGTAAGCAGACAGATAGGACATGAAATGTTACTGCAGATTCATGACATCAAGAAATAAAGTGATGAAGGCCCTCTTCCTATTTTTATCCCTAAGTAGCTATTTTTTTATCATTAATTTTTATTGATTTTGTTCTTACAAAGCATTGGCTTGTACATGTCAGATTTGAGCAGTAAAATATATGAACATTAGATTTAAGTCAGACATTTGAAGTTGTTGACAGTATGAGAAATATATCCGAAAGGAAAAACAGAATAAAATAACATAACTGTTATCATTAGCTTCTTAGCGGAGGGGAGAGCACCCCTAAGAAGTATAAGTGTACATATATATATATATATATATATATATAGTATCATGGCAACATTATTATAGAAATAAAAACAGATAAACATGGAATTACATTCTACAACTGTTAGCATAGGTGTATATGTTTGGTACTGTTAAGCATATTATTGAATCTAGCGAAGCTGGGTTGTTTTGTGTGTGAGTGGTGCTTGAGTCTTATTCCCTAGGGTTTCCCAGGGCTTGCAGACATTGCTATGTTTTTGAGTAGTGTTGTTTTTCAGAGCGGAACTGTATTCAAAATCTTTAACTAGTGTGAGTTGCATTTTCACAGCTGATAGAGTGGGGGTTCTGCAGCTTTTCCATTTACGCATAATAAGTAGTCTAGCAGCAAAGAGGATGTACATAATTATTGTTCTGTACTTTGATGGGAGTAGTTCAATGCCTATACTAAGGATAGCTATGGGAGCTGATTTCGTAACTAATATTCCCGTGATGTCTAAGATGAAGGAGGATATTTCCTCCCAGAATGGGTTAATACGGGGTATTCCCATAAAATTTGGGTAAGGGATCCTATGCATAAACAACCTCTCCAGCAGTCATCATTATCCAGATTTGCGAATTTTAACATCTGGACAGGGGTGAGGTACCATCTGTGATGGGTGTTTTGTGAGAGTTCCCAGTAACTAGTGCAGCAGGATGCTTTTTGGTTGTATTCGATAGCTATTTGCCATTGGTAGTCAGTAAAGGCGGTGCGTAGGTCTCTTTCCCATCTGAAATATGTTGTTGTTTTATTAAATTTATACTTGTCATGTAAGATATTGTATAATAGAGTGATACCTTTGGTGAATTAGATGTCCAGAATGACCAGGCTTTGCTTGGGAGTATAACAATAGGGGTACATTTTTTGCTCAGATAAGAGTGAATTTGATTGTATGTGTAGATTCCTTGGGGGTAGAGTTGAGTGAACCAGGACTGTAAAGTTTGGGTCCGTACCGGACTTTGGGGTGTCCGTGCCCCGAACCCGGACATTTGAAAAAAAAGTCTGGGTTTGGTATTCTGGAATTTTTCGCACCTTTTCTATAGCTGCAGGGCAGCCAATCAACAAGCGTTTTACTTGTTTGCCCTTAGAAGCCATCACAGCCATGCCTACTAATGGCATGGCTGTGATTGGCCAGTGCATCATGTGACCCAGACTATTTTTAGCGCCTGTTGAATAGCTGCAGGGCAGCCAATCAACAAGCGTTTCACTCGTTTGTCGTTAGAAGCCATCAGAGACATGCCTACTGATGGCATTGCTGTGATAGGCTAGTGCATCATGTGACCCAGCCTCTATATGAGCTGGAGTCACATATGCCGCATGTCACATTGTCTCAGGCTAGTGTAGGGAGAGCATGCTGCCGGCGCTGTGAGGGATAAATTACCGATCTAATATCATCTCATCCTGCATTACAGACAGATTTCTGGCGGTGCTGTGAGGGGAAAGCTTAGCATTCTAAAATCATCTGATACTGGAGTAGGTAGCGTTTACTAGTGCTGTGAGGGATAGATTACCAATCTAATATCATCTCATCCTCCATTACAGACAGGTTCCTGGCGGTGCTGTGAGGGCAAAGATTAGCATTCTAAAAAGATCTGATACTGGACTAGGTACAGTTTACTAGTGCTGTGAGGGATAGATTACCAAATCTAATATCATCTCATCCTGCATTACAGACAGGTTCCTGGCGGTGCTGTGAGGGGAAAGCTTAGCATTCTAAAACCATCTGATACTGGACTAGGTACAGTTCACTGGTGCTGTGAAGGACAGATTATTGTTATAAAATCATCTCATAGTGCTATAGGGAGAAATTCCTGCTTGTGCTGTGAGGGACAGATTATTGTTATAAAATCATCTCCTAGTGCTATAGGGAGAGGTTCCTGCTGGTGCTGTGAGGGACAGATTATTGTTCTAAAATCATCTCATACTGGTATAGGGAGAGGTTCCTGCTGGTGCTGTGAGGGACAGATTATTGTTCTAAAATCATCTCCTAGTGCTATAGGGAGAGGTTCCTGCAGGTGCTGTGAGGAACAGCTTATTGTTCTAAAATAATCTCCTAGTGCTACAGGTAGAGGTTCCTGCTGGTGCTGTGAGGGACAGATTATTGTTCTAAAATCATCTCCTAGTGCAATGGGTAGAGGTTCCTGCTGGTGCTGTGAGGCACAGATTATTGTTCTAAAATCATCTCCTACTGCTATAGGGAGAGGTTACCTGGTGGTGCTGTGAGGGACAGATTATTGTTCTCAAATCATCTTTTACTGCTATAGGGAGAGGTTCCTGCTGGTGCTGTGAGGGACAGATTATTGTTCTAAAATCATCTCCTAGTGATATAAGGAGAAGTTCCTACTGGAGCTGTGAGGGACAGATTATAGTTCTGAAATCATCTCCTAATGCTATAGGGAGAGGTTCCTGCTGCTGTGAGGGACAGATTATTGTACTAAAATCATAGCACACTGCTATAGGGAGAGGTTCCTGCTGGTGCTGTAAGGGACACATTATTGTTCTAAAATCATTTCCTAGTGCTATAGGGAAAGGTGTCTGCTGGTGCTGTGAGGGACAGGTTATTGTTCTAAAATCATCATATACTGCTAGAGGGAGAGGTTAATGCTGCTGACGTGAGGGACAGATTATTATTCTAAAATCATCTCCTACTGCTATAGGGAGAGTTTCCTGCTGGTGCTGTGAGGGACAGAATATTGTTCTAAAATAATTTCCTAGTGCTATAGGGAGAGGTTCCTGTTGATGCTGTGAGGGACAGATTATTGTTCTAAAATCATCACATACTGCTAGAAGGAGAGGTTCCTGCTAGTGCTGTGAGGGGCAGATTATTGTACTAAAATCATCTCCTAGTGCTATAGGGAGAGGTTCCTTCTGCTGCTGTGATGGACAGATTATTGTTCTAAAATCATCTCCTACTGCTATAGGGAGAGGTTCCTGCTGCTCCTTTGAGGGACAGATTATTGTTCTAAAATCATCTCCTACTGTATAGCGAGAGGTTCCTGCTGGTGCTGTGAGGGACAGATTATTGTTCTAAAATAGTCTACTAGTGCTATAGGGAGAGGTTCCAGCTGGTGCTGTGAGGGACAGATTATTGTACTAAAATCAGCACATTCTGCTACAGGGAGTGGTTCCTGCTGATGCTGTGAGGGACAGATTATTGTTCCAAAATCATCTCCTAGTGCTTTGGGGAGAGGTTCCTGCTGGTGCTGTGAGGGACAGATTATTGTTCTAAAATAATCTCCTACTGCTATAGGGAGAGGTTACTGCTGGTGCTGTGAGGGACAGATTTTTTTTCTAAAATCATCTCCTTGTGCTATAGGTATATGTTCCTGATGCTCCTGTGAGGGACATATTATTGTTCTAAAATAATCTCCTACTGCTATAGGGAGAGGTTCCTGCTGGTGCTGTGAGGGACAGATTATTGTTCTAATATCATAACATAATGCTAGAGGGAGAGGTTCCTGCTTCTCTTGTGAGGGACAGATTATTGTTCTAAAATCATCTCCTACTGCTATAGGGAGAGGTTCCTGCCGTTGCTGTGAGGGTCAGATTATTGTTTTAAAATAATCTCCTACTGCTATAGGGAGAGGTTCCTGCTGGTGCTGTGAGGGACAGATTATTGTTCTAAAATCATCTCCTTGTGCTATAGGTATATGTTCCTGATGCTCCTGTGAGGGACAGATTATTGTTCTAAAATCTTCTCCTACTGCTATAGGGAGAGGTTCCTGCCGGTGCTGTGAGGGTCAGATTATTGTTTTAAAATCATCACATACTGCTAGAGGGAGAGGTTCCTGCTAATGCTGTGATGGACAGATTATTGTTCTAAAATCATTTCCTACTGCTATAAGGAGTGGTTCCTGCGGGCGCTGTGAGGGACAGATTATCGTTCTAAAATCACCTCCTACTGCTATAGGGAGAGGTTCCTGCTGGTGCTGTTAGAGACAGATTATTGTTCTAAAATAATCTCCTAATGCTATAGGGAGAGGTTCCTGCTGGTGCTGCGAGGGAAAGATTATTGTTATAAAATCATCTCATACTGGAATAGGGAGCGGTTCCTGCTCGTGCTGTGAGGGACAGATTATTGTTCTAAAATCATCTCCTAGTGCTATAGGGAAAGGTTCCTGCTGGTGCTGTGAGGAACAGCTTATTGTTCTAAAATCATCTCCTAGTGCTACAGGCAGAGGTTCCTGCTGGTGCTGTGAGGCACAGATTATTGTTCTAAAATCATCTCCTACTGCCATAGGGAGAGGTTACCTGGTGGTGCTGTGAGGGACAGATTATTGTTCTAAAATCATCTCTTACTGCTATAGGGAGAGGTTCCTGCTGGTGCTGTGAGGGACAGATTTTTGTACTAAAATCATCTCCTAGTGATATAAGGAGAAGTTCCTACTGGTGCTGTGAGGGACAGATTATTGTTCTGAAATCATATCATACTGCTATAGGGAAAGGTTCCTGCTGGTGCTGTAAGAGACACATTATTGTTCTAAAATCATTTCTTAGTGCTATAGGGAGAGGTGTCTGCTGGTGCTGTGAGGGACAGGTTATTGTTTTAAAATCATCACATACTGCTAGAGGGAGAGGTTTCTGCTGCTGATGTGAGGGACAGATTATTGTTCTAAAATCATCTCCTACTGCTATAGGGAGAGGTTCCTGCTGGTGCTGTGAGGGACAGATTATTGTTCTAAAATCATTTCCTAATGCTATAGGGAGAGGTTCCTGTTGATGCTGTGAGGGACAGATTATTGTTCTAAAATCATCACATACTGCTAGAAGGATAGGTTAATGCTAGTGCTGTGAGGGACAGATTATTGTACTAAAATCATCTCCTATTGCTATAGGGAGAGGTTCCTTCTGCTGCTGTGATGGACAGATTATTGTTCTAAAATCATCTCCTACTGCTATAGGGAGAGGTTCCTGCTGCTCCTTTGAAGGACAGATTATTGTTCTAAAATCATCTCCTACTGTATAGCGAGAGGTTCCTGCTTGTGCTGTGAGGGACACATTATTGTTCTAAAATAGTCTACTAGTGCTATAGAGAGAGGTTCCTGCTGGTGCTGTGAGGGACAGATTATTGTACTAAAATCATCAAATTCTGCTACAGGGAGAGGTTCCTGCTGGTGCTGTGAGGGACAGATTATTGTTCTAAAATCATATCCTAGTGCTTTGGGGAGAGGTACCTGCTGGTGCTGTAAGGGACAAATTATTGTACTAAAATCATCTCCTACTGCTAAAGGGAGAGGTTCCTGCGGGTGCTGTGAGTGACAGATTATTGTTCTAAAATCATCTCCTAGTGCTATAGGGAGAGGTTCATGCTTGTGCTGTGAGTTACAGGTTATTGTTCTAAAACCATCACATACTTCTAGAGGGGGAGGTTCCTGCTGCTGCTGTGAAGGACAGATTATTGTTCTAAAATCATCTCCTACTGCTATAGGGAGACATTCCTGCTGGTGCTCTGAGGGACAGATTATTGTTCTAAAATCATCTCCTACTGCTATAAAGAGAGGTTCCTGCTGGTGCAGTGAGGGACAGATTATTGTTCTAAAATTATCTCCTAGTGCTATAGGGAGAGGTTCATGCTGGTGCTGTGAGGGACAGGTTATTGTGCTAAAATCATCTCCTACTGCTATAGGAAGAGGTTCCTGATACTCCTGTGAGGGACAGATTATCTTTCTAAAAGCATCTCCTAGTTCTAAAGGGAAAGGTTCCTGCTGCTCCTGTGAGTAACAGATTATCTTTCTAAAATCATCTCCTAATGCTATAGGGAAAGGTTCCTACTGGTGCTGTGAGGAACAAATTATTGTTCTAAAATCATCTCCTAGTGCTACAAGGGAGGTTCCTGCTGGTGCAGTGAGGGAAAGATTATTGTTCTAAAACCATCTGCTAGTGCAATAGGTAGAGGTTCCTGCTGGTGGTGTGAGGCACAGATTATTGTACTAAAATAATTTCTAACTGCTATAGGGAGAGGGTACCTGGTGGTTCTGTGAGGGACAGATTATTGTTCTAAAATCATCTCTTAATGCTATAGGGAGAGGTTCCTGCTGCTGCTGTGAGGGACAGATTATTGTACTAAAATCATATTATACTGCTATAGGGAGAGGTTCCTGCTGGTGCTGTAAGGGACACATTATTGTTCTAAAATCATTTCCTAGTGCTATAGGGAGAGGTGTCTGCTGGTGCTGTGAGGGACAGATTATTGTTTTAAAATCATCACATACTGCTAGAAGGAGAGGTTCCTGCTAGTGCTGTGAGGGACAGATTATTGTACTAAAATCATCTCCTAGTGCTATAGAAAGAGGTACCTTCTGCTGCAGTGATGGACAGATTATTGTTCTAAAATCATCTCCTACTGCTATAGCGAGAGGTTCCTGCTGCTCCTTTGAGGGACAGATTATTGTTCTAAAATCATCTCCTACTGTATAGCGAGAGGTTCCTGCTGGTGCTGCGAGGGACAGATTGATTTTCTAAAATAGTCTACTAGTGCTATAGGGAGAGGTTCCTGCTGGTGCTGTGAAGGACAGATTATTGTACTAAAATCATCACATTCTGCTACAGGGAGAGGTTCCTGCTGGTGCTGTGAGGGACAGATTATTGTTCTAAAATTATCTCCTAGTGCTTTGGGGAGAGGTTCCTGCTGGTGCTGTGAGGGACAGATTATTGTTCTAAAATCATCTCCTACTGCTATAGGGAGAGTTTCCTGCTGGTGTTGTGAGGGACAGAATATTTTTCTAAAATCATCTCCTTGTGCTATAGGTATATGTTCCTGATGCTTCTGTGAGGGACAGATTATTGTTCTAAAATCATCTCCTACTGTATAGCGGAAGGTTCCTGCTGGTGCTGTGAGGGACAGATTATTGTTCTAAAATAGTTTACTAGTGCTATAGGGAGAGGTTCCTGCTGGTGCTGTGAGGTACAGATTATTGTTCTAAAATCATCTCCTAGTGCTATAGGGAGAGGTTCCTGCTGGTGCTGTGAGGGACAGATTATTGTTCTAAAATCATCTCCTAGTGCTATAGGGAGAGGTTCCTGCTGGTGTTGTGAGGGACAGATTATTTTTCTAAAATCATCTCCTTGTGGTATAGGTATATGTTCCTGCTGCTCCTGTGAGGGACAGATTATTGTTCTAAAATCATCTCCTACTGCTATAAGGAGTGGTTCCTGCTGGTGCTGTGAGGGACAGATTATTGTTCTAAAATCAAATCCTACTGCTTTTAGGAGAGGTTCCTGCTGGTGCTGTGAGGGACAGATTATTGTTCTAAAATCATCTCCTACTGCTATAGGGAGAGGTTCCTGCAGGTGCTGTGAGGGACAGATTATTTACCTAAAATCATCTCCTTGTGCTATAGGTATATGTTCCTGATGCTCCTGTGAGGGACAGATTATTGTTCTAAAATCATCTCCTACTGCTATTGGGAGAGGTTCCTGCTGGTGCTGTGAGGGACAGATTATTGTTCCAATATCATAACATAATGCTAGAGGGAGAGGTTCCTGCTTCTCTTGTGAGGGACAGATTATTGTTCTAAAATCATCTCCTACTGCTATAGGGAGAGGTTCGTGCCGTTGCTGTGAGGGTCAGATTATTGTTTTAAAATCATCTCCTACTGCTATAGGGAGAGGTTCCTGCTGGTGCTCTGAAGGACAGATTATTGTTCTAAAATCATCTCCTACTGCTATAAGGAGTGGTTCCTGCTGGTGCTGTGAGGGACAGATTATGGTTATGAAATCACCTCCTACTGCTATAGGGAGAGATTCCTGCTGGTGCTGTTAGGGACAGATTATTGTTCTAAAATAATCTCCATATGCTATAGGGAGAGGTTCCTGCTTGTGCTGTAAAGGACAGATTATTGTTCTAAAATCATCTCCTATTGCTATAGGGAGAGGTTCTTGCTGCTCCTGTGAGGGACAGATTATTGTTCTAAAATCATCACATACTGCTAGAAGGAGAGGTTCCTGCTAGTGCTGTGAGGGACAGATTATTGTACTAAAATCATCTCCTACTGCTATAGAGAGAGGTTCCTGCTGCTCCTTTGAGGGACAGATTATTGTTCTAAAATTATCTCCTACTGTATAGCGAGAGGTTCCTGCTGATGCTGTGTGGGACAGATTATTGTTCTAAAATAGTCTACAAGTGCTATAGGGAGAGGTTCCTGCTGGTGCTGTGAGGGACAGATTATTGTACTAAAATTATCACATTCTGCTACAGGGAGAGGTTCCTGCTGGTGCTGTGAGAGACAGATTATTGTTCTAAAATCATCTCCTAGTGCTTTGGGGAGAGGTTCCTGCTGGTGCTGTGAGGGACAGATTATTGTTCTAAAATCATCTCCTTGTGCTATAGAATTATGTTCCTGATGCTCCTGTGAGGGACAGATTATTGTTCTAAAATCATCTCCTACTGCTATAGAGAGAGGTTCCTGCTGCTCCTTTGAGGGACAGATTATTGTTCTAAAATCATCTCCTACTGTATAGCGAGAGGTTCCTGCTGATGCTGTGTGGGACAGATTATTGTTCTAAAATAGTCTACAAGTGCTATAGGGAGAGGTTCATGTTTGTGCTGTGAGGGACAGATTATTGTACTAAAATGATCACATTCTGCTACAGGGAGAGGTTCCTGCTGGTGCTGTGAGAGACAGATTATTGTTCTAAAATCATCTCCTAGTGCTTTGGGGAGAGGTTCCTGCTGGTGCTGTGAGGGACAGATTATTGTTCTAAAATCATCTCCTTGTGCTATAGAATTATGTTCCTGATGCTCCTGTGAGGGACAGATTATTGTTCTAAAATCATCTCCTACTGCTATAGAGAGAGGTTCCTGCTGCTCCTTTGAGGGACAGATTATTGTTCTAAAATCATCTCCTACTGTATAGCGAGAGGTTCCTGCTGATGCTGTGTGGGACAGATTATTGTTCTAAAATAGTCTACAAGTGCTATAGGGAGAGGTTCATGTTTGTGCTGTGAGGGACAGATTATTGTACTAAAATGATCACATTCTGCTACAGGGAGAGGTTCCTGCTGGTGCTGTGAGAGACAGATTATTGTTCTAAAATCATCTCCTAGTGCTTTGGGGAGAGGTTCCTGCTGGTGCTGTGAGGGACAGATTATTGTTCTAAAATCATCTCCTTGTGCTATAGAATTATGTTCCTGATGCTCCTGTGAGGGACAGATTATTTTTCTAAAATCATCTCCTACTGCTATAGGGAGAGGTTCCTGCTGGTGCTGTGAGGGACAGATTATTGTTCTAATATCATAACATAATGCTAGAGGGAGAGGTTCCTGCTTCTCTTGTGAGGGACAGATTATTGTTCTAAAATCATCTCCTACTGCTATAGGGAGAGGTTCCTGCCGATGCTGTGAGGGTCAGATTATTGTTTTAAAATCATCTCCTACTGCTATAGGGAGAGGTTCCTACTGGTGCTGTGAGGGACAGATTATTGTTCTAAAATCATCACATACTGCTGGAGGGAGAGGTTCCTGCTAATGCTCTTATGGACAGATTATTGTTCTAAAATCATCTCCTACTGCTATAAGGAGTGGTTCCTTTTGGTGCTGTGAGGGACAGATTATCGTTCTAACATCACCTCCTACTGCTATAGGGAGAGGTTCCTGCTGGTGCTGTTAGAGACAGATTATTGTTCTAAAATCATCTTCTAGTGCTATAGGGAGAGGTTTCTGCTGGTGCTGTGAGGGACAGATTATTGTTCTAAAATCATCTCCTAGTGCTATATGGAGAGGTTCCTGCTGGTGTTGTGAGGGACAGATTTTTTTTCTAAAATCATCTCCTTGTGGTATAGGTATATGTTCCTGCTGCTCCTGTGAGGGACAGATTATTGTTCTAAAATCATCTCCTACTGCTATAAGGAGTGGTTCCTGCTGGTGCTGTGAGGGACAGATTATTGTTCTAAAATCATCTCCTACTGCTATAGGGAGAGGTTCCTGCTGGTGCTGTGAGGGACAGATTATTGTTCTAATATCATAACATAATGCTAGAGGGAGAGGTTCCTGCTTCTCTTGTGAGGTACAGATTATTGTTCTAAAATCATCTCCTACTGCTATAGGGAGAGGTTCCTGCCTGTGCTGTGAGGGTCAGATTATTGTTTTAAAATCATCTCCTACTGCTATAGGGAGAGGTTCCTGCTGGTGCTTTGAGGGACAGATTATTGTTCTAAAATCATCACATACTGCTAGAGGGAGAGGTTCCTGCTAATGCTGTTATTGACAGATTATTGTTCTAAAATCATCTCCTACTGCTATAAGGAGTGGTTCCTGCTGGTGTTGTGAGGGACAGATTATCGTTCTAAAATCACCCCCTACTGCTATAGGGAGAGGTTCCTGCTGGTGCTGTTAGAGACAGATTATTGTTCTAAAACCATCTCCTAATGCTATAGGGAGAGGTTCTTGCTGCTCCTGTAAGTGACAGATTATTGTTCTAAAATCATCACATACTGCTAGAGGGAGAGGTTCCTGCTGCTCCTGTGAGGGGCAAATTATCTTTCTAAAATCATCTCCTAGTGCTATAGGGAAAGGTTCCTGCTGCTCCTGTGAGGGACAGATTATTGTTCTAAAATCATCTCCTAGTGCAACAGGGAAAGGTTCCTGCTTGTTCTGAGAGGAACAGATTATTGCTCTAAAATCATCTCCTAGTGCTACAAGGAGAGGTTCCTGCTGGTGCTGTGAGGGACAGATTATTGTTCTAATATCATCACCAAGAGCTATTGGGAGAGGTTCCTGCTGGTGCTTTGAGGGGCAGATTATTGTTCTAGAATTATATCATACTGCTATAGGGAGAGGTTCCTGCTGGTGCTCTGAGGGACAGATTATTGTTCTAAAACCACCTCCTAGTGCAATAGGTAGAGGTTCCTGCAGGTGCTGTGAGGCACAGATTATTGTTCTAAAATCATCTCCTACTGCTATAGGGAGAGGTTACCTGATGGTGCTGTGAGGGACAGATTATTGTTCTAAAATCATCTCTTACTGCTATAGGGAGAGGTTCCTGCTGCTCCTTTGAGGGACAGATTATTGTTCTAAAATCATCTCCTACTGTATAGCGAGAGGTTCCTGCTGGTGCTGTGAGGGACAGATTATTGTTCTGAAATAGTCTACTAGTGCTATAGGGAGAGGTTCCTGCTGGTGCTGTGAGGGACAGATTATTGTACTAAAATCATCACATTCTGCTACAGGGAGAGGTTCCTGCTGGTGCTGTGAGGTACAGATTATTGTTCTAAAATCATCTCCTAGTGCTATAGGGAAAGGTTCCTGCTGGTGCTGTGAGGGACAGATTATTGTTCTAAAATCATCTCCTTGTACTATAGGTATATGTTCCTGCTGCTCCTGTAAGGACAGATTATTGTTCTAAAATCATCTCCTACTGCTATAAAGAGTGGTTCCTGCTGGTGCTGTGAGGGACAGATTATTGTTCTAAAATCATCTCCTAATGCTATATGGAGAGGTTCCTGCTGGTGCTGTGAGGGACAGATTATTGTTCTAAAATCATCTCCTACTGCTATAAGGAGAGGTTCCTGCTGGTGCTGTGAGGGACAGATTATTGTTCTAAAATCAACTCCTACTGCTATAGAGAGAGGTTCCTGTTGGTGCTGTGAGAGACAGATTATTGTTCTAAAATCATCTCCTAATGCTATAGGGAGAGGTTCCTGCTGGTGCTATGAGGGACAGATTATTGTTCTAAAATCATCTCCTACTGCTATAGGGAGAGGTTCCTGCTGCTCCTGTGAGGGACAGATTATTGTTCTAAAATCATCACATAATGCTAGAGGGAGAGGTTCCTGCAGCTCCTGTGAGTTACAGATTATCTTTCTAAAATCATCTCCTAGTGTTATAGGGAAAGGTTACTGCTGCTCCTGTGAGGATCAGATTATCTTTCTAAAATCATCTCCTAGTGCTAAAGGGAGAGGTTCCTACTGGTGCTGTGAGGGACAGATTATTGTTCTAAAATTATATCCTACTGCTATAGGGAGAGGTTCCTTCTGGTGCTGTGAGGGACAGATTATTGTTCTAAAATCATCTCATACTGGTATAGGGAGAGGTTCCTGCTGCTGGTGTGAGGGACAGATTAGTGTTCTAAAATCATCTCATATTGCTATAGGGAGGGGTTCCTGCTGGAGGTTTGAAGGATAGATTACTATTCTAAAATAATCTCATACTGCTTTGGGGAGAGGTTCCTGCTGCTGCTGTAAGGGACAGATTACTGTTCTAAAATAATCTCATACTGCTATAGGGAGAGGTTCCTGCTGCTGCTGTGAGGGACAGATTAGTGATCTAAAATCATCTCATACTGCTATAGGGAGAGGTTGCTGCTGATGCCGTGAGGGACAGATTAGTGATCTAAAATCATCTCATACTGCTATAGGAAGAGGTGCCTACTGCTGCTTTAAGGGGCAGATTAGTGTTCTAAAATCATCTCATACTGCTATAGGCAAAGGTCCCTGCTGCTGCTGTGAGGGACAGATTAGTGTTCTAAAATAATCTCATACTGGTATAGGGAGAGGTTCCTGCTGCTGCTGTGAGTGACAGATTATTATTCTAAAATCATCTCATACTGGTATAGGGAGAGGTTCCTGCTGCTGGTGTGAGGGACAGATTAGTGTTCTAAAATCATCTCATACTGCTATAGGGAGATGTTCCTGCTGCTCATGTGAGGAACAGATTACTGTTCTAAAATCATCTCATATTGCTATAGCGAGAGGTTCCTGCTGCTGGTGTGAGGGCTGTATTATTGTTCTTAATCATCTCATACTGCTATAGGGAGAGGTTCCTGCTGCTGGTGTGAGGGACAGATTAGTGTTCTAAAATCATCT
>BLSH010239577.1:90912-101073 GCA_018402905.1 Glandirana rugosa
CAGGGAGTGGGGTCGTCGTCCTTGGAGAGGGAAATCATCATACTTTACTAAAATCTTGTTATAAGACAGGGAATGTTTTCGTCGTCCTTGGAGAGGATATGGTCATACTCTTCTAAAATCTTGTTATTAGACAGGGAGTGTCGTCGTCGTCGAGGTTCCTGCATCTGCTGTGAATGACAGATTATTGTACTAAAATCATCTCATACTGTTATAAGGAGAGGTTCCTTCTGCTCGTGTGAGGGACAGATTAGTGTACTAAAATCATCTCATACTGCTATAGGGAGGGGTTCCTGCTGCTGTTGTGAGGGACAGATTATTGTTCTAAAATCATCTCATACTGCTATAGGGAGAGGTTCCTGCTGCTGCTGTGAGGGACAGATTATTGTTCTAAAATCTTCTCATACTGGTATAGGAGAGGTTCCTGCTGCTTTTGTAAGGGACAGAATATTGTTCTAAAATCATTTCATACTACTAAAGGGAGAGGTTCCTGCTGCTGGGGTGAGGGACAGATTAGTGTTCTAAAATCATCTCATACTGCTATATGGAAAGGTTCCTGCTGCTGCTGCGAGGGACAGATTAGTGTTCTAAAATAATCTCATACTGGTATAGGGAGAGGTTCCTGCTGCTGCGAGTGACAGATTATTTTTCTAAAATCATCTCATACTGGTATAGGGAGAGGTTCCTGCTGCTCGTGTGAGGAACAGATTACTGTTCTAAAATCATCTCATACTGCTATAGCAAGAGGTTCCTGCTGCTGCTGTGATGGACAGTTTAGTGTTGTAAAATCATCACATAATGCTATAGGGAGAGGTTCCTGCATCTGCTGTGAGGGACAGATTATTGTTCTAAAATCATCTTATACTGTTATAGGGAGATGTTCCTTCTGCTCGTGTGAGGGACATATTAGTGTTCTAAAATCATCTCATACTGCTATAGGGAGAGGTTCCTGCTGCTCGTGTGAGGAACAGATTACTGTTCTAAAATCATCTCATACTGCTATAGCAAGAGGTTCCTGCTGCTGCTGTGATGGACAGTTTAGTGTTGTAAAATCATCACATAATGCTATAGGGAGAGGTTCCTGCATCTGCTGTGAGGGACAGATTATTGTTCTAAAATCATCTTATACTGTTATAGGGAGATGTTCCTTCTGCTCGTGTGAGGGACAGATTATTGTTCTAAAATCATCTCATACTACTACAGGGAGAGGTTCCTGCTGACGCTGTGAGGGACAGATTAGTGTACTAAAATCATCTCATACTGCTATAGGGAGAGGTTCCTGCTGCTGTTGTGAGGGACAGAATATTGTTCTAAAATTATCTCATACTGCTACAGGGAGATGTTCCTGCTGCTGCTGTGAGGGACAGATTATTGTTCTAAAATCATTTCATACTGCTATAGGGAGAGGTTACTGCTGCTGGTGTGAGGGACAGATTAGTGTTCTAAAATCATCTCTTACTGCTATAGGGAGAGGTTCCTACTGCTGGTGTGAGGGATATATTATTGTTCTAAAATCATCTCATTCTGCTATAGGGAGAGGTTCCTGTTGTTGCTGTGAGGGACAGATTACTGTTCTAAAATCATCTCATACTGCTATAGGGAGAGGTTCCTGCTGCTGGTGTGAGGGACAGATTAGTGTTCAAAAATCATTTCATACTGCTATAGGGAGAGGTTCCTGCTGCTTGCTGTGAAGGACAAATTATTGTTCTAAAATCATCTCATACTGGTATAGGGAGAGGTTCCTGCTGCTGGTGTGAGGGATATATTATTGTTCTAAAATCATATCCTACTGCTATAGGAAGAGGTTCCTGCTGTTGCTGTGAGGGACAGATTACTGTTCTAAAAATATCTCATACTGCTGTAGGGAGAGGTTCCTGCTGCTGGTGTGAGGGACAGATTAGTGTTCAAAAATCATTTCATACTGCTATAGGGAGAGGTTCCTGCTGCTTGCTGTGAGGGACAAATTATTGTTCTAAAATCATCTCATACTGCTATAGGGAGAGGTTCCTGCTGCTGGTGTTAGGGACAGATTAGTGTTCTAAAATCATCTCATAATGCTATAGGGAGAGGATCCTTCCTGGTGCTGGTGTGAGGGATAGATTAGCATTCGAAAATCATCTCATACTGCTATAGGGAGAGGTTCCTGCTGCTAGTGTGAGGGACAGATTATTGTTCTAAAATCATCTCATACTGGTATAGGGAGAGGTTCCTGCTGCTGATGTGAGGGACAGATTAGTATTCTAAAATCATCTCATACTGGTATAGGGAGAAGTTCCTGCTGCTCATGTGAGGAACAGATCAGTGTTCTAAAATCATCTCATACTGCTATCGGGAGAGGTTCCTGCTGCTGCTGTGAAGGATAGATTATTGTTCTAAAATAATCTCATACTGGTGTTGGGAGAGGTTCCTGCTGCTGGTGTGAGCGGTGCATTTCTTGCACAAAAATTAAAAGTGCGTCTACGTTGCTGTTTAAAAAAAAAACAGAATAATAATTTATTCTTCTTCTTTTTTTAGTATTAATAAATAGTGCTACATAGTACATTTGCTCCTTGCTGTGCATTTCTTGCGCAAAAATAAAAATTGCGTCTACTTTGCTGGTTTAAAAATAAAAAGAATAATAATTTATTATTCTTTTTGTTTACTTATTATTAAATAGTGCTACATAGTACATTTGCGTCTAGAATGAGGAGAGCATCAAATAAGGGACGTGGTTGTGGTGCTGCTGGTGCTGCTGGTGTTGGTGGAGTTGGTGAAGTTCCTGTTGCAAGGAGAGGACGTGGTCGATTTGTGCCAGCTACACACACAAATGAAACACCTTCCTCAGGTGCGAGTAGCCGACAGAACCTTCAACATTATATGGTAGGCCCGAATGCCGCTCAACGAATGGTGAGGCCAGAACAAGTACAGGCGCTAGTAGATTGGGTGGCTGACAATGCCTCCAGTTCCTTCACATTGTCTCCCACCCGGTCCCTTGATGAAAGCTCAGAGTTGACACCTGAACCCCATGGCCATCTTTCTTTCACCTCAGCCCATTGTAAATTAGCCAAGCAGTCTGAGCCCCAAGTCATGCAGCAGTCTCTTATGCTTTTTGATGACTCTCCTGGTGTGCTTTCCGTGGGCCATCCACATAGCCGTGCCCCAGAAGTGGAAGACATTGAGTGCACCAATGCCCAAAAACTTCTGTTGCATGATGAGCACATGGAAACACCACCGCAGCACGTCTCTGATGATGACGAAACACAGGTGCCAACTGCTGCGGCTTTTCACAGTGTGCAGACTGACAAGGAGGGCAGTGGTGAAGGGTGGGCAGAAGATGATGTGGAGGATGATGAGGCCCTAGACCCCACATGGAATGAAGGTCATGCGAGCGACGTGTGCAGTTTGGAGGAAGAGGTGGTGGTCACACAGAGGCACCAGCACAGCAAAAGAGGAAGCAGGTTGCAAAAGTGGAGCGACCGCCCCCTAGACAGTACGCCTGCTACTACCCACCGCACACAGGGACCTAGCTCACCAAAGGCAGCTCAAAGGCGTTCCCCGGCATGGCAGTTCTTCAGACAACATGCTGACGACAAGACACGAGTGGTTTGCACGCTGTGCAATCAGAGTTGAAGCGAGGCATACATGTTCTAAACCTGAGCACAACCTGCATGACCAGGCATCTAAATTCAAAGCACTAGCTGAAGTGGAATAAGTACCTCAAAATCCAAGAAAGGACTCGGCCTCCTCCTGCTTCCTCTTCTGCTGCTGCCTCTGCCTCTTCCTCCACCTCTACAGTGCCAGTGTCACCTGCCACCCAGCAAACAATGTGACAGCAACGCCACCATGTCCGCCATCGTCCCCAAGCATTTCCACATGTTCCCATGGAAGCTGACAGCTCTGCATCTCCCAAACACTGGAGAGAAAAAGGAAGTACCCCAGTTTTAAAAACCTGATGGCGGTGTCTGTCCCACAGTACGTGGTTCCCAGCTGCCTCTACTTTTCCTATCAAGCGATCCCTTCCCTTTACAAACAAGTCAGGGATGAGATCAAGTGTGCACTGCGCAACATCATCTGTGGCATGGTCCACATAACCACTGATATGTGGACCAGTAAGCAAGGGCAGGGATGCTATATCTCACTAACTGCACACTGGGCAAATGTAGTGGTGGGCTAGCCATTTGGTGCATGTCCTTCTGCCACCGAGGATTGCAGGGCATTTCTCTTTGCCTCCTGTTGCCTCCTCCTCCTACTCTGCTTCCTCCTCCTCTACCACCTCCTCATCCGCTCAGCGTAATACCTTCACCACCAACTTCAGGACATCCAGGGGGAAATAACAACAGGCTGTTTTAAAACTGATATGTTTGGGGGATAAACCCCACACTGCGCTTTGGATGGGCATTGAACAACAGGCCGATGAGTGGTTGTTGCCACTGAGCCTCAAGCCCGTCCTGGTGGTGTGCGATAATGGGCAAAATCTCGTAGCAGCTCTGGGCCTAGCCGGTTTGACGCACATCCCTTGCCTGGCGCATGTGCTGAATTTGGTGGTGCAGAAATTTCTAAAAAACTACCTGGATATGTCAGAGCTGCTGCAGAAAGTGTGGGCCGTCTGTGCACGCTTTCGGCGTTCTCACCTTGCTTGCCTGTCTGTGCTGCAGCGGAACTTCGGCCTTCCCGCTCACTGCCTCCTATGCGACATGCCCACAAGGTGGAACTCCACCTTGCACATGCTGGAGAGACTGTGCGATCAGCAGCAGGCAATAGTGGAGTTTCAGCTGCAGCACGCACTGGTCAGTCGCTCTGCGGAACAGCACCACTTCACCACCAACGAGTGGGCCTCCATGCGAGACCTATGTACCATATTACGGTGTTTCGAGTACTCCACCAACATGGCCAGTGCCGATGATGCTGTTCTCATCGTTACTATCCCACTTCTATGTCTCCTTGAAAAAACACTTTGGGCGATGATGGAAGAGGATGTGGCGAAGGAGGAAGGTGGGCATTTCCATGGTTATCAGGCCAGTCATTCACAAGTGGCTCAGAGGGTGGGTTCCTGTACCAGCATAGGCCAGGTAAAAAAATTTCAAGCCAGGGCACAGTTTTGGAGTATGAAGAGGGCGGGGAAGATTATGAGCAGGAGGAACTGTGTTCACAGCAGGGTGGCATCCAACGCAGCTCGTGGGCATCACTGGAGCGTGGCTGGGGGGATACACCTCCCACAGAGGACAGCTTGTCTTTGCCTCTGGGCAGCCTGGCACACATGAGCGACTACATGCTGCAGTGCCTGCTCTACGACAGCTGAGTTGCCCACATTTTAACTTGTGCTGATTACTGGGTGGCCACCCTGCTGGATCCCTGTTACAAGGACAACGTGCCGTCCTTAATTCCCTCACTGGAGCGTGATCGGAAGATGCGCGACTACAAGCGCACGCTGGTAGACGTGCTGCTGAGGGCATTCCCAAATGACACTGGTGGTTCAGTGGATGCACAAGGTGAAGGCAGAGGAGGAGGAAGAGGTCACCAACACAGCTGTGGCACTGCCAGCACCTCAGAAGGCAGGGTTAGCATGGCCAAAATGTGGAAAATCTTTGTCAGCAGCCCGCCACAACAAACAGCACCAGCAGCTGATAAGCAACGTCTTAGCAGGAGGCAGCATTTCAGCAACATGGTGGAACAGTATGTGTGCACACGCCTACAAGTACTGACTGATGGGTCTGCCCCATTCAACTTCTGGGTCTCCAAATTGGGCACATGGCCTGAGCTTGCCCTTTATGCCTTGGAGGTGCTGGCCTGCCCTGCAGCCAGTGTATTGTCTGAACGTGTGTTTAGCATTGCAGGGGGTGTTATCACAGACAAGCGCAGCCGCCTGTCCACAGCCAACGTGGACAAGCTAACGTTTATTAAAATGAACCAGGCATGGATCCCACAAGACTTGTCTGTACCTTGTGCAGAATAGACATTTAGACCGGCCTAACACAGCCATTGCAATACTTGTTTTTTTTTAATATGTCTCAATATATTTGGGGGCTACCCCATTAGAAAAAAAAAACAAACAAACTTAAAACAGTGTTGGCTACCTCCTCCTCCTCCCCCGCCACTTCCACCTACACCGCCATGGTCACCGCCTCCTCAACCTCCAGGCTCCTACTCCACATCCACCTCCTCCTCCAATTTTTATCCACCTCCTCCTCCAATTTTTATTTTTTTTATGTGATTTTAAGTTATTTCCCTATCCACATTTGTTTGCAGGGCACTTGTCCTACTCTTACCCCCATTTTGCTTCCTTTTGCCGCCCTCTAGCCCTTTCCAGGACTTTTTTACAGCCATTTTTGTGCCCAAAAGTTCAGGCCACCATTGACTTCAATGGGTTCGGGGTCCAGGGTCAAGTTCGGTCAAGTTTGGTGCCGAACCTGAACTTTTTCGCGAAGTTCAGCCGAACCCGCTGAACCCGAACATCCAGGTGTCCGCTCAACTCTAGACATAAGATGTCACTCTTTAGTTTGCATGCTTCTGACCATGGAGCATGTTGCTTCCCAGGGTGATTGAGACCCTTAACATTTATGGAGGTTATTCTGATAGGCATCTTGTAGACACTTGTAGTAGCGTCTTATTGCTAGACTATAGTAGCTGGGTTTGGCTGAGTTTGAGTGGGATTGACTACTGATTATCTTGTGTTAGATGGGGGTATACTAAGTGTGGTGAGAAGTTCCACTTACTTTTGGAAGGTTAGTATCCTGGCTCTAAAACGGTCAAGATGTGTAATTTATAGATTCTCTATTTGGGAATAAGAGCTTGGTTGAGAACTGTAAAGGGATCAAAGATAAGTCAGTAACCTGTAAAATCAGTATACAGTTTTGGTACCATATATTGGAAAGGAACAAAAAAAGAGAAGAATAAAAAGGAAAACTTGAGCGGTCTATCTGTGACAGACATGGGGTTTTAAGGGCATCTACTTTGGGCTTGGCATATAGACCAGGTCTAGTAGTTGAAATCCTTGAGGAGAGGATTCTAGGTCGTCATGTCTTCTGGAGGGTCATAATCTTCTCATGTCCCGCTGGTATGGTTTTGATGGCGGTGACGTCCATGGTGTTGTTCCAATGGTTCCAGTATGTTCCAATCTCTTAACAGAGAAAGATATTCATCCAGGTTGTGGACGGTAAATGTTTTGGTGCCTTTGGTGATCAGTAACTTAACAGGGTGGCTCCATTTGTATGTGATTTGGTGATTTTGGAGAGGTTTGGTAATAGTGGAGAGATTCTTCCTTTGTGATACTGTATATTTGGATAGGTCTGTGAAGAATATAAGGTTCACATATGGTTGAGGGAATGAGGATGGGCTCTTCCTATCTCTCATCAGTTGTTCTTTTACCTGGTAGAAGTGTATGCGGACAACTATATCTCTTGGGACTGTATAAGATAGATGAGGTGGTTTTAGTAGTCTGTGAATTCTATCTATTATCATTTCCCCTGGTGATGTCTCAGGGAGGAATGCTTGCATTAGGTGAGAGAAGTACTCTTTTAGTGCTGCTGGCTGGACAAATTCAGGTATGCTCCTGATCTTAAGATTGTCTTCTTGAGCGGTCCTCTAGGTCCGCAATTTTAGCTTTCATCAATTCTGTCTTCCACCTCTTTGCTGTGCGCGTCCACTAAGCCATTGAAGGAGGTGGTTACTTCCGCCATCTTAGTCACTACATTTGTTATCCTCTCCCCCATGTATGACATTTCAGAGGAGAAATGATGAAGCATTCTCGATATGTCTGAATTATTTTAGTTCTGCTTTGAGGAGCATGTCTCTTAATGTTGTATCCAATACTGGTTGGTTAGTTGTTGGGAATGCTGCTATAGAGTTTTGTAGGGCTGACATGTCAGATTGTGCACTTGAACTCACCTCATCTGTTGGTGCTACCTCCTGTAATAGCCTCAGCTTTGATTTGGCAGGGCTGCTGGAAGGGGTTGATGCCAAAGATCTGCTGCTGGGTAATGGGTGTTGATCGGGTGTTACTCCATTTTGTGTCCCTGTCCCCTGCTGTGCTGCAGTTGCACTCCGTGGAGCTACCTCACAGCCATTGGTGCTTTTTGGTCAGAAATATCAGGCCATGGGTAGAATTCTGTTGGGGTACATTGTACCCCTACCCATTCACCAAAAAAGGAGTGTAGAGGTGCAAAAAACAAGAGGCAGTTTTTGACAAGTCCTTTATTGCATAAAATAGCTCTTCTTCTTTCTTCCTCCATCTTCTCTTGCCCTGGTCCTTCTTCTGGTCTTCTGCTTCTTCTTTTAGTCTTCTTCCTTCCTCTCTTTGTCTTCAATCTTCATCTTCATCTTCCTTCTTCTTTTCACCGCCGATGCTCTCCCCGCTGCTGCAGCCTGGCCCCTGCACATCTCCCAGAAGGGGCGGGGCCACCAAGTGACATAATCGAGTGAACCTGCCCCCTTCTGACGTCATGTGCTGTCAGAGGGGGCCGGTCGCCCATTTACATCACCGGGTGGCCCCGCCCCTTCTTATAAAAGAACTAGATATTTGGGGGGAACACCCTACCAAACGTATGGTGCTGCTCGTAACGACCAACAAACCAAAAATCTATAAGTTACAGCACACACATGATACATACTCCTGTCAGGCTATTTAAAAGCATCTAAACGTATATAGCAAAAAATGCAAAAATACGGGGGTTTGGTCACACTGAATGGCCATGAAGTGCTTAAGCCCACTGACTGCTGCAAAGTACCCCGTTTTACCAGTGGGACCCTACACTGACCTTAGAGTGAATGCTCATATCTCTTAAACCATGGAAGCTAAGGCCTCTCTTTATGGGAGACCAGAGGACACATCCCATGGATCAGGTGGACACTGATTGGGGCTAATTAAGGAGGATGGGGTTCACCAACCCGAAAAGGTCTGGTCAGGACCCAAGCATAAAGCATACAAAAAAACTAGATATTTGGGGGGAACACCCTACCAAAGTATGGTGCTGCTCGTAACGAAAAATCAAACAAAAAATCTATAAGTTACAGCCATGCATTCAGTGTGACCAAACCCCCGTATTTTTGCATTTTTTGCTATATACGTTTAGATGCTTTTAAATAGCCTAACAGGAGTATGTATCAGGTGTGCGCTGTAACTTATAGATTTTTTGTTTGTTGGTTGTTACGAGCAGCACCATACGTTTGGTAGGGTGTTCCTCCCAAATATCTAGTTTTTTTGTATGCTTTATGCTTGGGTCCTGACCAAACCTTTTTGGGTTGGTGAACCCCATCCTCCTTAATTAGCCCCAATCAGTGTCCCCCTGATCCATGGGATGTGTCCTCTGGTCTCCCATAAAGAGAGGCGTTAGCTTCCATGGTTTAAGAGATATGAGCATTCACTCTAAGGTTAGTGTAGGTTCCCACTGGTAAAATGGGGTACTTTGCAGCAGTCAGTGGGCTTAAGCACTTCATGGCCATTCAGTGTGACCAAACCCCCGTATTTTTGCATTTTTTGCTATATACGTTTAGATGCTTTTAAATAGCCTGACAGGAGTATGTATCATGTGTGCGTTGCAACTTATAGATTTTTTGTTTGTTGGTCGTTACAAGCAGCACCATACGTTTGGTAGGGTGTTCCCCCCAAATATCTAGTTTTTTTGTATGCTTTATGCTTGTGTCCTGACCAGACCTTTTTGGGTTGGTGAACCCCATCCTCCTTAATTAGCCCCAATCAGTGTCCACCTGATCCATGGGATGTGTCCTCTGGTCTCCCATAAAGAGAGGCGTTAGCTTCCATGGTTTAAGTGATATGAGCATTCACTCTAAGGTCAGTGTAGGTTCCCACTGGTAAAACGGGGTACTTTGCAGAAGTCAGTGGGCTTAAGCACTTCATGGCCATTCAGTGTGACCAAACCCCCGTATTTTTGCATTTTTTGCTACATACGTTTAGATGCTTTTAAATAGCCTGACAGGAGTATGTATCATGTGTGCGCTGCAACTTATAGATTTTTTGTTTGTTGATCGTTACGAGCAGCACCATACGTTTGGTAGGGTGTTCCCCCCAAATATCTAGTTTTTTTGTATGCTTTATGCTTGTGTCCTGACCAGACCTTTTTGGGTTGGTGAACCCCATCCTCCTTAATTAGCCCCAATCAGTGTCCACCTGATCCATGGGATGTGTCCTCTGGTCTCCCATAAAGAGAGGCGTTAGCTTCCATGGTTTAA
>BLSH010239577.1:118499-144705 GCA_018402905.1 Glandirana rugosa
AAAAGTGTAATATATCCTAAATGTTCCAATAAATTCCTGATCACGCTACTGGAAATCTACAAGTTGAAACTTTCCCCACTAGCCGTTCAGGATATACCCTGGAAGCAAGAGATCACGCCAAGCCCCCCTCCCTACCATGGCCCTTCTCTCAAACAGGCCTATCCTAGGCCTCTAGGCCATGTCTGTTCCTAAGATACCAGCTATTTATGTTATTTGTTACTTTCATCCTGTACCAGCACCCAAATGATCTGGTTCATCATACCTTTCATTGTTCTTGGTTAAGTACTGCACTTACAAACCGCTTTGCCTTATAGGTTTACGGACTCTGTCTATGTAGCTTGCCTTGCTTGCCAAGGCCCCAACTATGTTATCTTTCGACAAAAGCTGTTTATTGCCTCTCTGATAAATGTAACATTGTAAATCCTATATAATGTGAAAACCCAATAAACATACTTATAAAAAAAAAAAAAAACACTCAAAATGTGTGTTGAATAATTCAAAAAAAGAACGTTCAGAAAACTTGAAAGATCCCGGTAGGTGGAAACACACCAGGTGCTTATGGTAATATTGCAGTGAATAATAACCTCCACCAACATCAATGCCGCTTACCAGACATAAGTGCAAGAGACGCTTGTGGCTTCTCACCCAGCCAGGGTCCCCGTCAGTGGTATATAAGTCTCCTCCTCCTTAGTCACTCCAAGGTTTTAGATTCTCACAAGGGACCATCCACCTGGACCAGACTCAGATAATGTGGACCGGAGGTGCTGCTGCTAATCAATACCCCAAACCCCACTACAGGGTATACCTCTCTTGACTCAGGGGTGAGGGTAGACAAACTCCATCCAAATGATCGGTCACCCAATGAAAAAATAGACTAATATAGCGTAATACTGCTATAAAATGTATTAATTTAAAACAGAATTGCACTTACAGCAAATACGATCAGTCAGCGCCAATAACATAAAGCCGGCCGGCTCAGCATACAATGTTCCACAGGCAGTGACGTCAGCGCACTTTCTCTATGTTGGGGTTTGGGTGAAGATTTTAGTTAAGTTGTTGAGTTATTCCTTTCTTCAGAAGGAAACTTTCCAGGGATTTGAGTCTGATCTGTCAATGAATCCAGAAATGTATCAGCATTTTCAGGAGATTTAAAGGAAATATTTTCCCCATCAGGGGATTGGACATATATAATAGCTGGATATGCAAGGGTAAACTTCACCTTTTTATGGTATAGGTCACAACAAACTGAGGAAAAAGCTTTGCATTGGTGTGTGACTTCAGCAGAGTAGTCTGCAAAATTGAGCAGTTTATGACCATCTATCGATAGGTTGCGTGTTTACCTGTATCGCTGAAGAATTGAAATTTCATTGGTATAATTTAAATATCTGACTGTTACACTTCTAGGAGATGTACAACCTTCAGATTGTACTCCCACTCGATGAGCCCTCTCAGCTACATAGGGATAATCCAACCCCAAAGCCTCTGAGATGCGTGTGGAGCAGATATCCATTAAAGTATTAGGCTTATAATACTGAGGGAGACTGATTACACTTAAGTTTTTACACCTGGAGAAATTTTCTAACTCTACCACTTTTTTCCAAAATGATTGTTGTTGATGGCTGTGCTGTACTTTGATTAAAGTAGTCTACTTCAGCTCATCCTCGAGTGCTGAGACTTTTTCCTCTGCTAATTTAATCCTGCTAGAATGATTCTGTATTTCCTGAATGATCTGCTCCAGGCCCTCAAAAATGGCTTTATCCACTGCTTCAGTTACTTTAGGGGTTAAGAGTCTGAACATAGGCTGTGCTATTTTAGCATTTGAGCTATCCTGGTCAAGGTCTGACCCAGTAGGAGAGGGAGAATGTTGCCTGTTGTTCCTATTACCTGTGTCACTGTCTGTGTCTGCAGCTATGGCTAGATCGGCGGCAATCTTGGAGCTCCTGTCGCCTTCGCCCTGCTCCTAGAGCCAGGGCGAAAGCAATTTAGAGTGGGTCCAGTTCTGGGCTGTATAGGGCTCCATGAAGAGGAGCACCTGATAGGAAGCCGGGCGTGTGAGAACCGGGTCACCCAGGGGTCTCTCACTTTGATTTCAGGCAGGGTTCAGCAGAGCTGCAGCAGGATCACTGCCTACCCATGCGGCACTGGAAGTCAACAAAGCATGTTTGTAAATAAAACAAAAACCTTCTTGTACCCATAAAATATGCATAGATTCTGGTAAGCATCTCAAAAACATGTTTGAACCTCAGCATAATCATTTTTTTAAAATGAAACACTTCCATTACATGATTTTGTACACTGAATATACTGTAGACAAAGAGCTAACACTTTGTCTGAGCTTACCGTATAGAAGAACTTCATTAAATAGTTAGGGACTACTTAGCAACCAAGGACTGTTCAGACAACACTTTGGTTAGAATTATGTAATGTCGAATATAGTGTATATAGTGCAGGAGAGTGTAATACACAATATAGTGTATAAAGTGCACGAGTATGTAATATATTATATAGTATTTATAGTGTAGGACTCTGTTAAGTTGGCCATAGGCAGTTTGTTTTTTTCTAGTTCAGGCAGCGTGCTTCTCTTGTCACGTTTTTGGGGTTGTGTTCAATATGTGCAAAGAGAGATCACACAAATACTTAAAAGTATAACATTTATTACAAGTAATGACAAATACAGATAAAGATAAATAAAATATCAACAATACTTAACTAAAGGTGCTTGCTTCCCGCCATGGGTCCCTTTCATGGCACAGGTGACCAGGACCAGACACTGGCCTCATGGCCGTTCTGGGTGAGACTAACTCATATAGATTTTGGCTGTGGTAATATAGAACTTGTGTAAACCACCCCCAGCCAACACCCTGGTAAGCAACAATATGACCTTTTCATTCCTGAGGAGAGGGGGCTAGCTTGACCATATAAGGCAGTTCAAATGCCAATAAGTTGAGTCATGCAAGGTAACCAGGATATTAGAGGCTATAATAGATATTTGTGAGGCCAACCTTAATGAGGAATATGAAATATGCAATTTCCCCAACACTCCACCCCCTGGCTCACAAATCATATAATGCCTCCAACTGTGCTTAAACACAACATCAATATTAGAAGGAAAGCACCTGATTATTGTAAACAAAACGAATAATTCTCCCACCCCCCCGGTTTACCTTAAATGAAAAATTGGGGATCTAAAGTGTATCTAATCTAAAGTGTAGATACCTACTTTCCTTTCCCTATCAGAACATCTCATTCGGCTATGTTAGGGCTGAAAAATATAAAAATATCCAAACTTAAAAAAAACTATATGTTGGACTAACAGAAGAACATCGAACTTCTCCTTTCGAAAGCACAGGAGCAGGTATGGGCATCAAACTTTTCTTTCCAAGAGTTTTAACCTGTAGAAACTTGTCAAAATCCTCCATACCTGGTGATGGACAGCAGGGTCTTAGACATCCGGTGATCAGATCGCAGCCGCAGCACAATTGCAACGCTGTAAAACTGAAAGAACTGTAGAATACAAAGTCCATATCCTCCCGACTATTGCAGTCATAGACGTACAGGCACATAACCACATGGTAGCTGTAACTTTACAGACAGTTCAAGCACTTGACCATTAGAGCAGACAAAACAGTTCAGGTACTTCACAATCACATTCAGGTACTTGACCATAATAGCGGATGGAACCGTTAAAACAATTTAGGCACTTGACCGTGATAGCAGATGGAACAGTTCAGGTATTCAACCATCAGAACAGGTATAACTTACACCAATAGTTCGGCTGCTGATCATTGGCAAAGTCTTTATAGACAGTTGCTGCTGTCAAATGTGTTTGTCTCCTTTCTCCAATATGCTTGTGGTTGACATCAAGGCAGGTGTGTTACCAAGACTGCCAGTCCAACCTTCCATACTTAACAATAATGCCCATATAGCCCATCATGGATTTAGATTTCTGAACAGTTAAATCCACAATCCCTATTGACCTGACCTAACACTAAAAGGAAAAACTCAGCTTTTTTCTAAACTTAGCAATGCCCAACCATAGGCCCAACTTCAAACCACTTAATGTGTGTATATGTCCTCTGTGTACTCCGGTCTCTTCCCACACTCTAAAAACATTCTGGCAGGCTAACTGGCTCTTGTCTATACTGACCCCAATATGTGTGTACAAACTACCCATACCTGATGTGTCAGTATACTCTACATACCAGTCCCACACCCAAGCAATCAGGGAGAATCGAGGAAAACTAAACCTGGGAACCTATTTCATTTCATAATCAAGTGTATCAAACATGGTGGCCAAAGATCACTAAGTGTCACATATAATAATGGATATATCGGGGCGTGGTTTGGCACGCGGACGAGATGGTCGCCTAAAACAAGAGCTCCGGTTCCACGGGAGAGAAGCCAAAAAATATCTGCCTTTTGCCAACAGTTATGGGCAAAATTGGCAGGCAACTACCGTTCAACAGCAACCCGCACACACAACCAGGACGCAATCTCCCCGATCTATTCAGATCCCAGCCTGGACCGACGAGTGAGGCCTCCTCATCTCGGGCCTCTCAGACCTCTCCCAACATGATGAACAAACAATCAGGAGGGCCTTCAAAGCAGAGGCCACAATCGGAAGCCTGGGACACAAGAAACCCTGATGGACCTAATCCAGCAGGTCCCTAAAATGTCAGATCTACAAAAGATCACCCTGGATATCAAAGGAGAACTTACCGACGCAGTGATAGAACTCAAAGATGAGCTGAGGGGAGTTTCCGATCGTTTGGACCAGGTGGAGCGGCAAGCCGCCATGATGAGGACATTGGAGACCTCAAGCAGAACGCAGCACGATACCAACTCCATTTAATAGAAATGCAGAGGCGGTTAGAGGATCTTGATAACCGTGGGAGACGAAGGAACTTAAGAGTAAGGGGAATCCCTTAAACGGTAGAACATGACCAGATCCCGCTCGCCCTGCAGTCGCTCTTTAATAACCTCACGGAACGACCGCAAGATGCTCCTGTGGAATTCGAAAGAGCGCACAGAGCTCTCAGGCCAAGAGGAAGAGAGGGCGATCCCCCCAGGGATATTATATGCTGCTTCACCGACTATAAACTGAAAGAAGTATCCATCAGGGCAAGGGATCAGGAAGAAATTCGCTTTAACGGTACTGTGGTCAAGATCTTCCAGGATTTATCACAGATTACCCTCAACCACCGCAGAGCCCTTCGCCCGATTTTAGATGCCCTGAGGGAACGAAGAATTGTATACAAATGGTGCTTTCCGTTCGGCTTGTGCGCCACATTCACAAGGGCGCTCATTCACAATGCATACTCCAGCTGACTTACAGCAGTTCTACGACTTCACTAATATGCCAGAAATTCCAGTTCCTGAATGGTATCAGGAATTCTGGATCCCTGAGGCCTGGAAAGACCACCTTCCGCCTCCAGTGGACCAGCATACTCCCAGAAAACGCCCCAACCTCACTCCCTACAGAAGAGACACAAGAGACCCAGGTGCGGCGGTAGCACCAGCGATCCCGGAGGAACAGATGGCTGAAGGTTAGCCCGAGATCCACCAAACTAATCATGCTCTAAACTTTTCTTCCTTCCACCTTCTCCTTTTCAGGGCCCCCTAGCCCTATAGACTTCTTTCAGTCCATCCTGGGAACGAACGGCCTTAACCCGAACGATCTCATAGGCCCCCGTGCCCTAAATCAGAATAAATGATCACCCAGAAGGAGCAAAGAACAACATACTGTGCTTTCAAGGTTTACACAAATGACCCCCGAGAGCACCTCCGCTCGCACTGCAACGAACGCAATATACGATTGATGGAATCACATTTTTGAAGACACAGACTGCTTTTCTCTTTTTCTTTACTTCTCCACTAACTCAACTACCTCCCAGAATCTCTAAATGGTTCCCGTGAGTGCAATGTGGTACTGAACTAGTATCGAATAGATAATATGATCATATATTTACTCACATCCCTAAAGGCAGCTATGTTTCTTCCTCTTCTCTACTCTATTCTCCTATCCACATTTTCTTCCCCCCTACTCTTTCTTTATGCTACCGTGTTGTTTGCAATTACGAATGTGTTTTCTTTTTTTTTTGTTTTTTATGCTTCTTTGTTTTCTGAATTGTGCGGAAAGAGTGACGGGGCCAGGGGGACTAAGATCTCCTTTAGAGAGAGAATGAGGAAGACAAAGGGAGCCTAGGAATGATAGGCGGGTGGCATATCCAACGCCAACCAGATCTCCCCGTTCCTTTTCATTGGCAACGACCTATCTTCCTTACGCAGAACCCCACCCTACACCAGTTATTTCCATAAATCTAGTTTTCACTCTTTATGGGTTTCTGAGGCCCCACTAACGCCGAGCTCCCCATACAAACATGGCCCCAAAGCAACCCCCCTGGCCTCGTCCATCTCTGAATATGTTCCTGAGTTATCATGTTGATTCATTGATGAGTTCCACTGTCAAACACACATGCAATTGTCAACCACATATTGGTTTCTGTCGGAATTACACTACTTCTCTGCAATAGGCTTCTCTCCTGTCGGAGAGCTGTCTCTGTCCCCTTAGTGCCGATCCACTTACCCCACCTTCAGTCCGGCACCTCCGGATTGTCCCTAGAGATTCTCCCCAGCACTTAGTGAGTCGGGTCCAATTTCCCGTCACTCACTAGACCCTCTCTTTCCCCTACGGTGACCTACCCCCCTTTCCCATTGTTATCTGTATACTCCACCACCCTCTATTCTCCCGCCCCTACCCCCCCTTCCTTTTTTTTTCCTTTCTTTTTCCCCCCTCTAAACTCACCCCCTCCCTTGACACTAGCAGACCACTAGCTCGATCACAACCGCCATGCCAGACCTTTATATGCTAAAAATCACATCACTAAACAAATAGCCCTTATACAAGAAACCCACTTCAAGAAATCCCATATCCCAAGATTCAGTGACAGAACCTTTCCCACCCTATACCAGGCATCCTCATCTACAAGCAAGACGAAGGGTGTTGCAATTCTCATTGCACGGACTGTACCCTTCCTCTTTAAAGCACAAGTAGCCGACCCAGAGGGCAGATTCTTGTTTGTCAAGGGGTCAATACACAACAGACCCGTCACTCTGGTGAATATCTATGCCCCCAATAGCCATCAGGTATCTTTTATTAGGAGGGTATTCGACCAATTGATCCCTTTCCAGGAGGGATTAATTATTTTTGGAGGAGACATGAATGTTCCCCTTCAACCACATCTAGACTCTTCCACTGGGCTATCCTCCATCCCATACCGCGCCCTACACCAAATCAAACTTCAACTTAACTCACTAGCGTTACACGATACCTGGAGAACCTTATTTTCTGAAACCAAGGATTATACTTTTTTCTCCCCTCCTCACCAAAAATACTCCAGGTTAGACTATATCTTCCTGACCCAGAATGACCTACGATTCCTGCATAAAGCAAACATTGAGCCCATGATCATTTCGGACCATCATCCTGTCACCATGACCTTACAACTACCACTTACAGAGCACAGGGAAAAAACGTGGAAACTCGATGCATTTCTACTAACAGATCCAGCCCACAGCTCCCAAATGGCATTCGATACTAAATCATACTTTGATCTCAACTCTACCCCAGACGCCTCAGATATGGGCATTTGGCTAGCCCACAAGTGCTATGTTCGAGGGACGTGTATAGCTCTCTCCTCTCGCTATAAAAAACAGAAACAAGAGCAAGTTTCAAAACTAACTGAAAAAATACGCAGATTAGAGGCTATCCATAAACAATCTCAAGCAAAGAGTATCCACGACACCCTGACCCTAGCCAGGAAGGAACTACTAGAAGAACTTGGTAAGCAAACCAAACACAAATTCCTTTTAACTTCCAAACTGTTTTATGAACAAGCAAATAAGAATGGTAGATTACTTGCTAGACTCCTCCAAGGGAAGAGATCCCAAGCGAACATCCCCTATATGCAGAACCGAGCTGGCCAAAAGGTCCAGCATGCAGATGAGATTGCAGCAGTTTTTGCTGACTACTACACCAAACTCTATAATATAAACCCCACACCGAACACTACCACCCATACACTGACACGAACATAGATGATACAGGACTATCTTGCCAACTCTAAGTTTCCCAAACTAAAAGCTGACAATGTCCTTGCACTAGATTCTCCAATAACAACCCAAGAATTTCTCCAGACAGCATCATCAATGAAACCCGGCAAGAGCCCAGGTCCAGACGGTCTTCCGAACTCCTACTGCAAAACCTTTTCCATACAGCTTGCATCACATTTTACCCAAGCATTCAAATCACTGGCCAATGCAACAAACCCTCCTAGAGACTTACTGGAAGCCCACATAACGGTTATCCCTAAACATGGAAAGGACCACACCCAACCGAACAATTACCGTCCCATATACCTCCTTAACATAGACATAAAAATATTTGCAAAAATCCTGGCTAACAGACTAGTCCCTACCCTCCCAGGTCTGATCACAAAAGATCAAGTGGGCTTCATCCCTGGTCGCGAGCCCAGGGACAACACAATCAAGGGGATCAATATCCGCCATTGGCTCAAAAAGTCAAGCTTGGGGGGGTTTCTTTTTGTCCACAGACACGGAGAAGGCGTTCGACAGGGTGGCTTGGGACTTTATCAGAGAAGTCCTGCGGCACATTGGATTGGGAGACATCATGCTAGCTAGTATTTTAAGTCTTTACTCCAACCCTTCAGCTAGAGTAAGAGTGAATGGCCACCTGTCGGACGCCTTCTCGATCCGCAACAAAACCAGGCAGGGATGCCCCCTTTCCCCTCTGATTTTCGTACTCACACTAGAACCACTGCTTAACAATATCTGCAATAACCCTGATATCTCTGGATTAGACATTGCCAATAAGACATTCAAAATCGCAGCGTATGCAGACGCCATCTTATTTTTTCTTTCCAAACGCAAGATCACAATCTCCAATCTACTCAAAGAACTACACTTATATGGGCTAGTCTTCAATCTCAAAATAAACTTTTCTAAATCCTTTGCCCTAAATATCTCCTTACCTGACAAGATACTCATGGAAGCCAAGACCACTTCTCCTTTTTCATGGTCATCAAGCGACATCCCATACTTAGGAATAAGACTTCCCCCCGACCCTGCCAAACTTTACCTCTTAAATTTCATTCCCTTTCTACAGAAATGCACCACTGACCTAATTAACTGGGACAAATTGAATATATCATGATTTGGCAGGGCGGCGGCACTGAAGATGACCACTTTACCTAGATTTTTCTACTTAGCCCAGGCAATCCCTATATCCCTGCCAAAATCCTTTTTCCAAACTCTAAAGTCCAAATTTAATACCTTTTTATGGAAAGGCAAAACCCCTAGAATCAGTATACAGAGACTTACAGCGCCGAAAAACAAAGGGGGAATAGGCGTACCGAATTTTCGTAAATACCACATGGCAGTGCTACTCGCGAAATTAGCAGACGGACACATACATGGCAACCAAAAAGACTGGGTGGTTCTGGAACAACTTATCACGGGCTCCCTCCCCCACCAAATAGCTTGGCTGCTTGGCAAACACAACAACAAATCCGTTAGAACCCACCCTTTGATAGCCCCCCCAATAGCCACCTTACAGAACATCGCCAAACTTAAGACCCTTCTGACCATCCCAGGCCCAATGACAGCGATAAAAAACAACCCCGACTTCCCACCTGGCATGGAGAGTAGATTTGCCTCTCTCCCACCCAACTTCTTTCCCAGAGCCTCTGACTTCTTCCGTAAGGGAGAACTACTCTCCCAATCTGCCTTCTCCGAAACCTTTAACATCCCCCCAATCTCATCTTGGCCTTTTCTCCAGATCAGACACTACCTAAACAGCCCTTCCAATAAGCCAAATTTTTCCAGACCCCAAACAGCTTTTGAGAAACTATGCTCTGGCTCGCCTCAAAAACACCTTATCGCCTCAATCTATGCCCTACTCTCCCCCGGAGAAACAGACCACCTACGAATGATCAAAAAATCATGGGAAATTCCAGAAGAACCCTCCCTCTCAGACGAACAATGGGAATCAGCTTGCTCAATTGAACCTTAAGGGAACTTTAAACACTACCATACAAGAGCATAACTACAAAGTCCTCACCCAATGGTATAGAACCCCCACCATACTTCATAAACTTTTCCCATCCATCACAGACCTCTGCTGGAGATGCCACAATCACAAAGGAACGATGATCCACATATGGTGGGAATGCCCACTTGTTTCTCCTTTCTGCATCAGACTTCACGAAATAATTAGGAATGTATCTTCATACCCTATTGATTTCTCGTTCCAGCAATATCTACTCCATCACTCCTCTGTCATGGGTTATTTTTATAACAAATCAATAGTTATGCACATGATCAACTCTGGGAGAATGTGCATTCCCCCCCTATGGAGACAGAGGGTAACACCCTCAATTCGAGACTGGATATCCAGATTAAACAGAGTTCAAGAAATGGAAGAACTGATAGCCATCTCTAACGAACAAATTAATTCCTACCATGAGACTTGGTTAACCTGGATCGATTTTAAAACAACCGACCGATATAAAGCCCTACTCGAATAATTTAAGCAGGCGTGGCAGATAACTGACACAATATTCTTTTCCCAAACTCTACTCCCAGCTGCCCATACCAAAAGTAGCTCTGCTAGCCCTTAATCCCATCCCCCTCCCTACCCTACTCTTTCCATTCTGCCCCCCCCCCCAAATGACCTGTAATATCTCTTATGAAATAACACTAATCCATGAGCACAAGACAGAGATGTTAATAATAATCTGAAGACAACTTCTCCAAATACTTGGACCCATTTTCCTGACAAGATTTTCAATATTCTAGCTTGTTTTTTTTCCATACACCTATAAATGAGCACTGTAATATACACGTACTACTCCGCTTATGTAATCAGCCATGAAAATGTCTAGCTATTTCTCTGTCTACAAGTTTATTCTTCTGTACTGTAATTTTTCTTTGTTTCTTCATTTCAATAAAATATTGTGGAGCAAAAAAAAAAACAATGGATATATCAAAATCACAGCACCTTAATTTTGAAGGACTTAGTTTAAAATTTGCAACCATTGCCATAATCATGATTATCTCTAATAGAAACGAATAATTATGAGCGGAGATAAAATTACATTTTCCATAATAAATGACACGATTAGCTTGAATTCAAACAGTCATTCATATAGAAAAATATACTTCAACTCAAACACCAGTTGTCACCCGTTCTCTTTCTGTACTGTGCACATCCTGTGGATTCTGTTCTTTTTTTTACACACTCCAACAGTGGCTCTGTATCACATGCCACTGCAATGATTATGGCATAATCTATTAAACTAGATCCTGCTATAAATCACGCTAAATACACACAGGTAGGGACAGTAGAGGAAGATAAACATATTATATTTAGGTATTCTTATACCCTCCAAACCATTAGAAATATGTTTCAAATTCAACTTACTCAGAAGGAAAAAAGTTAAATACTCATCACGCAGCATCAAAATTATTAGCTGCTCTGTTTACAATCAGTTCTAATAAAAACTGTCATTACATTCACATAACAAAATATCAACAATTAAGACAATGCAAGTTGTCAATGTATGTTGTAATCTTCGTCTTTAGTTCTTGGACATCAAACCATATCAGACAGGTGAATTGATGCTGTTTAGCACTATCTAGGAACTAAACAAAATGAAAAGTCTTACTGCATTATCATTATATTTCCCACCTAGAAATAAACAAATGGTTAGCACAAAACACATATTCAAAACACTTTCCAGACAAAACACATGGCCATGTTGTTTAATGAGAGTGCACTCTTTTTCTACTCATGCTAAACAAGCTCATTAATTAATTAATCACCACGTGGATTTTCATTAAAGGATGTCCATCAAAAGTTGTCAATAATTCACCATGGTTAACATTCACAATAACATTTGCAGTGTGTTCATTACATTGTGCACAAATATTATACATCACCAAATCCATTTTGATGTTTCTATTTCAACCTCTTCCCATAAAAATCTTGGAAACTTCTGTATTAACAAAAAAACTTATAAAACAATCATTAGTGTTGTATTCTAAAGTTTCACATTTCATTACAATCACCAATTCAAACAATACATAGACATACATCTCCAGTGATCATTCTCTATTGTCCTATTGTATACTGTTACTCTTTGCTTGCTCATACATTTAACATGTTATACAAACAACTAGGTTTTTACCAGTGGGTGGAGCCTTCTCTCTTTCCAAGCCCAGTAGGCTGGAATGGAGAACCAAACATTTAAATAATTATAATAATCATGGTTGCTTTTAGGAATTTAAAGGGTGTCGGCCGAAATCAGCCTTTTCTTTGTTTTAACTGAATCCTAGAGTTACAAAGCTAAAAACGAACAATTTCAACTAGGATTGTATTTTTTAAACATAATTAAACATTTCTCTTGGTCTTATATATCACCCACATTTAAACATTACATTTAACAGTATATTCCTTATTTCTTAGATGTTCAGAACTTTCCTGCTTCACAGACAGGCACAATCTTTTAAGGGTGGTTACAAATGGTGGTATGTCTGTCTCTTAATCTGTTTCCTCTCTTTACACAAACACACAGAGCATGTAAAGGGAGGGGAGGAATCTGCAAATGAAAGCATTCTCATCTCTGAGTCCCATATACTTTCTTATAAAGGATGACCCTCAAAGATAAGTGACAAAACTTATTTTACAAATCATACTATGCATTACCTATCTATCTTGATTAAGGTAACCTTGTCATTTTATATAGACAATACAAACAAGTATGTCCATTAGTTAGCTTCAAACCATTCGGACATACACATAACAATCAATTTGAGCAGTCAGCTCATTTTCAATATTCAAACAAGTTTAATTGCTCTGAAATGTCTTCAATCCAGAGACCAATGCTGTTTACTATTGCAAATTAAGGCTTCCTGAAGATACAACAGTTTCATTTGTATATCAGTCTCTCGCCCAATTTATAAACAAGTCTCATTGCTCTGAAATTTTTACAATCCAGAGACCAATGCTGTTTCTTGCAAATTAAGGCTTCCTGAAGATACAACAGTTTCATTTGTATATCAGTCTCTCGCCCAATTTATCAAACAACAACAAAATCGCAAGCCGGTGTCCAGTTAACACCTAAACAAAAATCTGCTTGCACCTGATCACCTAAAGGCACCTCAAATAAGCCAGCTAAGTATCTGATACTTTTCCTTCGCTTTCTGAATGTACTGTGGCTCACAATACAATACACAACATTAAACCCAGCACAAACAGTCTAGCACAATTCTGCATCATTTTTGTATCTCTTGTTTGCACAAATCGACCCCACTTACTCCTGGTACCGAATCTCTTGTCACGTTTTTGGGGTTGTGTTCGATATGTGCAAAGAGAGATCACACAAATACTTAAAAGTATAACATTTATTACAAGTAATGACAAATACAGATAAAGATAAAACAAATATCAAGAATACTTAACTAAAGGTGCTTGCTTCCCGCCATGGGTCCCTTTCATGGCACAGGTGACCAGGACCAGACACTGGCCTCATGGTCGTTCTGGATGAGACTAACTCGTATAGATTTTGGCTGTGGTAATATAGAACTTGTGTAAACCACCCCCAGCCAACACCCTGGTAAGCAAAAATATGACTTTTTCATTCCTGAGGAGAGGGGGCTAGCTTGACCATATAAGGCAGTTCAAATGCCAATAAGTTGAATAATGCAAGGTAGCCAGGATATTAGAGACTATAATAGATATTTGTGAGGCCAACCTTAATGAGGAATATGAAATATGCAATTTCCCCAACAGCGCTGAAAGAAAAAAAATTAACAGATTCCTCCACTCACAAAAATTAGTTGGATGAAGGAATCTCTCCTCCTGGCACATTGTCTGTCCCCAGTATATTCACCCTAGGTCAGTCTGTCCCTAGCACAATACTGTGAACTCTGAATAACTCCTAAAGCATTTATAATTTCACATTTTCGTTAACAAAATCTCATTACCAAACTTCTAGTTCTAAGGGAATCTTTTGTAAATGTATATGGATATTAGGCTTAATATACAACCTTTCTTCACTAACAACAGGGGTAACCAGGGTAATTATTTTTGCTTAGCAATATCTACTCTTAGGATAGAAGTAGAGATACAATACATTTCATATAACTTATGGTATACACTTATTGGTATACATTTTAAGGCACACAGAGAATGCAGTGTTATTAGTTGTCTAACAACAATGATTAATGTGGTAAATCTTGTGCACCTATTACACATAACCCAAATATATTCTAACACTGTTGTATTATTATTATGTCTTGTCTTCTTGTATTTCGTATCACAATAAAACACCTATTTTCATACACTGGCCATCAATTCACCCACTCACTCACTCACTCACTCACTCACTCACTCAGAAAACATTTTTCCACCATTGACACATTTTTTTTATGACATTACCATATATAGTCTCTAGTTTCATGTTCAAAAATCAAAAACCTTTCCCTAGCTATGTTACAAACTCGCTTTGCTTGCTCTGTTAGCAAGATAACACAAATCCTTAGTTTTCATCTGACATTATTTTCCTTATGTCATAACATAATAAATAATAACCACATAGTGTGGCTATAGAGATGTCTTTAAATGTAAAGGTTTTCTTTAGCACTTACAAGGAAAAGAGACATAATCCACACATTCTGCCTTGGATTTCAGAAATAACAATAAATAAAACAAAAATATTATGATAGCTGTACTATAATTAATAACAACTTTATACTAAGCCAAAGTATTATTACACGCTTTCCTAATAACCTGTAATTAATTTCCAACCAACGGTTGTCTAAACCAATTACAATATCTCTATATCATTAATAATATTGTTGACACCATATCAGAAATTAATACTCAAGTGATAATCTCAATAGCACACCCTATTTTCAATCACACAGACATTTCTAATAAACTAATAAAATAAGCGCATTTACGTTGGCTTTCAGCGCGGTCGTATGTGCTGAAGACTCCGCCCACTTCAGGCCAGATAACCCCTGCTGCAGCCACGGAAAGGCACAGCCCGAAACCTCTCCACACATCGCTGACTCTAGGGACCCCCTGGAACCCCCTCGGATGTCCAGGAGCTCTGCAAGATGGGATCTATACCGTCAACTGGAGGCCGGGGCCTCCACAGGTCCAACGGCCAAGATGGTGCCCGCCAGCACAGCGAGGGGAGAGGAGGCAGAGGAGGAGATTTTCAATAGCTGACCAGAACAACCTGCCTCTTTGCAAGGATCTGCCTCCCAGCCCCACAGTGAGTACATTAACTCAATTGCAGCACTATCGGAGTCCCTTCTCACCTTCCCTCCAGGTGGCTCCTACAGAACAAAAAGGGATGGAGCAATTAACTCCTGACCACCTGGGGGACTTGGCAACTCTCCCTCACATTCCCCCATAGACTTGCCCTCCATAATGGCCATGTTCTCCAGGATGCTGACAGAGGGGCTTGCACAGAATGCAGCCCAAAATACATCAGCCATTAACATAGATCTACAGCACTTGGGGGCCAGAATTTAAGTGATCAAGGCCAAAAGATTGCATTCAAGAGCTCCATGAGCAATTGGACACAGCTTTTAATAAACTGGATGTTTTAGAGAACAGGTCCTGCAGGTACAATTTCCAGATCAGAGGGTTGCCTGAATCCTTTAAAGACTCTGAGCTGGCAGTTCACACCCTTTTGCAGGACTTGATCCCTGATATCCCTAACTGTCATCTAGAATCGGATCGGGTCTTCAGGGCTCTCCCGGCCCCACGCCAAGATGGGTTGCCGAGAGACATTGTGGTAAAACCGCATTACTACAAAATCAAAGAAAAGGTCATGCCTTAGGCCCAGACCAGGGAGCACCTTACCATGCAGGGCCACCTGGTCCAGATTTTCATGGACCTATCTCCGTATACCATTGGTGCAAATCTCCATTGTTTATAAATGGTCCTTTCCCTTTTGCTTGAATTTCTCATACTCCAGCAAAGCCTATGGATTCTCTTCTTTCATTAAGGGAGAGAGGCTTCATCTCCACCTGGGCCCTATTTCACAGACTCCAGCAGGACCTTCGCTCGCCAAGGGCCCCAACTCTTCGAAGAGACCACCTCCACCAAGTCCCGTGGCTCCCTTCTGGCAAAAGCAGCAGGTGAAGAGATCAAAGGAGGCCAGACCACCCTGATGTGAACTCGTCCAGGAACTCTTCCTTTTTCCCCCTGCGGGTCATTACCTGCCAACTCCAACATGAGCCTCTCTGACTATACCCCATCTATGGGGTCCATTCTCCAGGGGGTTGCTCATGGCCCTCCATACTTGACTCCTTCACAGACTACTTTATTCCCTCGGAATTATTTTTGGAACAGTGGATCGTCCTCCTTCTTAGATAAGTGGAACTGCTGTATCAGATTCTCTGCTTTATCCTATCTTAGCCTTGTTCATTGGTCTGGGGATTTCTTGCTCATGTGGAGACCACCGGCACTCCCTGACCCCATGGTCCCCAACTGTGGGCAGTCATTTTCCTTTATATTGTGCTTTGTTTTCAGGGACATACCTCCACAAGCCTCCTACTGCTTTTGAAGAACTGTCTGGTCAGACAGTCACGGACGACTTCCTAAACGTTGCCAGTCGAGCAAGTGTTCTCTGATGTTTATGTGCTCTATCTTTAGTTGCAATTTTCTGCTAGTTTGGCTCAGTTGCTAATGCCCTTGCCTTTGAACTCCCTCTACCCAGCCAACACAGGTCGGGGGAGGGTGGACAAACGCTGGCTGGGTTCCCATCCCCTTCTTTTTTTTTTTTCTTCTTGCTGGTTTGTTATGTATTTGTATTTCACTAATGGGGGGATTTATCATAGGTTCCATGGGTTGTGTTACTTCCATAATTCATGTGTAAGGGTAGTATTCTTCCTTCAGGCGAGGTGGCCAGAAGGAACGCACTGCACCTCCACCTATCCTCGAGTGGATCTTAGATTGACCTACTCTGGGATGCTATCGCCTCCCCTAATTTTGAGGCGGCTCAATGGGTTGATGGATGTGGCAGGGGAGGATGGGTCTTCCCCTGCCACAGTGGGTTCTAGGTTTGTTTCCATTTATTCAAATGTGTTGATGCTGGGTACAGTATTCAAAATCTCTAATTGATTTTGTCCTTTCCTTCCAGGTACAGTAGCTCTTCTTTTCTCTTTCTTCTCTCCTTCTCATCTTCGCCGGTCATCTGGGTTACCGCCCCTGAGCTTCTCTCCTATCGGGTTTCAAATCTGGATGAGCACTGCAAGATGGACCCTATGGAGCAGGGTGGCCAGGGTAAGACTGTTCTGGTTCCCAAGGCATGGTCCCCCTTCTCTGATCCATGCAGGCTGACAGCAATCTTCCCACCCCACTCTGTGTTCTCTCCCATAATGTCCAGGGTATCAATTCCCCCATTAGGAGACGTAAACTGTTTAACCAATGCCAAGCCAATAAGGCTGACATCACCCTCCTCCAGGAAACCCATTTCCCAGCCTCCTACAATCCGTCCTTTTTACATAGCCACGACCCTAAATTTTTCCTCTCTAACACCCCCAATAAAACAAAGGGAGTAGCCATTTGCTTTTCTAAACATATCAAATTCTCATTGACAGAGGTTCTTAAGGACCAGTCCGGGAGATATTTATCAGTCAAAGGGTCCATAGACGGGAAATTGTACACCTTTGTCTGGTATTATACCCCTAACAGTGGCCTAGCTGCATTTTTCTCTTCCATGATAACGAAATTGCAGCCCCATTTTCAAGGAATTCTCATTATGGGAGGGGACACTAACCTGACCTTCGACCAACTACTTGAATCAAACAAAGGCATTCCCCGCGCATGAAAACCCATCAAACAGAGCACCAGCATAGCCATCCTTCTTCACAACATAGGCTTGGCTGATGTTTGGAGGGAGTTAAATCCCTGCACCAAGGACTATACTCATTTCTCAGCGCTGCACCAAATCTATGCCAGAATAGATCACATTTTTATGCAAGTGGCTAGTGTCACTCTCGCTATTAAAGCCAGCATCAGGGACAGCCCTATTTCTGACCACTCAATGGTGATTCTAACCCTGCAGAGACCAACCAGCCCCCACTCCAAGCCTGTCTGGCGCCTCAACGAGGCCCTGCTCAGTGACCCGGTACAATGCACGATTCTGGATAGGGCCATTCAGGAATATTTTCAGCTAAACGCCTCCCCCACAACTTCACCCGAAAAACTCTGGGCGGCTCACAAAGACGTTATCACAGGGAAAATTATCCAGATTTCTTCTCAACTGAAACGCGAGCGTCATTCAGCTATAGCCAAACGTTTTGCCTTAAGCAAAGCCTATAAGCGGCACTCTATGGCTGGCGTTAAATTTGGCTCTGACGATACAAGCGGAAAAGCACCTTAGATGGTCGGGGGCCCACTTTTACCTGAATAGGGACAAAGTGGGTGCCAAATTAGTGGCTAAAATTTCCCCCAAGATTCACTGCTCCTCTATGCTCAAAATTAGAACCTCCGAAGGCTCCCTGACCCAGAACCCAAAACGGATCATGGAATGTTTCCAACAATTTTACACAGACTTATATAAGGCAAAGGAAACACGCTGTGACTCAATGCTAGATAAATTCTTGGACAGTATTCCAATCCCTAAGCTTGCGAACTCTCACACAGCAATACTGGGAGAGCCGATTTCCGAGACCGAAATTATAGAGATGATTAAACGCACCAAACAGAATTCTACCCTAGTTCCAGGTGGTTTTTCAGCTTGCTGTTATAAAACATTTGCACATACTCTGGCTCCCCATATGGCAAAATTCTTTAATTCTCTGAACAAGGGTTCTCCCCTGGATAAAGCCCTAAATATGGCCTACATCTCGGTCATACCCAAACCGGGCAAAGATAGCAGCATAGTCAGTAATTATCGATCAATTTCCCTAATTAATAACAATCTAAAAATTCTGACCAAAATTTTAGCTAACAGGCTTTCCTCCTTCATTGCATGGTACATTCATAAGGATCAAGCGGGCTTTATCCCGGGGAGACAGGGGCCTGACCAAATACGGAGGGCTATAGACATCATTTCATTATTAAATTCTTACATGGCCTTACATCTTCAAAGTCCTCTCCAGGTGGGGGTTTGGTCCCAATTTTACGGGGATCTTACAATCCTTATACTCTACTCCCAATGCACAAGTCAGAATGCAGGGATTCTACTCTGAAGCATTCAGGATTGAGTAGGGCACTAAGCAGGGGTGCCCTCTGTCCCTGTTAATATTTGCTATAGCTATAGAGTCATTGGTGATAGCAATCAGACATGATCCTAATATTAAAGGAGTATTCTGCGGGCCTCAAGAGCATAAATGTGCGCTGTTCGTGGACACTCTGCTCCTTTTTGTCACTTCCCCCATCATATCGATCCCCAAATATCTTCGCTTTACTCAAACGGTTCGGAACAGTCTCAGGTTTACTTGTAGACATGTCCAAATCTCAAACATTGAACATCTCTATCCCTTCCCACCTTTTACCTAGTCTTCAGTCCCACTTCTCCTTCAGCTGGTGCCAGACCTCTATTCCCTACTTGAGGATCAAGCTGACCCCTAATTATGACTCCCTATATAATGCTAACTACCCACCGATGTTTCTTAAACTGTCCTCAGACCTGACAACATGGGCCAAATTTGATTTGTCATGGTTAGGACGCATCAATTCAATTAAGATGACCCTTCTTCCACGCTTAATGTATCTCTTTATATCCCTTTCTATCCCTGTCCTAAAGGCCCAACTACTACAATTTCAATCTAAAATAGTGAGATTCATTTGGGGCCCTAAGGGCAACAGATTCTCTCAACATACCCTGTACTGCCTGAGAGCGCAGGGGGGTTTGGGAGTAACCAACTTATGGTGGTACTTCCAGGCAGCCCAATTATCTAAAATTACCATGGTATACTCGCGCCATAGTAAGCTCGACTGGATCTCGATAGAAAGGCAGGCAGTCCTCCATCACACCATTGATTTCTTAATATGGGCGCCCCAGCACCTTAGACCCTCGGTACTAGCTCCAACCCTATCCCAATCCTTAGCCCTATGTGACCGGCTACACAAGATACCCAGCCTAATTTCACCTCTTCGTCCTCTAACACATTTATTTCATAACCCCAAATTTCACCCAGGGTGCAACATTCTTGCTTTTAAATGGTGGCTAAACAAAGGCCTCTTCAGAATCGGGCACTTCTTTATGTCCACTGGTCCATTATCTGTTGGATTCTGTACCAGTACATTGAAAATGCCCCCTTCTGAGAAATTCCGTTATTTGCAAATCTCGCACTTCCTACACTCTATATGGCCCAATTAACCAGACCCACCCATTATCACGGCATATGAGACTTGGTGTGAGGATGAAATGGATCAGAGAGGGGGGATTTTGTTGATTTATTCTTTGCTGGCCGGAAACCAATCAAAAACACCCTATGCCCAGGCTTGGGAGAAAGAGCAGGACACAACCTGGTCTACAGACACATGGCACTCTGCTCTACAGCGCTCCTACAAGGGGATAGTGAATGTTTCCCTTGTTGAGGCGAATACCAAAGTGACCTTGCGATGGTACAGAGTCCTTTATGTCATAGCCAAAATTTTCCCATACACCTCTCCACTCTGCTTTCAAGGCTACAACCACTTGGGTATGATGCTCCATATTTGGTGGACTTGTCCACGAATACGGGGGCTTTGGAACAAAATCTTTGCCATCATCCGCAAGACCACCGGAGCACCGGTCCCCTAAACCCCAGAGATAGCTTTACTCAACCACAGAATAGATAAGCTAGATAAGCATTCCCAATGTCTGGTCTCCTTTATACTTATAGCACTTAAAATCACGATAGCTAGGTTCTGGAAAAAAATGGTAGTTCTGCTTTTCTGCAGCCCGGCGCAAAATCAGCTGGATCATGACACAGGAAAAGATTGTCAGCATTTTCCTGGGCAGGGTCTGAACATTCAAGCTAATCTTTCTCACATCCCACTATATCCTGGGACTGCAGTCTCGTGATTTTGGTAATCCCAGATGACCCAGAAGATGACTTACTTTCCTTCCCTTCTCTCTTTTAATGCTAGTGACTGGCTTGACAAGAGACAAATTACACTGTTTTGTAACCTCCTTTTGCAATGTGTTCTTCCCTCAGGGGCCTCATTCATGCCCTGCTGAGCCTTGGGTTATGTATGGGGCATCACCTTCTCAGGCCACTCTGGGGGGGGTCTGGGGCCTCTCACACCACAGCGGGATCCCATTAGGGGTGGTGGGGTGTCCCCAGATCACATATTCCCGGAGATGAGTGTTTCTCAACTGCAAGGGAGTCAGACCGCCCCAGATAGTCTCCATATCTGGGATTATGGTTTATGTCCTATGTGATCTCGTTTTGTGTTCAGCTTACCATTTTTTGAGGCGGATGGCTCTGCCCATCTTTTTGTTACGCTTGTCTCTGTCATTTGTTTGGAATATGTACCTGACTTGTTATTTCCTATGTGATGTTTGGTATTTTCAATAAAAAACTATTGAAACAAACTAATAAAATAAATTATTATTATTATTTTTAAATGCAGTGTGTCCACTATCAAAGAATAACGTTATTTTGTCTAATATAAACCAAATACACGTTTAAATTAAACTTATTTTTACCATGCCTGGGAAACAGATTCAAAATAATTGTGATCACATTGTTTATCGTTAGATTAATTAAGCCAGCACATATTGTTATGACTATAAGTAATAATAACAATGAAATGTTTTAACCATCCTCTGTTACCAATGTGTGACCTTACCAGCTATCACATACTACTGCATTTTTTTCATGAGAAAGAGAAAGATAAGGAGGGGTTACAGAGCTAAGATGACACACACAAGATGTAGAACTAAGAGTTCCAGCATTCACACACATACACAATTATCTATTTAAAATTACTTACATTTTTTCCATTTATTTTAGACAATGCATGCTCTCACTTTCATTTAACTATTTTCAATATGTCCCTATTTTAAGTTACTCTTACCTCTCTAAAATCTACTCTCCTTATTTTGTTCTAATATCTCTTTCATGCCATCTACTGTAACAAACTTAACTCTAGCTTCTTTAATTAAATGGGTACCCATAATACTCATGTATTCTTCCTTCTCTGACAAAATTTTCTGTTTGGGCCGGGGCCAAAAATGATGTGATTTCTATGAATTTCCACCCTCATTTCTCATGTTTTAGACTTAGAAGTAGTGTTTGAACGACAATTCAAATAAACTACTTAACCACTTCAGCCCCGGAAGGATTTCACACTTTAGGACCAGAGCACCTTTTGCGATTCGGCGCTGCGTCGCTTTAACTGACAATTGCGCGGTCGTGCGATGTTGTACCCAAACTAAATTTGCGTCCTTTTCTTCCCACAAACAGAGCTTTCTTTTGGTGGTATTTGATCATCGCTGTGTCATTTCTGATCGCCGCTATAAACAAAAGAAGAGCGACAATTTTGCAAAAAAACCCACATTTCTTACTTTTTGCTAAAATACAAATCCAAAAAAATACAAAAAAACATTTTTTTTCATCAGTTTTGGCCGATTTATATTCTTCCTCATATTTGTGATAAAAAAAAATCACAATCAGCGTTTATTGATTGGTTTGCACAAAAGTGGCCGCGTTTACAGATGATGAGTGGTTCATAGAACTTGTGAACAGCACCATTCTTTCTTTTTTTATCAATAACACTGCGATGGACAGTAGACCGTGACAGGCTAACATATAAACCCCAATCAATACAGTTAGCATAAGGAGAATAAAATAGGTACCATTTGTCCCAAAAATGCTTTACCAATCAAGAAAGTCTGATAACTCAAATGTAAGCAAAGGCTTACTTTAACCGGCTGATTATCAGAAATTCCCGGATTGTCTCAAGCTTGTCATCTCGGTCCCATTAATAACTCTACTTAACAAGTTACCCTTTTCATGTGTACACATAAGCAGTTATCACTTTAATCACTTCAGCCCCGGAAGGATTTCCCACTTCAGGACCAGAGCACTTTTTGCGATTCGGCACTGCGTCGCTTTAAGTGACAATTGTCCGGTCGTGCGATGTTGTACCTAAACTAAATTTTCGTCCTTTTTTTCCCACAAATAGAGCTTTCTCTTGGTGGTATTTGATCACCTCTGCGTCATTTCTGATCGCCGCTATAAACAAAAGAAGAGCGATAATTTTGCAAAAAAAAAACAAATTTCTTACATTTTGCTAAAATACAAATCCAAAAAAATATATAAAAAAACATTTTTTTCATCGGTTTCGGCCAATTTATATTCTTCCTCATTTTTTGGTAAAAAAAATTGGCGTTTATTGATTGGTTTGCGCAAAAGTTGCCGTTTTTACGGATGATGAGAATTAATTTCTCTGGTTTTTATTTTTTACTAGTAATGACGGTGATCTGCGATTTTTAGCGGTACTGCGATATTGGGGCAGACATGTCGTACCATTTTGACACTTTTTTGGGACCATTGGCATTTATACAGCGATCAGTGCTATAAAAATGCACTGATTACTGTGTAAATGCCATTGGCAGTGAAGGGGTTAACCTGGAGGGGGCGCTCTAAGGGTTAACTGTGTTCCCTGGGCGTGTTCTAACTGTATGTGGGCTGTAGCGCTAAACAATATGACGCATATATTGCAATGCTGTAATCACAGAAATTAGTGAGTCCATATATAAATGTATAAAATTAATCATTCAAAAATTGGTGAAAACAAAGAAGAAAGTTCATGTGTATATATATATATATATATATATATATATATATATATATATAGTATCCTTCACCCCTTTGGGGCACCCAACACTGTGACAGTTACTCCTGGAAAAACGTGATACACCCGTCATGCACTGTGCACTTCCACCAGGTAAGTAAAAGGTACTCTTACCAGAGATGAGAGGGATATGCGTATAAAAGTTGGTCTTAAAGGAACCATCCAATAGACCTCACTGTATGGTTCCAATTCCAACGTCTGCCAAGAGTCTGCAGCCAGATACCAGAGTACAATACCACCGTACAGCAGCGTGCCTCAATAAAAAAGGGGGTCTACATAGCGTAATACTGTTACCAGTAATGAATTTATTAAAAAGCATCACACTTACATGTTAAAAGCATCAATCAAACAGTATGGAATTCCAATAGTCTAATTTGGAGCGTAGTACTAGATAGGCAGGTCCACCTCTTCCGACGCATTTCATCCGATAGGACATCAACAGCGGCATGCCCCTGTTGATGTCCTATCGGACGAAACACGTTGGGTGAGGTGGACCTGCCTATCTAGTACTACGCTCCAAAATAGACTATTGGAATTCCATACCGTTTGATTGATGCTTTTAACATGTAAGTGTGATACTTTTTAATAAATTCATTACTGGTAACAGTATTACACTATGTAGACCCCCTTTTTTGTTGAGGCACGCTGCTGTACGGTTGGATGGTCCCTTTAAGACCAACTTTTATACGCATATCCCTCTTATCTCTGGTAAGAGTACCTTTTACTTACCTGGTGGAAGTGCACAGTGCATAACGGGTGTATCACGTTTTTCCAGGAGTAACTGTCACAGTGTCGGGGTGCCCCAAAGGGGTGAAGGATACTATATATATATATATATATATATATACACACACATGAACTTTCTTCTTTGTTTTCACCAATTTTGGAATAATTATTTTTATACATTTATATATGGACTCACTAATTTATGTGATTACAGCATTGCAATATATGCGTCATATTGTTTAGCGCTACACCTTATTACATTTTATGTTTGCACTGGCAATTTGGGAGTATTGTTGTGTTAGCTGCTTTCATTCATATTAATGTTTATTTTGGGTTAGCACAATATTTTTTCTTTCTATTATTGTATGTGGGCTGCCCTGGCTGGGGAAAGGGGATGATCACGGCTTCCATATACAGGAAGCCTGTGATCACCACCCTTCCCCCTCTATGAGAATGGAGATCCGTGTTTACCTACAAGGACCTCCGTTCTCTCACTGCGGGGGGGCCATCGCGGGTAGCCGACAGAGATTGAGTCCGCCCTACCTGCCCCCCCTGAATACAGTGAGCGCGTGAGCGAGCCTCCGGCGGCGCGCACGCTCACAATACTAGTTATCGCGGCCGCCGTCAGGTGATGGTGTTTCGCGATAACGAGCCACCTTGCCACCGTCACGCTGCGGCGGGTAGTCGGCAAGTGGTTAAGCAGTTACATAAGCAGTACACAAATTGAGCCAAGCTAACTTCCCAATTTCACAAAATATACTAAACAAATAAAGACATTATCTTAAGTCATAACTCTACACCTACATTAAAAAAATATTCTAAACATAATTTTCTTTATAATTTGCAATTGCAACGTTCTTAAGATTTAAATTTGTCTGATCAGATTCCACAGTAGAGGAATAGTGGTACCATTAAATACATACAATTTAGTAGTGATGTCACATTTTTCACAAAGCATTCAACTTAACCACTTGCCGACCGCCGATCGGAGATTGACGGCGGCAAAGTGGCTCTGTAACGCAAATCGCCGTCATATGACGGCGGCTGCATTACAGACATACTGTGAGCGCGCGCGCGCCGCCGGAGGCGCGCGCGCGCGCTCACTGTGTTCGGGGGGGGCCAGGGAGCGGGTGCGGCGGCGTCGATTGCCGCCGGCCACCCGCGATGCCCCCCCCGGAGCGAATGAGCGAAGGTCCGTGCATGTAAACACGGACCTCCGCTCTGTGTGAGGGGGAAGGGAAGTGATCACAGCATTCTCGTACATGAAGGCTGTGATCGCTTCCTTTCCCCAGCTAGGCAAGTCCCCCTACAGTAAGAACACGCCCAGGGAACACAGTTAACCCTTAGAGCGCCCCCTGCAGGTTAACCCCTTCACTGCCAATGGCATTTACACAGTAATCAGTGCATTTTTATAGCACTGATCGCTGTATAAATGCCAATGGTCCCAAAAAAGTGTCAAAATAGTCCGACATGTCCGCTGAAATATCGCAGTACCGCTAAAAATCGCAGATCGCCGCCATTTTTAGTAAAAAATAAAAAAAAAATAAAAACCCCAGAAATGAAATCTCATCATCCGTAAAC
>BLSH010239577.1:151993-167233 GCA_018402905.1 Glandirana rugosa
TACCTAAATCCCTCAACCACCACGATTTTGTAACATTGGGATGTTTTATAAACTCGTCTCGTGGACCTGTTTTTTTAATTTAAATAATATCGACACCGTTATCTACAATTGTAACGGTTCAGTTGTCACCATCTTCATCCACAATTACCACCGACCCATACGAGTACCCCTGTCCTCTACCGTTACCGTTGTCCTCCACCCTAAACAAAGTCCGGACATCACTGTTTTCCTTTCCGTATCCGACATGTCCTTATTTATGAAAATCACTGTCTTTCCTTTAGAAGTCGTGTACACAATCTTCTTCTGACAAGACTTCCCCAATTAACGTAAACTAGGACAGCACTCGCTGACAGGAAACAGGAAGTTTAAATAGAGCTGTTTCTCAGCAACTAGAGGAAACAATCAAATGCAATTAACCCCTTCAGAACAGTCTTCTTCTAACACATGTGCTGAAGATTTCCTTTCTGTCACTAAAAGTATTTATTCCTGTACAGCCTATGCCTTTCCTTTTGTCACTACAGGCCTGAAACAAATCCCACCTCCTGTTGCCATTGCCATCTCCTGTCCCCATGAGCATACCCAGCCACCATTAACACCTACTTCTACCACTGTTGACTTGGCAATGTTAACATCTATTGCCACAGCTATAATAAATTTAATTTTTTTGTCCAGGTGCTCTGCTCAAATATTTTGTAGGGTTACAATGTTTTAGCACCACCAACTCCCTAAATCCATTTTTTACTGATGTTTCAAAAGAATTTAAGTATTTTGTGTAGTGATAAGCCAAATGCGCCTGGCCATTGGTTCAAGGCAGTTTCTGAAAACAATTCTAAAGCTCAGGTTCTGAATCCAACCCCCCATTAAGGCATGGGGGGATTAACAATGTCTTGGGGGACAAGCATCTCAGAAGGCATCCCCAGAGCAAGTAGGATGTGTGAAACCAGAGAAGTAAAACAAGCGACCATATCTTCAGCATGGCCTGCAACATGCCATTCAGGTTCAAGTGCTTTGGGAGAGGAGGTTGCTCACAAAGGTGATCCTATGGGCCCAGGATATCCCATTGACGTAGGACAGCAAGGCCTTCAACTAGGGAGTGGATAATGTGGGTTTTCCCATCTTTGGTGAGCATCAGTTCCATGGGATTACCCCAATGATATGTAATGCAATGATTGTGTACGGTCATTGTAAAAATATTTTCGTGTTGGAGGAGGGTGAATTGAGACAGATCAGTGAAAAAGGATAGGCCTGCATATTGCTTAGGAAGCGCAGCTGCTTTCCTGGTCATCCAAAGAAGTTTCTCTTTAATATTGTAGAAAAGGGTGTAGACTATTGTGTCCCATGGAAATTTGTCTGGTAGATTGGGCGGTTTCAGTAGTCTATGAATATGATAAATAAAAAGCTCTGAGGAAGGAACATCAGGCATGACATCCAATAGCAATTTATTGAAATACCCTCTCAAGTCAGGAGGTTTAACAAACTCCCAAATACTACGGATTTTCACATTATTCCTTCTGGATGTTCGAAAGTTCTGGTGCAAACCGAAAAGGGGTGCGTTCGGACCATCTCTAGTGCTGGCAAATATGTACACTTGACTCTGCATGTTCCCAATGGGAGGTTGCTGCAGCACCCATTGTTTTAGAGCCCATTCCAGGAACATGTGCGATGGGAATATGGGTGATTTCTTTGGATGTGTCTGATACATCCAAAAAGTTAACAGGTTAATACAAGTTCACAGCTGCAGGAGCAACTGTGCTTGTGTTTTAATGTTTATCAGTGGGGTCTGGGCTTTAATGTAAACATGATCTAGGCAGCTGTGGACTGGCACATGCTGCCCCTTTCTTGCCAAATTCTCTTACTCCTCCTGGAGCCCAGGACCATTAGAATGGTGAGTGGGAGGAGATTGGGAGACATACATTCCCCTATCTCCTCTGCAGCAGTGTGAACCGGAGGCCCTCAGTTCTGAGTACTTTGGGTTTAGGGTTGTCAAAATCGATGTGTACAGCTAACCAAGCACACTAAGCTAAGTCAACTGGAGCAGAGATTGAGGAGGTATTATGTGTTTAATAGACTTCTGATGCCTCCATACGTAGTACCTGTCACTTGCCCAATGATATTACTTGTTAGGCCACTTGTGATAGCAAAAAAGTTAATAAATAAAATCATAAAAAAAATGAATAAACAAAATTAAAAAATAAGAAGAAGAAGCTCTCTTGCCCCACACACATCTGTAAATGCAAATCTCCTTCAAGTTATTTTTGCACTGGTGACAACCGGTCCCCTCATTTCATTCAATAGTTTTTATTGAAATATTTTCACAATATAAAGTACAGAAAAAAGAAAGGAGTAACATAGTGTATTACATTGCTATTCACTGTAAGTCTAGAATGTGCATAGATAGAACTTCACTATGCGTCTTGAACTTATATTAATCAAACAAGGTGTGTACATTTTATAAGTTCTGTACATTTTACTATAAAAAAAAGTAATATAAGGAAAACTTTGAATACAGGTTTATAATGCCCAGGAAATAGGCTGTGTGAATAGCAGACTAACATTCTGTAACATTATAAAAGCAAAAGTTACAAGTTGGGATGCAAAATGCTAGACGAGAGGAATGAGACAAAGCTTATATCAACCTGTCTGTATAGCAAATGTGACTAACTTTCGGGGACAGGCTCTTTTGGAACCCATACGTAAGAGGCCACTATGAGAAGCTGACCATACACCCCGATGGGAGCAAACTGTGGGTAGGTCCGCAAACCCCAGGGATCCCTACTATCCTTGGCCAAGTTAGCGAATGTGTAGGGTTATACGTGTGAATGAGCATTATTTATTCCCGAAAATATGACTCTAAAATCCCTTAAGGAGAGCCATACAGACTTTGTTTGGTGGCCCTGAGCAGACTTTCCATGTTTTTTTTTTTTTTTCAAATATAAGTTTTATTAAGTTTTCACAAGGTGGGGGCATTTCCCCAACAAACATAAGAGGAAAAGTAAGAAGCAATCACAGAGCATATAGCAGTTAATTTACATTCAGACCCGGGCAAGGGTTACAAGGCTGAAGGGCAGAGAAAACCCCATATTAGGCGGAGCCGGAGCACCTACCGTCCACTATATCATAGAGGGTTTTCATATAGTAATACATGTTGCAGTCCTGCCCTAATACCATGAGTTTGCAGATTTCAAATCTAAGTACCAACTGCGACTTTCCATGTTTTTTACATATGAGAATAATGCTGTTGGCCAAAGACTTTAACTGGCATCCTCAGGTGAGATCAAAATTGAAAACAAGTCAACATGACTTTCCCTCCACATAGGGTGTAAGAGAGGAGTCTTAGTAAGTCTGTACTGTAAGCTTGGTAGTAGGAGATAAGTAAGAGATCAGAAAGATGTTGAGAGGAGAAATTTAGAGTTTAAGGAAAATAAAATAAAATAAAGTATGCTAAATGAGGACAGAATTTTGCCTGAGAGGAGGTACCACCACTCACCAGTTCTAAGGGGGAAAGCCCCCTCCTCTCAATTTCCAAGGGGGGAGTGATGGGAGACTAGATTGAGCTTCACAGTGGAACCCCTATATAGTTAGCCCAGGGTTCCCAAATTTGTTCATATTTTCTGGTGGTATTCATTCAGATATTTGTAATTTTTTCCTGAGTCATCATCCACGACACTTTCAGTTTGGCTCGTCGTAGGGAGACCGAAGCAGTTTTCCATGCACTGGTTATAGTGAGCTTAGCTCCTAGTAAAATATAGAAGATTAGTGCTTGAGAGTGTTTTGAGAGTTTGGGTATGGGTTGGTTAAGAAGGGCCATTAGAGGAGACTGGATTAATTGTGTGCCAGTGACTTTTCGTATCATCTGGAATACTTGATTCCAGAACCCTCTTATCCTAGGGCATTCCCACAAGGTATGGAGAAGAGAGCCCACATGTCCACAATCCCGGTAACATACGTGTGAGACATTAGGGAACATTTTAGCTAACCTGGTCGGAACCAGGTACCATCTAGTTATGATCTTAACATTAGTTCCATCAGGGAAGTATCATGTATTCCTCTGTAGGATCGAAAGAAGTTTTGGTGCCAAGTATCCAAATCCCAGTCTAGATTTAGATCCCTCTCCCAGCTCAGCATATAAGTTGATTTCCCCTGAGGCTCTGCCAAAGCTGAATAAATAAGCAAAATGCCCCCTCTCATGTCCACGGCCTGAGAACACCGCTGTTCATATGGTGTGATGGTCATAGGATCTGGTTTGTTCGTCCAGATTGAGTGTGGTATAATTGAGAATGATGGATTTTTTCAGTAAGTGGCATTTCCAATTTAGTAGTGCAGTGTTTGAGTGATAGGGTGCCATTGGAGTTGAAGAAGTGACCAATCCTATATAGACCTTTGTTTAGCTACCACTGAAATTCTTTAATATTTTCTCCCGGAGGGAAGAGGGGATTATGGAATATGTGGAAAAGTGGATGCCAATGAGAAGCTATATTAATGTTCTTGTGTAGTGAATCACATAGAGAAATAGAGTGTGAGAGTGTTGGTGATAAGATAGCGGGTCTTGATTTAGGTGAACACCAGAGGAGGTAGTCTAGGGTGTAGTTAGGAGTGACTTGCCTTTCTATGGATACCCATTCAGGTTTAGCTCCCTTCATATAGATTGTGGTTATTTGGGCTATAGCTGTGCTGCCTGGTAGTACCACCAGAGGTTGGGGACGCCTAGTCCTCCCTTCTTCCTTGTGCGGTATAATATAAATCTGTTATATCAATGACCCTTCTTGCCCCATATGAAATGGATAATGGCCGCTTGTATACTATCTAGACCAGGTTGATAAGTCTGCCTTCAGCTTCATGAATTAAGGCGTATAATTGGAGTCATAAATCTTGTCTATCGATGGAGTTAGGTGTACAATTAAATACGGGATTGCCGTGTCTTTCCAAGAGAAAGGGAAATCATTTTTCAGTCGTTCCACCGTAGCCGTGGGAACAGAGATGTTCATGGCGACTGATTTGTTGATGTTGACATGCAGACCAGACATTTGGCTAAATTCATCAAGAAGGCGGAGGATATTGGGAGTGGAAGTGATAGGGGAATGTTACAAATAGTAAAATGTCATCTGCAAAGAGGGCTTATTTGTGAATTTCTTGGGAAGATTTCACTCCTTGAATATCTGGGTTTGAGCTAATGGCAGTAGCTAAGATTTCTATTGCTATAGCGAAGAGGAGAGGTGAGAGGGGGCATCCCTGTCTAGTACCTTTTTTAATGGGGAAAGGGTCAGAATAGTGTCCTTGGAGTCTGACTTGTGCTTTAGAGGACGAATAAAGAGCCTCTATCACTCAGATAAATTTGGGGCCAAAATTCCATCTCTTTAGAATGATTAGTAAACACGTCCAGGACACCGAATCAAAAGCCTTCTGCAGGTCAATTGATAAGACAAATCCCTCTTGAGGATCACCACCATCCCATCCTGATTTTAGTAGAGAAATTATATCTATGGCCCTCCTCACTTGGTCAGGGCCTTGCCTACTCGGTATAAGACCTACCTGGTTCTTGTGTATATAAGAACCAATGAATGAGGCTATTCGGTTGGAGAAGATTTTGGTTAATAATTTCAGGTCATTGTTTATTAGTGATATCGGCCTTTAGTTACTTGCTTCGCACTAATCTTTACCTTGTTTGGGAATCACCGAAATAAAGGCAAGGTTGGATGATGGGTCTAATTTTTGTCCATCCCTTAAGGAATTGAACCAGCTGGCAAGATAGGGGGCTAAAGACCTGCTAAACATCTTATTGTAGATGTTAGTGAACCCGTCTGGCCCCGGAGCTGAGTTGCTCTTGAGGTCTTTGATAACATTCAAGATTTCAGATTCCGTTATGGGGGATTCTAAAATAGATATGGTCCTCAAGTGTGGAAAGAGAGGTCCCTTTCAGGAAGTCATTTAACTCAATAGATTTGCTATTCAACTTTGCTAGCTGTTTTAAATGCATCTTCTAGCTTAATTACTTCTGACTGTCGTCCGCGGTTTAGCTGTGCACCTAACTGAATCATTTTGCCCCTTAGGACTGCCATTCAAAGTGAAATATTCTTTGATATTCTTATCTAGCATAGTGCAATGCACAGGGTCATTTAGGAGGCTCTCATTAAGACGCCATAGGCGAGGTCCTCAGGTGGTTGGGGTGTCATTACGTGTTAAATTGACAAGGGAGTGATCTGACCAATATCAAGGATTATATCCTTGATATATCAAGGATCGAGGCCTTCAAGGCTTCCGGGATTTCAGACAGTGGTCTAAAGATGTGGTCTATTCTACCGTACGTGTTATGTGGGGCTGAGAAGTGTGTGTAATCTTTGGTTGAGGGGTGTAGCTCCCTCCATGAGTTGGTGAGGTCTAACGAGTAAAGGAGACAAGCTATCTTGAGACTTTGCTTTGGGGATCTCTTAAGGAGCAGGACACCTGTCATTGTTTTATCAAGTAAATTGTCAAAAGCTACACTGGTGTCTCCTCCCATTATTACTTTGCCCTCAAAATAAGGAACTAACTTCTGGAGCACTGCAGAGAAGAAAGATGCCTGTCCCTGATTAGGTGCGTAATATGAAAAGAGAGTGTAGATACTTCCATTGATGTCCACCTTAACCAATATATACCTGCCTTCTTGGTCTCTTATAGTTAGATGATGAGTGAAAGAGAGTCTTTTAGAAATAATGACCCCTCTTTTCATTTCATTAGCCATAAAGAAGGTTGGGTATTTGTGGTGTAGGAAAGATGGATTACAGCCTTTGGGAAGTGGGTCTCCTGAAGGAGTAGAACATCTATGTTCTGAGAGTGGTAATGCTGAAATGCTTTACGCCTCTTGATTGGAGAATTAAGACCCTGTGTATTGTGTGATGCTATTTTGAGGGTTGGGCCTGAGTGTGTGTTTTTAGTCATGGACAGGAGAGGGTGCACAAGCTCTTAAACAGCATAGACCTACCTCAGCAGTCGTTGGAGGAATCCTCAGGGAAATTTCTGTATATTCGTGCTCAAATTCTTCTAGTCAGGAGTTGTGGATGGATCCGACCCAGGTAAATGGCATTGAGTAAAACTGGTACAAAAAAAGAAGTACAAAGTAGTAAGAGAAAGACATGAGCAAGAAAGAGAAGAGAGAGTCAAGAAGTAGAATAGAGATAAGCCTACAGACCAAAACTAGGACTATGGCCTTGGTGAGAGGGGCTGGACCAGCCAAGTCCCTCTAATGACCCCCTTACAAAGGGTCACGTGCAGGAGCAACCAAGGCTGAGGGTGGGGAAGAGCTCGGAATCTCAGCGGGAGGAGGTGCATGTAATTCCGCTCCGGCCCGGAGCCCTTTCTGCAAAATGGAGCAACTGAACCAATATAACAAAACTGAACCAATATAACAAAGCTATCTAGAGTCTATAGTGCACCTAGCTATATGTGGCAGGTTAGTTTTCATAGAGTGTAGGGGCTCCAGTATCCTTTAGTGTCGATGGAATAGTGGTTTGCAGAGCTTGAGGCTCAATGCATTCTGTGAAGTCAGTAGAATAGCGTTTAGATGAACTCTGCCTCAGCCGACTTATAATGAGTTCTCTGAGCGATGCGCAGTAAGTCACCAAAAAGAATCCTCAGGGAGGCACAAGGTTAGGGATCATTCAGATTATAGTACAAGATACATGAGTGGGGGGAAGAGAAAAAAAAAGGAAGGGGGGAAAGGGGGGTGTCTCATCTTGGCAGGTCTGGAAGATTACCGGCTAGGGATACAGCTAGGACTCTGAAAAGTCACCTCCTAGATGCTTACATAGCGTAGAGATAATGCATTAAAGTGAACATGTTTATCAAGTAGATGAGGAAGAATTCACAAAAAATCTGAATCGTGAAGCATTCCACTACAGGTGATGAAGTTTACAGCAGGGAGCAGAATCATCGTTGAATCTCGTTGTCTTTTAGGCTGTTGTTTGTTCCAGAGGGGTGTCAGGGGGCTCCCTCCCTGGCGGTGGCATTTTGGAGGAGCTTTGGTGCGAGTTAGATGGCAAGGAGTCAAAGACCCGGGAGATCAGACCAAGTAGAAGAAGGGTGCGTTCTCCATCCTGAAAATTTGAGAAACCAAAGGTTTTTTTGATTGTATAGAAATTGTAATCTGAAGGGGAAAGCCAGCAGTGGTTTTAGAGCTCGTCATCGTTGAATAGTGGGAGAAAGGTCAGCAAAGACCTGAATGGGGTGTCCTTGAAAGGAGAAGTTTTCCATGCCTCTTTTTTTTTCATGACCCCCTCTTTGACAACATAGTAATGTGGCTTACTGATTACAGCTCTGGGTAGGCCATCTTGGCGGGGGGGTTGGAGAGCCCTATAAGCTCTGTCCAGCTCAAGTCTGTGGTCTGAGATGTCAGGCAGTATTTCTTTAATCAGGGATTTTACAGCACCTTGCACATCCAGAATTGTTTCAGGTAGGCCCCTGATGCAGAAATTATACCTTCTGCTTCGGTTCTCCACATCATTTATTTTGGAGAGTGCAGTGTCTAGCTGGTCTTATAACGTTTGAATGCAGGTTGTAGTTTGATTAACCCTTGCGGTTGCACGGTCTACAGTTTGTTTCACATTATCAATTCTTGCTCCCAGACTGTATAGATCTGCTTTGATAGCTTTGGTAATTTGCTCTCCATTTTGCTCTAAGCCTGCTGCTAACATCTCTGAGAACTTGGCAAGGAGATGTAACATGTCAGAGTGAGGATGTTGAGATGACATACCAGCTCCCTGTGCTCCATTAAAGTCTATGGGGCTGTCTGGTAAGGAAGTAGTAAGGAGCTCTTCCATTGTTCTTCCCAGCAGGGAGGCCATAGAGGCTGCGGAGAGAAAGCTGGCAGGTAGTGTACTTACTGGTTCACAGGAGGGGCCATCTGGTTTGCAGCCGGAGGGTCTGTGATGTTCTCATTGTCCTCTATGTCTCCGCATGGCGGAGCCGCGGTCACCATCTTGGATGTCCCCTCAGCCTGAGTGTCAAACAGATGCTGTTTGTGGACCTCTTTCCTGGGCTGAGTCTCGGCATGTAGACAGGTGCCCCTTTGCTTCAGGTGCCCAGGCAGTGAGTTAGGGAATGGTCTACTCTTGTTAGCTTGCAGTGGGGCTATGAGACAGCCGGAGCGGGACGAAGTCCCACGCATGCGCACTCCCGGTACCCTCACTTCTTGTCCTGTTGTCACAGGCAGTAATAAGCAGTTCTGGTGAAAACTCAAAATTTTCTTTCAAAAAACTTTCAATCCCACTCACAACAGTTACTTGGACAAGAAGAGAGGGTGGATCTCTCCAGCTGGGCACAGACAGTAAAACCCGACAGTGGTTCTTACCCCTCACTGCTCTATCTAAGACAAAAAAAGTTGGCAAGAGTCAGGAAGGTCATGCCAGCAGGCAGATTGGCTACTCAAGATAAATTCCTGTGTGCAGGCTGGCACATAGCAGTACACTTTCACATAGATGAAGCTTGTGTGCAATGACATACACGTACATGCACATTGGTCACTAATGTTTGTGCCAGAAGGGATATTTAGAGCTGAACTCCAGGAATTTTGCAACTTTGTAAAAAGTGCAGGCATGGCATGAGTTACATCCAAAAAGGTGCATGCCACCACCCCCCTAAATTGATATCTGGCAGGTTTATTATGCTCCAGGAAGATAGCTTCTGGAGCTTTGAAGCTAGATGGTCTGGTTTCAGCCCCTTCAAGTGTAGAGTTGATACAGCTGTTATGCCCACCCCCCCCTACTGCCCAATCATAGAAGCCTTTGCATTATAGGAACTTATTAACAAATTACAAAGGCTTCTATGAATGGGCATCAGATGAGAGGGGCAGTAATAGTTGCTACGTGTGCCTTTCTCTCCTCACAGCCCAAAGTGTGTCCTCCAGAAAAGCCAAAATGTGTCAGATGTAAATAATGGAGATAAATCCAGGAAGTGGCTTGCACCTCATTGGACTTTTTTCAAAGTTGCTGAAATTTTGAAATTCAGCTTTATACTGAGCCATTGCTGAGGTTCAGTGCTGCCCTGTCTATATCATTCCCATGAGGCCTATGGCCAGTTATCTGCATCAGATTACCCATTACTGACCCAGCTTATATTGACCACCCTTGAACTCTGCTTGCACTGACCCTATTGGCTTCTGCTTCTACCTGTTCCTATTGCCATTGTTCCAGTCATCTGCTCATCTCCGGCTTCTACCCTGACCTCACTCCTGCCAGTAGCTGCTCATCAGCTGTCTGCTGCCAGCCAGTACTTGCTTATTCCTGCCTGCTGTTCAGCTTGTCATCTGCTGCTGTCTAGCCAGCTTACCCTGTCATTGTCTGCTGCTGGCTTAATTATGTTACTGCTTGAGCGCTCTTCTCTTCCCATTGCTGGCAAAGATCATTGGCACTCGTGCCACTCCACTTCCTAATTATGTCAGGCTACTCCACCAGGTATGTGACACACTCTATGAAGGAAAGGCTCTCATAATTGAGGTGCACCACAGTGCATGCATAAAACTTAAATTAAGCAATATTTCATGCACCTTTCAGGCCTGCAATGTTGCATTTCAGTTGCTAAACTCTACTAAGATGTTTGCTCAGCTTTCTTGGTTGTTTTGCAACCTGCTATCTTAAATTCAAAGGATTTTTGAGTCAGCTTATTTTTAGTTGATTATTTCGTTTAAAAATGTATTATTCTGTTATAAATAATGCAGTTCATCAAAGTTCATAATCTCTTTAGAATGATATTACAGATAAATTAATTAAAAGTTAGAAAAAAAGATGGTAAACAGTTTCCTTGAAGTCAACCAACAATGATTTTAGCTCTTCTGGCATTTGATATTTTCAATTCTCAGCGTTTTGGTTCATATTCTCTTTATAATTCTCTGAACCTCTGCCAGTAAATGTATCCAATTAACCTCACTAATGCGCTAATCAGCAGTATAAAATCTGTGTAAAATCGCAAAGAGTGCTTGATTTATTGAAATGCACTGAACTCTTTCTACCTGAAAAGTGCTTTATTGCACTTATTAAAGTAGACCTGTCTTCTGTCACAGAGCATAATTTGTCACTGGGGCACGTTGCAATGCTTTGCCCTGATAAGGAGGATGTGACAATAAACCTATCATAAAATTATTGCCAAAGCAGAAGGAGCAATTAAGATGTCTGAGCACCACAGCCTATGGCTAGAAAACAGATGGTTAATCTGGATAGTAATATGGTATGGACATCAGTGACTTTTAACTATGAATTTTCTGAAGTTCACCAGCTGTATAATTGCCTTAAAAATAACATTTACACAGAATAAATATGACATTTGGGGCAAAAACAAAAATATTATAATAAAACAGATGTAGTGTGCTTTAATGTAGTCCAAAAAAACAATATCAATATGAAAGTAAAGCTGTTTATAAAGGGGTTTAAAAATTGCATTATTGAAAATGGTTTGAATTTGCTTTTTTTTTTTTTCTCAATCAAAAGTTTGACTTTGAGTGTAATGAAGATAATATAGTGAAAGTAAGGAGAAAGAAACGTGGAAGAAAAGAAAGAAGAGGAAAAAGGAAGAATAATAGAGAAGGGAAAGATGGTCTAAAGTAGTGATGGGTTCATTTGAATATTACATACTTGATAAAACAAAGTTAGATCCATTTTCAATATTATAAATATTATTCAGAGTTGAAGTGTTAGGGAGACAGGTCTACTATTCAGATTATATTTAATCTAATTTTGATTCTGTAACGAGTTTAGGAAAATTCTCCGAGTTCGTGAACTGATCCCAATTGTTCCAAACGTTATGGAATTTATTTGTGGTTTCTTTTTTCATTGCGCTAATCTTTTCCACTTTGTAGATCATATTCACCTTATCTATCCAGTCATCCACTGTTGGTATATTGTTTGATTTCCAGTTGAGGGGTATGAGGTTTTTAGCTGCATTTAGAAGATGTCTCGTAAGCGAGTTTTTATATTTGTGAATGGAAAAATGATTTATATGTAGTAAACAAGCTTTTGCGTCTAAAATTATTGTGGTTTCAGTTATATGTTTTATCCATTTGATAATGGTTTGCAAAAATCTTTGAATTAGTGGGCAAGACCACCATATGTGTAAGAGAGAGCCTCTCTCTCTGCCACATCTCCAGCACAGGTCCGAGTTGTCAGTGGACCATCTCCTGGTCATTTCTGGCGTGATGTACCAATGGGTTAATAATTTATATGAGATCTCTTGTAATTTTGTACTGAGGGAGCATTTATGAGTGAAGATACATGCTCTTTCCCATTGTGTATCAGATAGAGATAAGTCTAGTTCCAGTTCCCATTTCTTTTTGATTTTTTCAGGTGTTTTCTTTTTTTTTTTCAAAATAGTTTTTATTGTGTTTTCAAATAGGCAAGTACAAATGTTTACAGGCGGGTACACCGCTGGTTCAAACAATAGTGATCAGAAATGATGAGTTTGACAGACAATGTATTAACATATGTTATAATAAAGATAACATCTATGCATAATACAGAATATGTTATATACTTTAACTAGTTTCGATGTCAAGCGTTCTACCTATGGTTAAGGAGACCCAACATTTAAATACGGACCATCATCAGGAAGGGACGAACCAAGAATGCGTGCAGGGGTTGGGGAGGGAAGTGGATTGAAAAAAAAGGACCAGAGGGGTTTAGGGTGGTTGGTAGGAGAGAGTTTGAGCTCTAGTGGAGTACCAGGTAGTCCATGGAGACCACGAGCGCTCAAATGCTCGGGAGGACAATCTGTTTGCCGTTAGTAGGCGTTCATGTAGATAATGTTGCTGAACCGTTTTGATAGTTTCTGAGGGATTAGGGGCTAAGTCCCGTTTCCAATACCTGGTTAGAACTAATCTGGCCACCAGTAGTATATTGGCTATTGTGCTTCGGAAGATAAGAGGAATCTGGTCCATTCCCAGATTGAGTAATGGCAAGCCTGGGTCAGATGCAACAAGGATTCCAGTGATCTCCGCAATTATTTGGAATATCTTTTTCCAATAGCTGCGAATATTTTTACAAGACCAAAAAATGTGTTTAATAGTACCCGTATCTCCACATTGTCGCCAGCACAGTGGGGAACCTGAGTTGAAAATCTTTGTTAAACTATAAGGTGTAAGATACCACCTGTGCATTTTTAAGGCTAACTCCCAAAGGCTGACGCAATGCGTAATTTTGTATGAGTATCTGATAGCCAAAGTCCATTGTTCTTCCGAGAAGGATGTGTTAAAGTCTAGTTCCCATTTCTGCATAGTTATAGTCCTATGAAAATTGGACTTGTCCTGTAACCAATTATATATTATGGAGGTACCTTTTAGTTTTTTATGTGTGGGAGTGTAGAGATGCCATATTTGTGGGTGAACCTTTAGCTCCGGGGGAGGTGACATGGTTAAAAATCTGTGTATACGGTTTAAGTTGAAGTACATGGATGGGGGAATTGAGAATTTATCTTTTATCTCATTAGGGGATAAAAGTTTTCCCTGACTGTAAAGGTCATTAAGTCGAGTCACTCCTTTAGTCTCCCAGGCCTTTATATTTAAATCTTGGATTATGTGTTGTAGCGTAGAGAGAGGTAAATCTATTTGTATTGCGTGGGGAGAGTCGCAGTTAGCCTGTGTGATTTTTCTCCAAGCTGATAGAGAGGCCTTTGTTGTTGGTGGAACCTTCGTAGTATCTAAAGACTTCCAAGAGTCAGCGTACAGTAGGGAGCTTAGATCTGATGTGCTGTTTAAGGTTTTTTCTATGTCAGTCCATAGTGGAACCTCTGTCTGTTTGAACCAATGCTTTAAATGGTCCGCGTGCACTGCTGTGTGGTAGTCCCTGATATCTATCATGCCCATGCCTCCTACTTTCCTATGTTTAATCAGATATGCATGAGAGCAGCCTGCTCTTTTACCTTGCCAAATAAATTGTTTCAGTAGTAAGTTTATTTCATTGGAGTGGGTCTGTTTTAAGGTGGTGTGTAATGCTCTAAAAACATATAAAATTTGGGGAAGAATCATCAACTTGAAAGCTGCCAATCTTTCCACCCATGATAGTTCCGTCTTCGCTAAGTTTTTGAGTTTATTGGTTAGTGTGGCCAGTAATGGTCTGTAGTTAGCCTCTTCTAGGGATGTGCAGGACTGGGTGATATTAACCACTTGACCACTGGGCACTTAAACCCCCTTAACAACCAGACCAATTTTCAGCTTTCAGTGCTCCCACACTTTGAATGACAATTACTCAGTCATGCAACATTGTACCCATATGAAATTTGCGTCCTTTTTTTCACACAAATAGAGCTTTCTTTTGGTGGTATTTAATCATCGCTGGGTTTTTTATTTTTTGCGCTATAATTAAAAAAAGACCGAAAATTTTGTAGAAAAAATGAATTTTTCTTCGTTTCTGTTATAAAATTTTGCAAATTAGTAATTTTGCTTCATAAATTTTGGCCAAAATTTATACTGCTACCTATCTTTGGTAAAAAAAAAACAAATTAGTGGATATTATTAGGTCTTTGTGAAAGTTATAGAGTCTACAAGCTATGGTGCCAATCACTGAATATTGATCACACTTGATTTACTCAAGGCCTATCTCATTTCCTGAGACCCTAACAAGCCAGGAAAGTACAAATACCCCCCAAATGACCCCTTCTTGGAAAGTAGACATTCCAAGGTATTTAGTAAGAGGCATGGTGAATTTTTTGAAGTTGTAATTTTTTCCCACAATTCTTTGCAAAATGAATTTTTTTCCCCCAAAATGACAGGTTATTTCTCACACCCAGCATATGCATACCACAAATTACACCCCAAAATACATTCTACTACTCCTCCCGAGTATGGCGATACCACATGTGTGACACTTTTACACAGCCTGGCCACATACAGAGACCCAACATGCAGGGAGCAACGTCAGGCGTTCTAGGAGCATAAATTACACATATCATTTCTTGACTACCTCTTGCACTTTTGAAGGTCCTGGAGCACCAGGGCAATGGAAACACCCAAAAAATGACCCCATTTTGGAAAGCTAACACCCCAACGTATATTCTAGGAGGCATGGTGAGTCTTTTGAACATGTCATTTTTTCCACAAGTTTTTGGAAAATGTGGAAAGAAAATAAAAATGCATTTTTTTACACAAAGTTGTCCATTTATACAATATTTCTAACTCACAGCATGTACCTAGCAAAAATGACACCCCAAAATATATTCTGCTACTTCTCCCGAGTATGGCGATACCACATGTGTGACACTTTTACACAGCCTGACCACATACAGAGG
>BLSH010239592.1:52422-74728 GCA_018402905.1 Glandirana rugosa
AAGACGTTGTAGACCTCCAGGCGATTAACGTATAGGGACAAGATATTCTCTTACTGATTCGAGGTGACATAGGAAATATATTGATATGTCTGAAAAATAAGACTCAATTATAGAGTTGATTGGGACGTTCTTCACAAAAAATTACAGTTTTATATCTTTATGTTTGAAGCCTGAAATGTGGCAAAAGGTCGCAAAGTTCAAAGGGGGCCGAATACTTTCGCAAGGCACTGTATATTATGTGTGTGTTGCACTAAAATAGTTTTTATTATATTTTTCCTGAAAATGTGTGTTTAGTTCAACCTTATCTTATGGAGTAAAAAGAAACCAAGAGTAACAAACATAGAAGTTTACGGTAATCATAAAGATAACAATCATAGGAATCACGCGGGAAATGGAAATAGCATATACATTGGGAATAACCGGTCTATGTTGACACTTAAATTCAGTGAGTATGGAAGCCAATGCAATTGTAAATGTAATCTCACGTGTATCATACAAATAGAGAGAAAAAAGAGAAAAAAAAGGGAAACCCTGCAGGGTTAGTTGAGATATTAACTCAGAATAAAAAGTCTGTATAGTTATATAAAGGATACAGTGGAGCTTAGTCATTCTCTTATAGAACAGGGATATGCAATTAGCGGACCTCCAGATGTTGCAGAACCACAAGTCCCATAAAGCATAGCAAGACTCTGACAGCCACAAGCATGACACCCAGAGGCAGAGGCATGATGGGACTTGTAGTTTTGCAACATCTGGAGGTCTGCTAATTGCTTATCCCTATTCTAGAATATGAGTAAGAAAAGGAATCTGGGTCTGAAAATTTGTGTTGAATAAACAGTTTCGCAAATATCATGTGACATAAAATTTTGCAATTACCATCTTTTTTTTTTCCATAGAGATTTTACCATCTTTTTATTCTACTGGGCCTCTGCTTTCAGAAAATATATAACGCTCTAGGGGTTTAACCACTTGCCGACCACCGATCGCAGTCTGACAGCAACAGAGTGGCTCGTTATCGCAAACCGCCATCATACGATGGCGGCTGTGATAACTAGTGCTGTGAGCGCGTGCCGCCGGAGGCACGCTCATTGTGTCCGGGGGGGGGGGGGGGCCAGGGAGCGGGTAGGGCAGACTCGATCGCCGCCGGCTACCCACGATGGCCCCCTGCAGTGAGAGAATGGAGGTCCGTGTAAGTAAACACGGATCTCCGTTCTCATAGAGGGGGAAGGGCACTGATCACAGGCTTCCTCTATATGGAAGCAGTGATCATCCCCTTTCCCCAGCCAGGTCAGCCCCCATACAGTTAGAACACGCCCAGGGAACACAGTTAACCTTTAGAGCGCCCCCTGCAGGTTAACCCCTTCACTGCCAATGGCATTTACACAGTAATCAGTGCATTTTTATAGCACTGATCGCTGTATAAATGCCAATGGTCCCAAAAAAGTGTCAAAATGGTCCGCTGCAATATCGCAGTACCGCTAAAAATCACAGATCGCCGCCATTACTAGTAAAAAATAAAAACCCCAGAAATGAATTCTCAACGTCCGTAAACGAGGCAACTTTTGCGCAAACCAATCAATAAACGCTGATTGCAATTTTTTTTTTTTTACCAAAAATATGAGGAAGAATATAAATCGGCCAAAACCGATGGAAAAAAATGTTTTTTTATAATTTTTTTTTTTATTTGTATTTTAGCAAAAAGTAAGAAATTTGGTGGGTTTTTTTGCAAAATTGTCGCTCTTGTTTTGTTCGTAGCGGCGATCAGAAATGACGCAGAGGTGATCAAATCAGGGCCGGCTCTACTACTAGGCGGAGTAGGCGGCCACCTAGGGTGCCACTGCCACCCAGGGCGCCCATCCGCTGTTGATCCGTCATTGCTCTGCATCGATCACTCATGTCACTGGCAGCACACCCGGGCGGTAAAATGAGGCAAATCCAGGGGCACACGTGCGGGCCTGTGGACCACGGCTAAAGAAATGGGTAGAGAGGCTCTGCAAAAGTCTCCACCTCCACCACCTTCATCGTATACATTGACAGGGCAAGGGGGTGTAGTCAGGGGTGGATCCAAAGGGGCGGCAAAATTAGGTTTCGCCTAGGGTGTCAAAAATCCTTGCACCGGCCCTGGATCAAATACCACCAAAAGAAAGCTCTATTTGTGGGAAAAAAAGGACACAAATTTTGTTTGGGTACAACGTTGCACGACCGCGCAATTGTCAGTTAAAGCCACGCAGTGCCGAATCGCAAAAAAATGCTCTGGTCCTAAAGTGTGAAATCCTTCCGGGGCTGAAGTGGTTAAGTAATGCTTTTACCAAAAAAAATGAAAATTTTTTTTTTTACATGTGTGCAAAACTGAAAAAAATTGCCCTAGAGTCAAGTTGGCTAAAAAATAAAATGCTTTGTTTGCTCACACATAGTATCAGCCAATCACTCTGGGCGCAGTCAATGACCTGTATTCCCGCTCGTCTCTGCAGCACACGCGGCTCGTGCCGGGGAGTGGAGAAAGGAAAACGGACACCGCGCAGGTCATGAAACGTTGATGAGACGGCGGGAGAGGAGCTGTAATAGGATCCCGCTGGCAGCTGGTAGGCCGGGATCTTTGCTATCCCTTACCCAGCACCTTCTCAGGAAGCTTTAGATAATTTATGCCGGGAGAATTCTCTGCGTGTTCGTACTTAATCTACAACATAATTTATAGGAACCGAGCGGGTACCGTGTTACACTTTTCCCTGGTCACTTGAACCATAGAAAGTCTCCGGAGTCAGGGGAGCTTTTGCGCATTTCGCTGCATTTTCCAGATGGACTGGTCAGGACGTTGTAGGACAAGCTTTGGCCTTGTGTCGATGCCTCTGAGATGATTCAGAATTCATAGACAGGTGCAGTTGACCTCCTTCTGAGGCTCCTTAGACAGGAAACGGCCTCCGTTGGAGTCCATCTGTTCAGCGGGGAATCTGTCCGCTGCTCCCCACTGAGCAGGCGGATGGCTGGTCCTTGTCCGCACCACAGACACAGCCGGCTTTCCTCTATGGGCGGTTGGATGTAAACAGACCGCCTATCCGTTTACACCTGACCGCCATCCGATCTAGGGTTGCCACCCTTTCTTCAAGCCAAACCCGAAGACTTTAGCGGCGCACAGCAATTTATATTTTTTAAGGATGAACGCTGTGGGCTCTGGTGTAAAAGGGAACTCTGATGTAAGGGGGTTTCTGCTCACCAAAGCTCCCACTTACTTTAGAGTGCCCAGTATCCCCCCTTAAATCAGGGTTCCTAAAGTGCCCCTTATATCAGAGTCCACAGGGCACCCTTTATATCTGAGTCCCCCTTACCTTAGTGTACTCGCTCGCTCAGAGGCAAGAGAAAGAAGGGAGCAGTGGTGCCAACCTCCAGCAGCGTTTTTACTGGCAAAACATAGAAAATTTACTGGCAGAGCACTTTTTTTTTACTGGCAACTTGAAAAATAATAGAACTCCTATTAAAAACGAAGACAATTGATATTTAAACACAACATGGAAACACTGACAATACCCATATCAAGTAATTTGCCTGATTAACACTTAAAAAGTCAGCACAGCATGACAAATTATCAGACCCACTGATTTTCACAGATTTTTACAAACTGTCAGTAAATTTACTGGCGGTTGGCAACCCTGGAAGGGAGGGGGGGGGGGCCCACTCACCCAAGGATGGAGGCTCAGGCATCGACACCTTTCATCCACAATGTATCTGCCGGCTGCTGAGCTTCAAATTTTTAGCTTACCCATCCCTTTTCTGAGGCACAGGACACTGGGTATTGGAGTGTGGGTGGGCAGACAGAGAGGTAAGGTTGGGAGGGAGGAGGAACAGATGGTGCCCTCTCTCCTCTCCTGTTCATGTATGAGGGTGGGGCCTGTGCGCTCACCTATGTACTTGGTCGTTGTGATACTCAGTTACTGGGGGACAGTGTTGCCAACCTCCCGCAGCGTTTTTTACTGGCAAATCATGGAAACTCTACTGGCGGAGCACATTTTTTACTGGCAACCTGAAAAATAACTGAACTCCTATTAAAAACTAAGACAATTGATATTTAAACACAACATGGAAACACTGACAATACCCTTATCAAGTCGTTTGCCCAGTTTACACTTAAAAAGTCAGCACAGCATGACAAATTATCAGACCCTGATATTTATAGACCGTTCTAAAAATCACAGATTTTTACAAAATGTCAGTAAATTTACTGGCGGTTGGCAACACTGCTTGGGGAACTGCAGTCCATTCTGAATAAAGAGTCCAAGTTTCAGACGGCCTGAAACCTGGACACACAATTCAAAACCCGGACTGTCTGGGTCAATCCTGGACAGGTGGCAACCCTAATCCGATCTGATCTTCCAGGCGGACGGGGAATGGATCCCTATCAATCTGTTTTTAGCTGATAGGACCGAATGTTGCCGGATGTCAACAGACACATGTCCATTGACACCCGCCATACCATAGAGGAGGCTGGAGGGTTCGATCGGGTCAGCCTAAAAAACTTACAGGCAGAACTGATCTGTCTGCCTGTGTGAAAGGGCCCTTACTTGCTGTTCATCTCCTTCTGACTAGCATTTGACCTGCTTCACACAAGTTTTGCCAACCTGTTGACTTCAATGGTCACAGCATACACTTTTATGTGATGTCATCAGCATTGTAATAGCAATACAAACAATAGTTGTATTTGACAATCCAATAAAAGCTTACTCCAAAAAAATCTCCTTTCATCTTGTGAGTTCTGCCTGTCTCTTGCCCATCTCTTTCCCCAATTTTCTGCACTCCCTGCATGCTTTACAGCTTCCCCTTTCCAAGGACTACAGGTCCCAAGGTTCCTTGCTGCCTAAAAGCAGTGATTAATGTCCTGACTCCGCCTCCTGCAACTCCTCCTCTCAGCACCTCTGTAGATCAGAAGGCAGGCTCTGTGAAATGTGTGACACAGCAGTGCCTACTCACAGGGCATAGTGACTATGTGTCCAGGTTTAAGGAGGTAAAACATTGCAAAGGTCAAAGCTGTTGTGTATGGGCCTTCATCTATTGCACCGCAGCAGACCAGATTGGTGTGAATGGGCCCACATTTATTGTACTGCAATGGGCCAAGCTGGTGTTATTAGGCATTCTTTTATTGCACCACAATGGACCAGGTGTGAATGGCCCTCATTTGTTTCACGGCAACAGACCAGGCTGGTTTAAAATGGGTCCTCCGCAAAAAGTAGGTGCCAAATGCAGAAATTTGGTGTTAATGCAGACTTACATAGAGAAGGTGTAAGTAAGATACACTATATTACCAAAAGTATTGGGACGCCTGCCTTTACACCCACATGAACTTTAATAGCATCCCAGTCTTAGTCTGTAGGGTTCAATATTGAGTTGGCCCACCCTTTGCAGCTATAACAGATTCAGCTCTTCTGGGAAGGCTGTCCACAAGGTTTAGGAGTGTCTCCTAAACCATTCTTCCAGAAGCGCACTCTAATTTATCCTAAAGGTGTTCTATCGGGTTGAGGTCAGGACTCTGTGCAGGCCAGTCAAGTTCCTGCACCCCAAACTCACTCATCCATGGCTTTATGGACCTTGCTTTGTGCACTGGTCCAAATCATTTGGTGGAGGGGGGGATTATGGGATGGGGTTGTTTTTCAGGGGTTGGGCTTGGCCCCTAAAGGCCCGTAGCTTGTTGTACGATAATCTGACCGTTAGTACGCATGATTACAGCAGCCGACGTTCAACAGTTGTACAATAGAAGTTGGCTGAGCAAACTAGAAAACTTTTGTTGGCCAACAAGCTGTTGTATAACGGTTGACTCGTGTGTACAGAAGTTGGCCAACAAAAGTTGGAAGTGCAAACACACATGCTCTGAATCCAGGAAGTGTTCGGTCGTGTAACCTGTGTTTCTAATTCACAAATCACATTCACCTGCACTTTCTCGTTATATGCTCGTAACACGTCACGACGTTCGGCTTTGATGACCGATTACTTGACTCATGTTAGTACGCTAGACACAACTGCCAACAGCCAACTTGGTCCAAAGTTACACGTTCGGTTGGCCAACAATCTGCGTGTGTGTACAAGGCTTTAGTTCCAGTGAAGGGAACACTTAAGGCGTCAGCATACCAAAACATTTTGGACAATTTCATGCTCCCAGCTTTGTGGGAACAGTTTGGGGATGGCCCCTTCCTGTTCCAAAGCAAGGTCCATAAAGACATGGATGAGCGAGTTTGGGGTGGAGGAATTTGACTGGCCTGCAGAGTCCTGACCTCAGCCCCGTAGAACAACTCTGGGATGAATTATAGCGGAGACTGTGAGCCAGGCCTTCTCATCCAACATCAGTGCCTGACCTCCCAAATGCACTTCTGGAAGAATGGCCAAACATTCCCATAGACACTCCTAAACCTTGTGGACAGCCTTCCCAGAAGAGTTGAAGCTGTTATAGCTGCAAAGGGTGGGCCAACTCAATATTGAACCCTACGGACTAAAGACTCGTACACACAGTTCGACGGTCGTACGACCGAACGGACCAAATCGTATGTTGGATCATGTACCTTGCGTACTGATATGCACTACACGATAGTACGACTGAGCCAAACGTAGTGACGTAAGTAGTATGAAAAGGCTGCGCTATCCCCCAAAGCAGTGTTGCCAACCTCCCGCAGTGGTTTTTACTGGCACGACTTGGAAAATTTACTGGCAGAGCACATTTTTTACTGGCAACCTGAAAAATAACAGAACTCCTATTAAAAACTAAGGCAACTGATATTCAAACAACATGGAAACACTGGCAATACCCATATCATGTAATTTGCTTGGTTTACACTTAAAAATTCAGCACAGCATGACAAATAATGAGACCCTGATATTCATAGACAGTTGTAAAAATCACAGATTTTTACAAACTGTCAGTAAATTTACTGGCGGTTGGCAACCCTGCCCCAAAGGAAACCAGGCACAGCTGCAACTTATAAAGTGTGAATTCTACACTAGAAAATGATAAAACAGAGGTAAATTGAGCTTGTGTGTATATTAAATGTGTTAGTATCTCACATACATATGGGCAACAGCTTCAATATAAATAAAAAGTGTGCAAATATATAGAAACAAATCATAAGTCCAGAGAAAATCCAAATATATTCAATCCTGTGACAGAGAGTTGGTGCAAAGAAACACGAGTCTTGTCCAAGTGACCGTGAGCATTAAACATCCACCACACCACCACTTGAGTGAAAATGTCCTCCACCAATAAAGATGTACCCTTACCGGGACCCCTGGACCCCTTATTATAGGGGGTCAGGGAACGCCTGTGTGGATATAGACCTCCACTGGGCCACCGGAAACCAGCCTCCACAGTACTGTCTTCTGGGAACGAAAGAAGCCACAATAGTGTCATACCATTTAAAACCAAAAGGAGTTTAATAGAATATTGCACTTACAAATTCCCGATAAAATTCTCACGGATAGCAGGTAATAGTCGCACATTCGTAAGCGGTGACCACGAGACAACACCTCCGCCCTATCGATTTCGTCACGAACAGACGTCTTCCAGGGTCCCGGTAAGGGTACATCTCTATTGGTGGAGGACATTTTCACTCAAGTGGTGGTGTGGTGGATGTTTAATGCTCACGGTCACTTGGACAAGACTCGTGTTTCTTTGCACCAACTCTCTGTCACAGGATTGAATATATTTGGATTTTCTCTGGACTTATGATTTGTTTCTGTATATTTGCACACTTTTTATTTATATTGAAGCTGTTGCTCATATGTATGTGAGATACTAACACATTTAATATACACACAAGCAGAGGCGTTGCTAGGGGGTGGCTATTGGGGCTATTGCCCCAAGTCTGGGGCCCATAGCCCCGGGTCTCTTACAGGGTGGGTGCAGTTCTGCAATTAGCAGGTATGGCCCGGTCTGGAATGCAGACTGTGTGTATGTATATATATATATATATATACACACATACATACATACATACACATGTATATTTATTATTATTTATTTTATTACATGCATGCCCGCTCAAGCGTAGGTCTTTCTTTACTTCACTGCTATGGGCTCTAGCCCCAGATCTTTTGTAGACCTAGCAACGCCCCTGCACACAAGCGCAATTTACCTTTGTTTTATTATTTTAAACGTAGTGACGTGTTACGAACGTATAAAGAGAAAGTTCAGGTGCATGTAATTAGAGTCCAGCCGTTCCTGACTTCTGAGCATGCGTGTTTTCCACAGTACAACTTGTTGGCCCGCCTTCTCTGTACACACGATACAACGGTCGTTCTAATAAAAATATCAAACAGTGCCAACCCAAATCATTTAAACCAATTAATATCAAATAAGTGATCATAACCCACATAAGGTAAATAAGTGCAATTAGAAATAAAGTGTCCATGTGCATAAGGTGCTGAATAAAGAATGGTCGTACGACCGCTTGTTGAGACTCCCAAAGTTTTATAGTTTGCTCATACAACTTCTGTTGTACGACCGTCGTACGTAGGCTGTTCTAATCGCGCGCACTAATGGTCGGATTATCATACAACGAGCGGTCATACGACCGTCAAACCGTGTGTACGAGGCTTTAGACTGGGATGCCATTAAAGTTCATGTGCGTGTAAAGGCAGACGTCCTAATACTTTTGGTTATATAGTGTATGTCGTCAAACCGGGCTTCTGTGACAGATAACAGCATACACAAAACCAGATATTCACCCTTCATATGAAAAAAGCTGAACATGACTTACATATAACCCGGCCACATAACAGGCCAATGTCATTTCACAGCAACAAAATAAAACGCACTTTGTATGGGATTCCCATTCTAACAATCAAACAATCACATGGGAAAGAAATGAAAAATTAGGACCTGGGTGCAGCCGCCCACTGGGTCTGATCCTGGAGGTTCAGCTTCCCCTATCTGTCTCTGTACATGCCGAGCTGTCACTTAGTATGTTGTAGCAGAACTGCAGACTCCGACATAAGGAGCCCCGAGGCATCAAGCTGCTGAATGTACAGAACGCATACTTGCATTGACATTTCAAAGTGAGAAAAAGATTATTAATAATCATTTCATTAAAGTTAGAGATTTTCCTGCACATTTTTACCACATTATTCACAAAGCCAAATTCAACAGGTAAAGAGAACCTGTACAATAACCACACTGTAAGATTGTGAGGCGAGGAGCGCGGCGATTGGACTGATGTTCATTTTTAGCTTTCATTCCGATGTAAACCCCCCCACCCCCCAAAAAAAAATCTGCATTAAAAAAAATTATAGTATTAGGCTCCTTTCACACCAAGACGTTGGATAAAATCCTGTAAAATGCCATGATTTTAGTGTGTGGTTTTGCCGCACATTTGAAGCGCTAGCGCTCTAAATAGCGCCCCTCTAATGGCGTTTTTTTAAGCGCTTTTCAATCACTTTTCAAGCGTTTGTGTTTCAATCATGTGACCTTTCCACAGCCTCAGTACACATTTCATGCGCTTTTCAAGCATTTTTCAAGCGCTTAACCATTATTTTCAATGGACATGGGCGTTTTTAAAGAGCTATTTTGAGCGCACAAAACAAGCTGAAAAGATGCTGCTTGCAGGACTTTTAGCAACGCCTAGCAAGCGCAACGCCTCGGTGCGAAAGCATCCATTGAGATGCATGGGGAGCGTTTTTGGTGCGCTTTTTATGTGCTAATTTTAGAGAAAAACGCCTTGGTTTGAAATGGGTCTTAACCACTTCAGCCCCGGAAGGATTTCCAGCTTTAGGACCGGAGCCCTTTTTGCGATTCGGCGCTGCGTCGCTTTAACTGACAATTGCACGGTCGTGCGACGTTGTACCCAAACAAAATTTGCCTCCTTTTTTTCCCACAAACAGAGCTTTCTTTTGGTGGTATTTGATCACCTCTGCGTCATTTCTGATCGCTGCTATAAACAAAAGAAGAGCGACCATTTTGAAAAAAACCCAAATTTCTTACTTTTTGCTAAAATACAAATCAAAAAAAAAAAAATATAAAAAAACAATTTTTTTTCACCGTTTTTGGCCGATTTATATTCTTCCTCATATTTGCGATAAAAAAAATCGCAATCAGCGTTTATTGATTGGTTTGCGCAAAAGTGGTCGCGTTTACGGATGATGAGAATTCATTTTTGGGGGTTTTTTTTTTTTACTAGTAATGGCGGCGATCTGCGATTTTTAGCGGTACTGCGAAATTTCAGCGGACATGTCGGACTATTTTGACACTTTTTTGGGACCATTGGCATTTATACAGCGATCAGTGCTATAAAAATGCACTGATTACTGTGTAAATGCCATTGGCAGTGAAGGGGTTAACCTGCAGGGGGCGCTCTAAGGGTTAACTGTGTTCCCTGGGCGTGTTCTAACTGTAGGGGGACTGCCCTAGCTGGGGAAGGGAAGTGGTCACAGCCTTCGTATACAGGAAGGCTGTGATCACAGCCCTTCCCCCTTCACACAGAGCGGAGGTCCGTGTTTACTTACACGGACCTCCGTTCCTCCGCTCGGGGGGGCCATCGCGGGTATCCGGCGGCAATCGAAGCTGCCGCACCCGCTCCCGCTCCCTGGCCTTCCCCGAACACAGTGAGTGCGCGGGCGCGCCCTCACTAAGCTCGATCCCGCAGCCGCCGTCGTATGACGGCGTTTTGCGGGAACTAACCACTTTGCCGCCGTCAGATGCCGATCGGCAGTCGGCAAGTGGTTAAAGCGGTTGTCTACCCATTTGAAAAAAAAAATAAAAAAATGACAGCCTGCAAGACAATAGCATAATGAGCTAGTATGCAACGCATACTAGCTCGTTATGAAATACTTACCTTGAAACCAAGATCCAACCGGGCTGCTCAGCCCTCTCTGTGGGAGCGGACATCTTCCCCCGGATCTTGCTTCTGGGTACGCTGTGACTGGCCGGAGCCGCGAAACGTCACTCCCGCACCCGTCTCCCCGGCAGTGTCCGCCCCTATTGCCGAGACATACCGGGGTGCATGCGCCGTAACTCCAAAGCATTTTGGAGAGGGAATATTTCCTAAACAGTACAGGTTTAGGGGATATTCATTTTAACTACAGGTAAGCCTTATTATAGGCTTACCTGTAGGTAAAAGTAGTAAAATTGGGTAGACAACCGCTTTAATAAAATAAACTTTAATACCATCTTAAAGCGATTGTCTACCCATTAAAAAAAAAAATAATTACAGCCTGCAAGACATTAGCATAATGAGCTAGTATGGTGCCATGAATCCTGGCCTATGGATGTCTCACTGATGTTACCCCTTTGAGGACCTGCTCATGTGCCTTTTATCTTCTGTCTCATGTGAGTTGCCAATTGTTGGTTTAAATAAACTGTTTGTAAAGTCTGCACTTCGAGGCGCCTCTTTTCTTCTATTTTTTCCAGTATGCACCCCATACTAGCACATTATGTAATACTTACCTTGAAACGAAGATCCGACCGGGCTGCTCGGTCCGCTCTGAAGGAGCGGACATCTTCCTTTGGATCTTGCTTCTGGGTACGCGGCTCCGGCGCTGTGAGTGGCCGGAGCGGGACCAGTCTCCCCGGCAGTGTCCGCCCCTATTGCTGGGCCTTTGCCGTGACATACAGGGCGCATGCGCCGTAACGCCAAAGCATCTTGGAGAGGGAATATCTCCTAAACCGTGCAGGTTTAGGGGATATTCATTTTACCTACAGGTAAGCCTTATTATAGGCCGCATTATAGGCTACCCTGTAGGTAAAAGTCCATAAATTCGGTAGACAACCTCTTTAACCACTTCAGCCCCGGAAGGATTTCACACTTTAGGACCAGAACACTTTTTTGCGATTCGGCGCTGCGTCGCTTTAACTGACAATTGCGCGGTCGTGCGACGTTGTACCCAAACAAAATTGACGTCCTTTTTTTCCCCACAAATAGAGCTTTCTTTCGGAGGTATTTGATCCCCTCTGCGTCATTTCTGATCACCGCTATAAACAAAAGAAGAGCGACAATTTTGAAAAAAAAAAAAATATATATATATATATATATATATAAAAAACTAATTTATTCATCAGTTTTGGCCGATTTATATTTTTCCTCATGTTTGTGGTAAAAAAAAAATGCTATCGGCGTTCATTGATTGGTTTGCGCAAAAGTTGCCGCGTTTGCAATTTTTATCGGGACTGTGGTATTGCGGCGGACAATGCGGACATTTTTGACACTTTTTTGGTACCAATGAGATTTATACAGCGATCAGATCTAAAAAAGAACACTGATTACTGTATAAATGCCATTGGCAGGGAAGGGGTAAAGCTGCAGGGGGCAATCTAGGGGTTAACTGTGTTCACTGTGTGTGTTCTAACTGTATGGGGGGTTGAGCTGCCAACACATAACAGATCTAACTGATCCCGAGTTCAGGGATCAGTAGATCTGCTATGTCCCCCCCTCACAGAGAGGGGAACCGCCGTGTTTGCATAGGTGGTTCCCCGTTCTGGCTGTCTCACAAGTGATCGCGGGTCACCGGCGGACATCGAGTCCTCACGGAGTGTGCGGCGGGCACGCATGCTACCCACACATGCTCGATCGCTATTTATAAGCGCCGATTTGTGGGAACATGCCACTTTGCCGCCATATATGTACTATACGCGGTTGGCAAGTGGTTAATTCCTAAAACCCAGGCCATTAAGTAGGGTTCTGAAGCCTTGACCCCCCCCCCCCCCCCTCAAACATACGTTAAAGTGTACCTTTAGTTAAAGTAGAACTATAAGCAATACTTTTTTCCCATTTTGGATAGAGTAAGAGAGGGTTATAACCCCAATCAGATTTTTTTTTTCTTTGCCATTGCAGGGATTTCCCTTCACTTCCTGTCCCATAGCCAAACAGGAAGTGAGAGGAAATCCATGTAAATCAAGGGAGTTACTTTGGGACCCCCAGATTATCAGAAATAGTGTCCCCATTGGAAGATTTCCCCTCTATTAATTTTCCGGGGACAGCCCAAAAATTTTGATTTTTCTTTTACTTTCACTTTCAATGATAATGGTAAACAGGACAAATAGAGGGGGTGAATCTCCTTAATGGGGGGCACGGAAAGCAGTAAAAACTGGCAGGGGTCCTAATCCCTCCTCACTCTATCCAAAACTAAAAAGAAAGTTTTGCCTTTAGTTGTACCTTTAACCACTTTGGCCCCTGAAGGATTTCCCACTGTAGGACCAGAGCACTTTTTTGCGATTCGGTGCTGCGTCGCTTTAACTGACAATTGCGCGGTCGTGCAACTTTGTACCTAAACGAAATTTGCGTCCTTTTTTTCCCACAAATAGAGCTTTCTTTTGGTGGTATTTGATCCCCTCTGCGTCATTTCTGATCACCGCTATAAACAAAAGGAGCGACAATTTTGCAAAAAAAACAAAATTTCTTACTTTTTGCTAAAATACAAATCAAAAAAAAAAAAAATAAAAAAAAATGTTTTTTCATCGGTTTTGGCCGATTTATATTCTTCCTCATATTTTTGGTAAAAAAAATCGCAATCGGCGTTTGATTGGTTTGCGCAAAAGTTGCCGCGTTTATGGATGGTGAGAATTTATTTCTGGGGTTTTTATTTTTTATTTTGTTTTTACTAGTAATGGCGGCGATCTGCGGTTTTTAGCGGTACTGCGATATTGCAAGGGACATGTCGGACCATTTTGACATTTTTTGGGACCAATGACATTTATACAGCGATCAGAAATGTAAATGTCCACTGATTACTGTATAAATGTCATTGGCAGTGAAGGGGTTAACCTGCGGGGGGTAGTGAAGGGGTTAACTGTGTTCCCTAGGCGTTCTAACTGTGAGGGGGCTGGGCTACCATGGGCATAAGAGATCTAACTGATCCCAGTGACAGGGATCAGTAGATCTCCTATGCCTGCACTGTCAAAATGGGAAACTGCCGTGTTTACATCGGCGGTTCCCCGTTCTTTGGCTCTGGTTGCTCATTGCAGCTTGCCGGCGGACATCGGGTCTGTCCGAGCCGCGGGCACACTCCTCCGGAGTGCAGCGGGCACGCGCATGACCCCTAGCAGCCACTCTGCAAATTGCCGTTTATTTACGGCGATTCGCGGGACGCATCCACACTGCCGCAGTAAATATACTGCACGCGGTGTGGAAGTGGTTAAGGAGATATCAGGGGTCTATTAGACTCTATTAAGCCAGCCATAGAGGGTAGACATGTGCAAGTCTTTTTGTTGTTTAACGAATTTTGACAAATTTGTTAATTCGGAAATATCCAAATTTTTCCGAATATTCGGAAATTCGATATTTCGGAAATTCAAAACATTCGGAAATCTGGAAAATTTAAATATACAAATGAAAATCCGAAAATTCAAAATAAAAATCCGAAAATTAGAACGAAAATCCGAAAACCTGGCAATTTTAAAATCTGAAATAATAGTTAACTGATAATAACTTAACTAATAATAATTATTAAATTATAGGTATTGGAATTTCCTTTCAAATTTGGCTGTTAGTGAACGTAACAAATACGAATTTATCCGAAGTTACACATTATCCGAAATAACGAATGCCGTATCTAAACGAATGCAACGTAACGAATAATAAATAACAATAATAATAAAAGCGTTTTATTATTATTATTAATATTAATTTGTTCCATTCCATTTTAGATACGGCATTCATTATTTCGGATAATTTGTAACTTCAGATAAATTCGTATTTGTTACGTTCACTAACAGCCAAATTTAAAAGGAAATTCCAATACCTATAATTTAATAGCTATTATTAGTTAGTTAGTATTTCGAATTTTCAGATTTTCTTTCTTATTTTCGGATTTTTCATTATTCGGATTTTTGGATTTCCGAATTTTAGAATTTCTGAATTTTAGAATTTCTGAAATTTTTTGAACTTTAGAATTTCTGAATTTTTGAATTTCTGGAAAAAGCGAATGAAACAAAAACAAACAAATTTTATAGCAGTGCACATGTCTAATAGAGGTTTCAAATCTCAGCCGGTTCAGCAGGAACCAGCCAAAATTCTAAGTATGTATGGGCAGGCTGAATGTACCCAAGTTGATCGATCAGCTTGGGTACAACCAGTCTGTCGGTTATTACATGCGATTATTGCTAGCAGCTATTATAGCCCCTAGCAATAATCACTGTGTTCTCCTAATGGGGATTCCCCCGCCTGGAGAACACAATGGCCCACGGGGGGTCTGTGTTGATAAGGGAAACAAGCAATTTTCTTTCTTGCAACCGATAGAAAATCGCTTAGTCTATGGCCAGCCTACGACCCCCATTGTCTCCCCTTCCCTCCACTGCAGCTAGTTAAGCACAGATCGTGTTGGTTTGGTGCTTCCCAGGCTACAGTAGCTGAGGAATTCCAGCTGTGAACCCAGAAGTCACAAAACCCTCATTGCTTCCAGGTTCAGTCATTGCAGAGGAGATCAGGTAACAGATGCCCCTCAATCTCCCCCTGCCCAGCATCCTGAAGCCACTTACCCCAGTCCTGGAGGCTCAGGAGAGCCTGGAACCCACCAGGGAAGACCCTGAGTGGTGGGGGGGTTGGCGTTGCCAGTCACTGTCCTGTAAAAGTGACCAGGTGGCATTTTACTTGACAGCCAGGAGTCAGCTGAAACAATTAATATCAAGCTCACCGCTGCAGCAGCCATCAGAAAGCCACACTTGCCAATAACATCACAATATAGAAAAAGTTCACAATATATGGTTACAGTATCGCTTGTCAAATAAGCTTCACATTTTATTATTATTTCTTTTATACAGTATCTGACAAAAGTAAGTACACCCCTCTCATTTCTGTAACTATTTTATTCTATCTTTTCGTGTGACAACACTGAAGAAATGACACTTTGCTACAATGTAAAGTAGTGAGTGTACAGCTTGTATAACAGTGTAAATTTATTGTCCCCTCAAAATAACTCAACATTCAGCCATTAATGTCTAAACCACTGGCAACAAAAGTGAGTACCAAAGTGTCAATATTTTGTGTGGCCACCATTATTTTCCAGCACTGCCTTAACCCTCTTGGGCATGGAGTTCACCAGAGCTTCACAGGTTGGCACTGGAGTCCTCTTCCCCTCCTCCATGACGACATCACAGAGCTGGTGGATGTTAGAGACCTTGTGCTCCTCCACCTTCCATTGATCTCCCACAGATGTTCAATAGGGTTTAGGTCTGGAGACATGCTTGGCCAGTCCATCACCTTTACCCTCAGCTTTGTTTGGGGTCGTTATGTTGGAATATTGCCCTGTGGCCCAGTCTCCGAAGGGAGGGGCTCATGCTCTGCTTCAGTATGTCACAGTACATGTTGGCATTCATGGTTCCCTCAATGAATTGTAGCTCCCCAGTGCCGGCAGCACTCATGCAGTCCCAGACCATGACACTCCCACAACCATTGACTGTAGGCAAGACACACTTGTCTTTGTACTCCTCACCTGGTTGCCGCCACACACACTTGACACCATCTGAACCAAATAAATTTATCTTGGTCTCATCAGACCACAGGACATGGTTCCAGTAATCCATGTCCTTAGTCTGCTTGTCTTCAGCAAACTGTTTGCGGAATTTATTGTGCATCATCTTTAGAAGAGGCTTCCTTCTGGGACGACAGCCATGCAGACCAATTTGATGCAGTGTGCAGCTTATGGTCTGAGCACTGACAGGCTGACCCCCCCATCCCTTCAACCTCTGCAGCAATGCTGGCAGCACTCATACGTCTATTTCCCAAAGACAACCTCTGGATAGGACGCTGAGCACGGCACTCAACTTCTTTGGTCAACCATGGTGAGGCGCTGTTCTGAGTGGAACCTGTCCTGTTAAACCGCTGTATGGTCTTGGCCACTGTGCTGCAGCTCAGTTTCAGGGTCTTAGCAATCTTCTTATAGCCTAGGCCAGCGATAAGCAATTAGCGGACCTCCAGCTGCTGCAGAACTACAAGTCCCATGAGGCATATCAAGACTGACAGCCACAAGCATGACACCCAGAGGCAGAGGCATGATGGGATTGTAGTTTTGAAACAGCTGGGGGTCTGCTAATTGCTTATCCCTGGCCTAGGCCATCTTTATGTAGAGCAACAATTCTTTTGTTCAGATCCTCAGAGAGTTCTTTGCCATGAGGTGCCATGTTAAACCTCCAGTGACCAGTATGAGAGAGTGAGAGTGATAACACCAAATTTAACACACCTGCTCCCCATTCACATCTGATACCTCGTAACACTAACGAGTCACATGACACTGGGGAGGGAAAATGGCTAATTGGGCCCATTTTCACTTAGGGGTGTACTCACTTTTGTTGCCAGCGGTTTAGACATTAATGGCTGTGTGTTGAGTTATTTTGAGGGGACAGCAAATTTACACTGTTATACAAGCTGTACACTCACTACTTTACATTGTAGCAAAGAGTCATTTCTTCAGTGTTGTCACATGAAAAGATAGAATAAAATATTTACACAAATGTGAGGGGTGTACTTACTTTTGTGACATACTGTATATTATTAACCACTTAATTCCCAGGCACTTCACCCCCTTCCTGCCCAGGCCAATTTTCAGCTTTCAGCACTATGAATGACAATTGCGCGGTCATGCAACGCTGCACACAAATGGCATTTATTTCATTATTTTGAGACAGATAAAGCTTTCTCTTGGTTGTATTTAATCACCACTGGGTTTTTATTACTTGCAAAATAAACCAAAAAACATTTTGAAAAAAATAAATAAACTTTTTCTTTGTTTCCATAACATTTTGCAAATAAGTAATTTTTCTCCTTCACTGATGTGCGCTGATGAGGCTGCACTGATGGACACTGATTGGCTACACTCAGGGATGGGATGAGGGGTGGCCAGCATGGGTGGCTGCCTTGGGCATTGTGGTATCATGTGAGGTGGGGACACCACAAGGAGATTTGGGGGAAAGGATTTGTGTTGGGGTGGGGGGACGGCAGGAGGTAAGAACTGTTCTAGGAGGTGAGATTTGGGGAGGTGTGCTAGGAGTGGTGATTTTGGGGGCTATACATGTTGGGAGGGGAGATGGGAGAAGAAGATTTGTGCTAGGAGAGGATTTTTTTTGGGGTGGGGGGGGGGGTGTGCTAGAATGTGAGATTGGGGGAGGGTAAGTTGTGCTGAGGGGGGGATCTGGAATGGGGGGGGGGTGATTTGTGCTCAGGGGGGAAATTTGAGGGTTAGAGGATTTGTGCTCTATGAAGGGGGATTTTTTTTGGGGGGGGGGGGGTTGTGCTTGGAGCATATGGGGAATGAGAGGATTTGTGATAAGCATGCAGATAAGTCCTCAATTTATTTGGGTGGGGGGGGGGGGTTGCTGACACATAATGCTCATACATCTTGGTCAGTGCAATTTGGCATGTTTGCCCTGGGCTCCAGAGGACCTTGTCCCAACACTGGCTACACTGATGGGCACTGTTGAGGCTGCACTGATGGGCACTGTTGAGGCTGCACTGCTGGGCGTGATGAGGCTGCACTGATGGGGCACTGTTGAGGCTGCACTGGTGGGCACTGTTGAGGCTACACTGATGGGCACTGTTGAGCCTACAATGATGGGCACTGATGAGGTTGCACTGCTGGGCGTGATGAGGCTGCACTGATGGGCACTGATGAGATTGCACTGATGGGCACTGTGGAGGCTGTACTGATGGGCACTGATGAAGTTGCACTACTGGGTGAGATGAGGCTGCACTGATGGGCACTGTTGAGGTTGCACTGTTGGGCGTGAATAGGCTACACTGATGTGCATTGATGAGGCTGCACTGCTGGGCGTGATGAGGCTGCACTGATGGGCACTGATGAGGTTGCACTGCAGGGCGCAATGAGGCTGCACTAATGAGGCTGCACTGATTGGCACCACTGATTGGCACCGATGAGGTTGCACTAATGGGCACTGATGAGGTTGCACTGCTGGGCATTGATGAGATTGCACTGCTGGGCTTGTTGAGGCTGCACTGATGGGCACTCATGAGGCGGCATTGATGGGCACTGATACGTTTTACTGATAGGCCCTGTTGAAGCGGCACTGATAAGGCGGCATGATTGGGCACTGATGGACTGTGATATGCAGCACTGATGGACACTGATTTGCTGCACCGATGGACACTGATATGCTGCACTGATGGGGCTGCACTGATCATCAGGGCAAGGATGATCAGTGACCTGATTATCAGTGTAAATGCCCCTGTCATCATTCTACAATACGGCGGGCGGGAAGCAGTTAAGCAAATGTCCTTGAGCTCCAGTCTAGTGACTTTTCCTAGGCTTAGATGAAACCATCAGTCTGCTGCAGGCAGGAGGAAGCATTTCCTCAGTCTCCTCTCTCTCAGTGATCACACTGCAACATTGTAACTTTGTAGCCATCCACAAGGCGAGAAGCCACAGCAGCCACTGACCTGTCCCAGACATTTCTGGACACAGCCAAGACCTGCACAGGCACCAGGACTTACATGAGCCGGCATCTCAAATCAGGAAGTAGATGTTGACCCTGGATGATGCCTGAACAAAGATGGCGTCGTTATTCTAGAGAGAAAAGCAGATGAAGGTATTGTCGGAGGGGGAGTACTGTGATCCCTGTGAGAGGTAATAAATACCTGCAAGTGTTACACTGACACCTTACTCAGCATACGGCACTTAACATTAAAATATAGCCGATGACAGTTGTATATTCCTCTGCTGGAAAACTGTCAGTTTGCAGCAACCGGAAAATATAAAGAGGGAAAGAATGAAAAGTTCTGTGTGATTTCCTGTGAGGTTTCCCTGTGGATGTCAATCGTCTGAGCAGTAATTTCACCTGGCTGAGTGCCAGGGGTGCTCACATCAGACGTCGGGTGCTAAGACGTCTTGGTGTCCTCTCCTGGTGGCGCCCCCAGCAGGAGCCCTGGGGAAGCGCTGTGTCTTCCAGGTGTGAAGCGTCTATTAATGGCAGCGGTCTGGCAGCAATTGCTGGCAGTGTGTTGTGTACATAACAGGCTCTGTGTAGAATCCATACCCTGAGGACACACAATTCACCGCTGACCCGCCCGCATTACTCATCAGCAAAACTTCTGTGTAATACAGGGGAGGGGGAGGGGCTCGCACAATCACTGCACATCTATGAAAACCGATCTCCTATAAGGCTGCATTCACATCTGAGCGTTCCGCGAATGCGCAGAAAAACGCATGTCATCGGGCACGGAACATGCGAAAAAAGCGCGTCGCACTTGCAGTGCCCTCCACCTCAAACACAGCAAGCGGGCATGCATTTATGCGTGCGACAAACGTGTCAAAACGCATGGGTAAAAGAAACAAAAACCGTGTGACGCTCAACGCCCAAAAATGAACGCAAGCTTTTTATGGCGCATTTGTTGCACATAGGGCAGCCCATTGAAATGAATGGGCTATCCTACAAGGAAGTGCGGAAACACATGCTTATAAAACACGCATTCACGAGAGGCTAGGTGCGAACCCAGCCTCGGGCAGCAGACTGACAGCTCCGTCTCATGTCTAGACATGTGCGCTTCGTTATTCAGAAATTCGGATGTATCTGAATTTTCAAATTACAATAGTAACGAATCAGAAGTAACGAAACATAATTTCGGACGAAATTAGAAGTCGAATAGTTTTTGAATCTAATTCAAGTAGGTTTCAAATTCTTTTGAATTCGAATAGAATTCGAATTTCCGAAGAGACTAAAATAGAATAGAAAATAAAGGAATAGAACAGAAAAGAATATAACAGAATAGAAAATAATAGAATAGAAAATAAAAGAATAGAATATAACAGAGCAAAACAGAAGAGAATAGAAAATAAAAGAATAGAAAAAAATGAATAGAAAATGAAGGGATAGAATAGACAATAAAAGAATATAATATAATAGAGTAAAACAAAACAGAATAGAAAATAAAAGAATAGAAAAAAAAACAGAATAGAAAATAAAGGGATAGAATAGAAAAAAATATATAATATAATAGAGTAGAACAGAATAAAAAATAAAAGAATAGAAAAAAACAGAATAGAGAATAAAGGGATAGAATAGAAAATAAAAGAATATAATAGAGTATAACAGAACACAAAATAAAAGAAAAAATAGAATAGAAAATAAAGGGATAAAATAGAAAATAAAAGAATAGAGTAAAATAGAACAAAATAGAATAGAAAATAAAAGAACAGAATAACATAGAATAGAAAATAAAGGAATAGAATAGAATAACAAAATAGAATAAAATAGAAAAAATAACCATCTTCTGAAATTTTAATTTGTGGCCCCCCCCTCCGCTTACCAGACCCACGGGCAGCGGCGGAGATGATCGGGTCCCCCCCCCCCCCCCAGTATCCGTGAGCCGAGTGAGCAGCTCCATAACATGGCAGGGCAGAAGCGACGTCACAAGTCACTTTCGCCCAATGCTCTTAAAGGGCCCATTTTTTTTTGCATTTTAGTGTAAATGTGAGATGTGAGGCCTTTTTGGCCCCAGATCTCATATTTAAGAGGTCCACGCATGCTTTTTTTCTATTACAAGGGATGTTTACATTTCTTGTAATAGGCCTAAAAGTGATCACATTTTGTTTTAAAAAAAGAACAGTGTAAAAATTAAAAAGTAAAATAAATTAAAATTATAAAAAAAATTGAAAGTGCCCCGTCCCCGCGAGCTCGCACGCAGAAGCGAACGCATACGTAAGTCCCGCCCACATATGAAAACGGTGTTCAAACCACACATGTGAGGTATCACCGCGATTGTTAGAGCGAGAGCAATAATTCTAGCACTAGACCTCTTCTGTAACTCAAAACTGCTAACCTGTAGAATTTTTTAAACGTCGCCAATGGAGATTTTTATGTTGCAAAGTTTGTCGCCATTCCGCGAGCGGACGCAATTTTGAAGCATGACATGGTGCACTGCAATGCAATGCCAAGCTGCGGTTTCCAAAGCAAGCAAAATCCTTTCTTGTATTAAGAGAGGTATGGACTCCAGAGATAGAGACATTATTTTGCCCCCCTGTACAAATCATTAGTAAGACCTCATCTGGAATATGCAGTTCGGTTTTGGGCACCAGTTCTCAAAAAGGATATCAGGGAACTGGAGAAAGTGCAGAGAAGGGCAACCAAACTAATAAGAGGCATGGAGGAGCTCAGCTATGAGGAAAGCTTAGAGGAACTGAAAAGGAGATTAAGGGGGGATATGATCAACATGTACAAATACATAAGTGGTCCATGTAGTAAACTTGGTGTTGAGTTATTTACTTTAACCACAACAGTACCTGGCACGAAAACCCCCTTCCTGTCCAGGCCATTTTTCAGCTTTCAGCGCTATCACACTTTGAATGACAATTACTCAGTCATGCAACACGGTACCCATATGAAATTTGCGTCCTTTTTTTC
>BLSH010239592.1:156829-170945 GCA_018402905.1 Glandirana rugosa
TGGTCCATAGGCAGGGACAAGAGGGGGATAACTGGTCTCCATAGTAAGGTGCTCCGGGGGGAAGAGCAATCAATAATGAAGCTGGTCAGCTCTTTTGGAGGGATTAGATGAGGCAGCTTCGCTGTGATAAGTCAACCAAACTGCCATAACCCAGAGCAACCCATCCTTAGTCGAATATTCTATTCAGATGACCCCATTGCCGATTAAAATCAAGATTGAGGGAATGATTCTTGGGAAGGCGTTTTCCTGTGTTCTTGCCTGAAATTGAAAATTTTTACCATAAAGTCTACACTGTATCAGTCATTACCATTCGGTGTGTTGTTCCCACTATGTCTGTCCTTCCAGGCCGCTCTTACATGAATTTGCATTATTATTACTACAGGTACTTGTAAAGCCTTATCAATTTATGCAGCACTTTATATATACACTATATTACCAAAAGTATTGGGACGCCTGCCTTTACACGCACATGAACTTCAATGGCGTCTTAGTCTGTAGGGTTCAATATTGAGTTGGCTCACCCTTTGCAGCTATAACAGCTTCAACTCTTCTGGGAAGGCTGTCCACAAGGTTTAGGAGTGTGTCTATGGGAGCGTTTGACCATTCTTCCAGAAATGCATTTGTGAGGTCAGGCACTGATTTTGGACGAGAAGGCCTGGCTTGCAATATTGAACCCTACAGAATAAGACAGGGATGCCATTAAAGTTCATGTGCATCAAAATAAAGAGAATTTTCAAACAATAAATAAAAAGTTCATGTGCATGTAAAAGCAGGCGTCCCCATACTTTTGGTAATATAGTGTATCTATATACATGTGTGTGTGTGTGTGTGTGTGTGTGTGTGTGTGTGTGTGTGTGTGTGTGTGTGTGTGTGTGTGAGAGATGGACTTGTGCCTTTTTTGTCAACCAGACTAACTATGTTACTAAGACTAACTATGTAACTAAGGTCCTTAACTCATAATCCTACATACTAGGGCTAGTTTGGAAAGGAGCCAGTTAAAGCAGAGTTCCACCCAAAAGTGGAACTTCCTCTTTAAGACCTCCTCCCCAGCTCCTGATACTGAAACTGAGCTTTTGGGGGGGGGGGGTGTGGATACCCGATTTTGACGGGTACTTCCGTTCCGGTCGCCTTAGACGATCGGAAGTGGAAGGTCTCCTTCCCTCTCCCTCCCAAAGTCTTCTGGGACACAGGACAGGTCCTAGAAGACTTCGGGACCAATCACACAGCGCCACTCCGCTCGTGCATGCGCAGTGCGTGCCCGGCTGTGAAGCCACTAGCTGTCACTGCCTGGTGCCCACGCGAGGAATGATGGCGTCGCGGAGGGGAGGGTGAGAGATCTGAGGCTCTGTGCGGCCCCATTGCTGGACCGGGAGACAGGCGAGTGTCTGTTTTTATTAAAAGTCAGCAGCTACACTTTTTGTAGCTGCTGACTTTTAATAAACATAGAAAACGGTGAAACTCCGCTTTAACCTACCAGCATGTCTTTAGAGTGTGGGATGAAACCGGAGTACCTGGAGGAAGCCCACGCAGGGATAACATGCAAGCTCCAGTGGTTGGGATTTGCAATTGGGTTTATGAAATCGGACAATGCCGACTACTACTTTGAAAAAATGTTAGCCGGCCTTCTGACTTCAATACCTTGAGTCGCAGTCCCTGTAAAAGTGTACAGCTAAGGAAGCTATAACTCCTGATCTGTGTACCCAACAAAGCGTGTCCTGGACAGCCACACATGAATGATTTAGTGTGGAGCACGAACACTGTGTCTCGGTGTAACGTTACAATCGCTCTCCAGTTACTGCCAGATGAGACTCTGTCATTGTTCCCCGCACATTCTGCTATATAGACTGCATTCATCATCATCCTCTAAGACTTACATGGAGCCCCATGAAAGGTAATGAGGTTGATTTACTAAAGCTAAATAGACTGTGCACTTTGCCCTTGCAGAGTACAACTGCACTTGTATTTGCTCCAGAACTTAGTAAATGAGGCAAAGCTTCCTTTGCAAAGAATACCCAATCACATCCAAGGAAAATAAAATAACAGCATTTTTGCTTGCACATGATTGGATGATGCAAGTCAGTAGGTCTTTCCCTCATTTACTAAGTTCTGGGGCAAGTGCCCTTGCAGAGTGGAACTGCACTTGTAAATTGCACAGTCTATTTGGCTCTAGTAGATCAACCCCCTTTTCTACAGAAAAGATTACAATCCAGCAGTGCACAGCCACCTGCGATCGGTACTAGCCCCAGAGGACGAGTCATTTGGTGACCACTGAGAAACATACATAAATGTTCTTTGTTTCTGTACTGGTTGAATGCAGATGTTCCTCTGAGGCAGTATGCTAGGCCCGGTGTCCCCCAATCACTGAAATCTATTGGTTCCAGCCGGCATCTTCTGAATTTATTTTCAGAGTCCTGAGATGTAATGATTCCGCTGTATATAGGGCAGGGCAGTAGTCGGACTCTATAGAGAACGATGGGCGCAAATCAGCCAGGAAATCTGCTGTGTCTGCAGGCATAGCACATGGCAGTATGTCTGTGGTTTTCCCAAATGCTGGTGTGTGATTGACGTGTCTGTGGCAATATCACATGGTGATGTTTAATTGGTAATAGCACATGGCGGTGAGTGATCGTAGTGTCTGCGGTGATAACACATGGCGGTGAGTGATCGGTGTGTCTGCGGTGATAACACCTGGCGGTGAGTGATTGGTGTATCTGCGGTGATAGCACATGGTGGTGGTGAGTGATCGGTGTGTCTGCGGTGATGGCACATGGTGGTGAGTGATCGGTGTGTCTGCAGTCATAGCACATGGCGGTGAGTGATCGGTGTGTCTGTGGTGATGGCACATGGTGAGTGATCGGTGTGTCTGCGGTGATAACACATGGCGGTGAGTGATCGGTGTGTCTGCGGTGATAACACCTGGCGGTGAGTGATTGGTGTGTCTGCGGTGATAGCACATGGTGGTGGTGAGTGATCGGTGTGTCTGCGGTGATGGCACATGGTGGTGAGTGATCGGTGTGTCTGCAGTCATAGCACATGGCGGTGAGTGATCGGTGTATCTGCAGTGATAGCACATGGCGGTGAGTGATCTGTGTGTCTGCGGTGATAGCACATGGCGGTGACTGATCGGTGTGTCTGCAGTTATAGCACATGGTGGTGAGTGATCGGTGTGTCTGCAGTTATAGCACATGGTGGTGAGTGATCGGTGTATCTGCAGTGATAGCACATGGCGGTGAGTGATCTGTGTGTCTGCGGTGATAGCACATGGCGGTGACTGATCGGTGTGTCTGCAGTTATAGCACATGGTGGTGAGTGATCGGTGTGTCTGCAGTTATAGCACATGGTGGTGAGTGATCGGTGTATCTGCAGTGATAGCACATGGCGGTGAGTGATCGGTGTGTCTGCAGTGATAACACATGCCGGTGAGTGATCGGTGTGTCTGCAGTGATAACACATGCCGGTGAGTGATCTGTGTGTCTGCAGTGATAACACATGCCGGTGAGTGATCGGTGTAACTGCAGTGATAACACATGGTGGTGAGTGATCGGTGTGTCTGCGGTGATAGCACATGGTGGTGAGTGATCGACATGGCGGTAAGTGATCGGTGTGACTGCAGTGATAGCACATGGTGGTGAGTGACCGGTGTGTATGCGGTGATGGCACATGGTGGTGAATGATCGGTGTGTCTGCAGTCATAGCACATGACGGTGAGTGATCGGTGTGTCTGCAATCATAGCACGTGGCGGTGAGTGATCGGTGTGTCTGCAGTGATACCACACAGTGCTGGGATAACATCTAGGGTGATCAAGGGGTTAAATGTGTGCCTAACAATGTATAATGTGTGCTGCTTTTACTAACAGATCTCTTTGCCTCTTATACCTGAGGAGGGGGGGCTGCGCGCTGTAATGCAGGAAGCGGGCGTTGGAAAATGATTGGGTACCATGCACAGCTGCTGCAAATTCTATCTGCTCCAGTTTTAGTAAATTCCCCCTTTAGTGTCTGCGGTATTATCACATGACCGTATTGATTGATGTGTTTGCAGTATTGTCACACAACGCTGTCTATGAATATTGGTTGTTTTGCTTGCACTGCAGTGTTGTCGTTTACATCTATCTGTTATTTCCACCATCTCCTCGCAGCTTCCTGCAGCTCCAGAATGATGAACTCCGCCGACGCTTGGCGTATGCTACAACAAAGATGGAGGCCATGGAACATGAACTGGATGCTGGCCGCCATTACCTGGAGGTGGAGCTAAGCCGCAACCGGGAGGAACTGGAAAAACTTAAGGACAAGTTTCGGCGGTAGGTACAGAGGGGGTGATGTGATGTCTTTGCATAGCAGAGGCCAAATTGCCTGCTTATTATTAAGGGAAAATTTTCTTAATAGCTATAGTATAATGTACCTTGTCCCCCCCCCCCATCACTCATCACAGGGACTTTCTCCTGGTCTTTGCTCTGTAGTAAGATCAAGTTTGTTAGGAGAGACTGGCAGGCCTGTAAACTTTACAGCCCCCTGCCTAGTATCTAGCAGTTTAGTAGCTTTTGGGAGGTCTTATCTAAATGTTGTCAGCCTTGATAGGCCCCGGTTACTGTACTGCTGTTCCATCATGCGTTATGTGAAAAAACTTCTTTAACCACTTCAGCCCCAGACGGATTTCCCCCCTTAGGACCAGAGCACTTTTTGCGATTCGGCACTGCGTCACTTTAACTGACAATTGCGCGGTCGTGCTACGCTGTACCCCAACGAAATTGACGTCCTTATTTTCCCACAAATAGAGCTTTCTTTTGGTGGTATTTTATCACGTCTCTGTCACTTCTGATCACCGCTATAAACTAAAAAAGAGCGACAATTTTGAAAAATAAAAACAATATTTCTTGCTTTTTGCTAAAATACATATCCCAAAAAAATATATATATTTATAAAAAAACAAATGTATTCATCAGTTTTGGCCAATTTATATTCTTCCTCATATTTTTGACCAAAAAAAAAATCACAATCTGGGTATATTGATTGGTTTGCTCAAAAGTTGCCGCATTTACAAACGATGAGAATTAATTTATGAGGTTTTTATCTTTGTATATTTTTTCTTACTAGTAATGGCGGCGATTGCGATTTTTAGCGGGACTGTGAAATTGCAGCGGACATATCGGACACTTTTGACACACTTTTGGGACCATTGAAGGGGTTAACACTAGGGGGCGATCAAAGGGTTAGCTGTATTCTCTGGGATGTGTTACTAACTGTGTGGGGGCTGGGATGACTGGGGGAGGGGAGCGATTGTTGCTCCCATATACAGGAAGCATACGATCACATTCCTTCCCTCCTGTCAGAACGGAAATCCGTGTGTTTAAACACATGGATCACCGTTCTGTCACTTTGGGGGAGAGTTCTCAGGTAGCCGGCGGACATCGAGTCCACCCTACCCGCTCCCTGGCTCCCCCGCTACACAGTGAGCACGCCTCTGGCGATCCGCTATCTCGCAGCCGCCGATATCGAGCTAAGTTGTCGCCATCAATCCACAGCAGGCGGTCGGCAACTGATTAGAAGTGCATGCCTGCTGGTCACTTTGTGCTGGAGGCTTTACTTGTGCAATCTGCTGTTCAGTTACTCAATTGGAGTGTAATCACTCAACTGATCAGTAGATTGCACAGTCTGCAGCACTCAGTGGCCAGCAGGGAGGAGCATGCACATCTAAAGGGATGCATTTATTTATTGAACGCTCAAGAACTGCAGTACAGTGCCTGACACCAGCAGTAAAGATCTTGCCTACACATGACTAAGAGCACAATGGTTGATGGCAGAGAAAGCTAACAGCAGTGAAAGGAGGGCCGTGGACAGTATGGATTAGGAGGAGGGGGGGATTGGTGGTGATTGCAGTCATTCAGACAGTAAATGAAGGCGGATTCCAAATAGCTGCTGCAGCTTCCAGTGGTTGAAGTGGTTGTAAAGCTAAAAAGTTTTTTATTTTTTTTTACTTTAATGCATTCGGCACCCCCCTGAAATACTTACCTGAGCATGATCTCAATCCTGTGCCCGTCTGCAGCAGTGGAGGCCATTGGCTCCTACTGCTGTCAATCAAATCTTGGAGGGGGGGTTGGAGACTGAGCTGCATTTTGGCACGAGATCAAGTCCGCACGAGTGCCCCCATAGCAAGCGGCTTGCTGTGGGGACATGCAGAGAAGAGGAGGAATCAGGAGCACCAGCGGGGGACCGGAGAGGAGGAGGATCGGGCTGCTCTGTGCAAAACCATTACACAGAGGTGGTAAGTATAACATGTTTATTATTTTAGAAAATTTTAAATTTTTTCAATCCCTTTAAATTGTGGAGGTACAAGTCTGCAGGAAATGGAAAGTAATCACAAGAGCAGACTTGCTTCACGTGTTGGATTACAAGGTAAGGCTGGATTTCAGCTTTAAATTGGGTTATAGAGGAAAGCTTGTAATAACTCCAGCTGCCAAGGAACAATAGCAATTTACAATGGAGAGGTACCATGTTGCCACTTCTCTTGCCTTAACCTGTGTCCTTCCTTCACATCTTTTTGGAGTACGCAGCTTATTCTCCTTCAGTCTCCAGCAAAGTACAAACACTTCAGATTTCCCAGGATTTTATGTCCCCTAAAAAGGGGCAGGGCTTGAGTAGAGTGGCAGTGTGGATGGGATACATTTGAGCGTTGCTGCTATTTTAACGTGCGCCTCTTCCACCTCTGATATGTTATGTCTGGCAGGTTACAGAACAGCTACACAGCCTCACAGAGGACCAATCAGGACTTGGAGGAGAAGCTGCACACACTGGTAGGTGTCTATCATATGGTAGACAGGTTAGTGGTGTGCTATGTGAGAGATCTGTGGGGTGGCCATACACACAGCAGTATTTATGATAGAGATTTGGGCTCTGGGGACTGGTAGAACCTGATCTGTTATTAGGGGCTGTTTAAAAAGGTTCACAATGATACTTTGGGGGAGGTTTACTAAGGCCGGGTTCACATATGTGCGATTTGGAATGCGGTTTTCACTGCATCCAATCCGTATGACATGCAAATGTGACCGGCTCTCAATGGAGCCAGTTCACACATTTCCAGGGCGGTCATGGTGCGGTTTCCAAAAGGGTCCTATGTGTGCTTTTGGGTCCAGTTAAGCTGCAAATTCAGGCAAAAATTTAGATCTGTATCGAACCTGAACAGGTGAACAGAAATGCACCGGATCCCAGGCTGGAAGCCGCGGCCACACATTCCAGATTCCAGTCTCAACTAGGCTTAAAAAAATGTCCATACCCCTACTAACACCTATGCTGACTAACCTGTGTAAAAAAGGTATATACACTTACCTATTCTCAGCACGCTCCAGTCTGGTTATGTGATCCCCCCGTGTCAGCCAGCGGCAGCTGCATGGGAGAGGAGGGCGTGCTTGACAACTGCTGGGAATGTCTGATAGCGGTGACATCGCCCATAAGCTCCCATGTCCCTTCTCTCCCCTGCAGCCTTCACTGGCTGACACGGGATCATGTGCCTGGACTGGAGAAAGCTGAAAATGGGTAAGTATATATACATTCTTTTCACAGGGCTCTTTAAAAGCGGTCTGCAGATGTGAACTGGCTCCATAGAGAAGGCTGCCGGTTCACAAGTCATGCGAATTTGATTGTGGTTCAAAACGCATCCAATTCCCATGTATATGAAATGAGTCTTAGGCTGGAATTCTACTTTAATGGACCATAATAACGAAGTCTGGTTGGGCAGGCTCCTGATCAGTGATCACATGATCTGGAACCTGTCCTGTCAGCTCCTGATCTCTACTGTGTGATCGGGAACTGTTGGTGGCAGCGCAGTCCCAGTGATGGGTGTGCACAATTGAACATGCTCCCAGCACAAAGCACATGGCCTTTTGCATGTATGGTGCAATATGGCATAAGGCCCACCTCTGTGCTGCCCACATAAATGCTTACAGGTGGCAGCAAGGTGATAAAAACTTGTTATATATTTTTTGTTATACATTTTTTGTTGCCATCTGCATTTATAAAACAGAGATTGAACCTGCAGAATAAGCCTGGTACATACTGAGTTTTTTTCTGTTCAACCCAGTGGGTTGAACGAGAAAAGAACCTGTCAGCTCCGGTCGGAGCCGCTGTACTAACGAGCTCTTGTGTTCTGACAGGGGGGTGGGCCCCCTGCCAGAACACTCCAGTCATCGCTTTCAGCCATTGGCTGAGAGCGCTGATTGGGAGCCAGTCAGCTGCTGGTTTTCCAGCATGCACATCCATAAGAAGCCGGCCAAACGGCTGGCTTCTGTTGGACCATCTGGAATACACATGGGCCGAATGTCAGCCGGTTTTCATTGAACCGGCCGATGTCTTCCGCCATTGGGCCCATGTGTTCAGGACTTAAGTTCAGCTGTGTAACAGCTTGCTTCATAATTGCTGTGACACCAACCTCTTCTTGAGGTTTCTCCACGTTTTCTAGTAGTTGCCCAGATTTGTCCTGAAGTTTGTTTTTCTGGAGATGAAAAGGTTCCATCTTTTTTCTTAGCACGAGGCAAGTCCGCTTTGTCCCTCAGCCGACCAGTCCTATCCACCAGCTAGAGATGAACTGTGAATGTTCATAAATCTCAATGGAAAAACAACTCCCAACAGGCATACATGGGGTAGACTGGGGCTCACCAGAGAAAGGGGGGAGGAGGAGGGCCACCGCTGTGTGGCGCCTCAAAAATTGGCGCGATTACCCAGTGCTGCATATTGGGTGTGGCATGGGGGGGGGAGGGTCCATGGTTAACTAGAGGTATGTGCCTACTCACAGTACACACTGCACATGTTTAGGGCTCATTCAGATGGGTGCTGAGTCCGGTCCTCCATGCTGAGCTGCTTTTTGCTTCATCTACATCCACCTCGAAGCTGCGTGCAAGCAACCCATGGAAGTGGATGCAGACACTGTGGCTGCACGGACAGTGTCACATGTCAAAATTCTTTTGTCTATATTCCCCTCGCACACATTCCTGGGATCAAGGGTCATTGATAGTGGGCACTGAAGTGAATACCAGCTGGTTACTGTAAACATCACAGATAAATGCACATATTCGCCAGCACACCATGAAACCTCAAATGTCGTCCAAAGGTTTTATTGCTGAAAGATCACATCACAAGAGCAAGCAAGTGCAACGTTTCTGAGCCTTGCAGGACCCCTTCATCAGGCATGCGATTCACATGCCTGACGAAGGGGTCCTGCGAGGCTCCGAAACGTTGCACTTGCTCTTGTGTAGACCTTTGGACGACATTTTAGGATCCTTGGTATGCTGGCGCATATGTACATTTACATGTCAAAATTTGACATGCGGACAGAAGCGGATGCATGGATTACAATGCACAGTGTCTGCATTCGGATTCTTGCACCCACTCCTGCCCGCATGTCAAATTTTGATGTGCGACTGTCCGTACATCTGTGCTGTCCGTGCAGCAAAAAAAGCCTCAGCACGGAAGACGAGACTCTCTGTCCTTAGATGGCTTATATATGACATACTGACCCCTGTGTGTGCTGATAGCAATGTGCCTGCCAATCCAAGATGCTTCATGGTACATCCTAAGAAGTTGGGGATTTGGCTCACTGCCAATTCTGTTGGTCAGTGGAGCACTGGGCATGCCAAAGCCCCAAATATAGAAGAACACCCCAGTTTCTCATTTGTAGCATTTCTTAGCATGTTGAAATATAATGGATGTCGAACTGATCATTTGCAGGTGGTGGTTGATGGAACTGTAGAGGTGGGTGATTGGAGGAGCAATAATGGTGTTTGTTAGGTGGCACCCTCACTTTAGTTGACATACTTGTGGAGGTGTTATGTATCTCTGTGTATTAATCTGATTTCCTTCTAACTCTCTCTTTCTCTCTGCCTTACATGGTCGGTTTTGCAGGCCTCGTTCAGCCAAAGCTGGATCTATTCAGTTGCGTTTGGTAGCTGTAGTGTGAAGGGGGTGGTTGCACTTGGGTTCCTTGTCTTGTCCTGTCTGGGGCACCTGGGCCCTCACCAACTATATGAGCCTCATGTCTGAAACCTCCAAAAAAAAAAAACCCTCCCCTCCGACAGCTTTGGGATTCTAGAATGTTTGATACCTCAGCTGTATTTCTCCTCCTGTATGATGGGCACTTCTGTCTTTTCTGTGTATGAGCACCCCCCAACCCCTGTCCTGCACCCACCTGGTCGTCTCTCTGATCCACACTGACCACTTATCTCCTGTTTAATCTGCAGATAAAGAAAGCAGAGATGGACCGCAAGACGCTGGACTGGGAGATTGTGGAACTTACCAATAAACTTCTGGATGCAAAAACTACCATTAATAGACTGGAAGAGTTAAATGTCAGTAAAGTGTTAATAATGCTTTTTTCTTCTTCCACGGCCTTTTCATACCTCGCCTATTGTAGCTACCATACCGTGCCTACCATATCTTTCCTACCTACCCATTTTACCATACACATTGTGGCTAACATGCCCACCATAACTACCCCAACTGCTCTTCCTACCGTACTGTACCTACCCTAACTTCTATAGCTACCCTGCCTATCATACTGTGCCTACCCTGCCTACTATATCTTCTCTACCTAGCCTGCCCTCCATACCTCCTCTTCCTACCATACTGTGCCTACCCACCTATCTTATCTTCTATATCTACCCTGCCTATCATACCCTACAATAGTCCAAACTGAAAAGATGCCAAACTTCAGCGCTCACTTCATTCAAGGTAGTCTAGGTGGTGCTGCTCTCCCTGAGCGAAACTCCAAACAATATAAAGACAAGCAAAAAGGGAGGGCGCAAAAACGCCTAGTGCATTACCTTTTTAACACGGCACAATTTATTAATAAGCCAAAAACATACTCACAAACATAAGAACAAACAGCACGTCATAAAAGCTGAGCATCTCTGAGTACGGGGGCTTGTCTCCCGAAACGCGTTAGCTCTCCAACCATCCGCTGAAGCTAGATGCCCACGTTACGGAAGCTTTTATGAAATGTGCTGTTTGTGAGACTTTTTGGCTTTTTAATAAATTGTGCCATGTTACAAAGGTAATGCACTAGGCATTTTTGCGCCCTCCCTTTTTGTTTGCTTTTTCATACCCTGCCTACCATATCTTCCCTACCTAGGCTGCCGTCCATACCTACCTTTCCTACTATACTGTGCCTACCCATCTATCGTAACTTCTATATCTACCCTGCCTATCATATTCTGCCTACCATATCTTCCCTACCTAGCCTGGCGTCCATACCTACCCTTCCTACTATACTGTACCTACCCATCTTTCTTACCTTCTATATCTATCCTGCCTATCATACTGTGCCTACCCTGCTTACTATATCTTCCTTACCTAGCCTGCCTTCTGTACCTACTCTTCCTACCATACTGTGCCTACCCGCCTATCTTGCCTTCTATATCTACACTGCCTATCATACCCTGCCTACCATATTTTCCCTACCAAGCCTGCCTTCAATACCCACTCTTCCTACAATACTGTGCCTATCTGCCTATCTTACCTTATATCTACCCTGTCTATCATACTTTGCCTACCCTGCCTACTATATCTTCCCTAACTAGCCTGCCTTCGATACCTACCCTTCTTACCATACTGCGCCTACCCGCCTATCTTACCTTCTATATCTACCCTGCCTACAATATCCTGCCATACATAATGCAGCTGTTTTTCCTACCACACTGTACCCACCCTGCCTACCATATCTTCCCCACATACCCCTCATACCATACCATGTCTAGCCTGCCTACCATATCTTTCCTGCCATACATAATGCAACTGCTCTTCTGACTATAACATGCCTACCCTGCCAACCATATCTACTATGCCCCAATATGTATTCTGCTACATATTTTGGTAAGAAATACACTTGAGGAAAAGAGAGATCCGTGTTTCAGCTTAGCTGCAACACAGGATCTCTCTTTAACACTCTGACAGAACAGCGGTCTGCCTTGTTTACATAAGCAGACCGCTCTTAGTTCTTTCTTCGAAATGATCGGTGGGCCCCGGCGATTGGCTCCCGCTGTGTCCAGTCGCAGCGGTGCGTGCGTGTCCTCTGGATCTCGTGTACAAAATCACGTACCAGTACGTGATTTTGCGCAGCCGGGCCGCCCTGCCGCAGTATGGAATCATACTTTCCCCGCCAGCTCTAACACTGAGAACTAAATGATCAAACACTGCCGATCGCTCAGTTCTCGCAGGTTTGTGAACAGAGAGCTGGTGACTGTCAGTCACCGGCTCTCTGCTCTGCCCCCCCCCCCCTCACTGGAGCACTGGGCTGTGGAGGGGGGTGATAGCTGCTGGCTCAGGCTCTCAGCGGCTCACTGAGCGGCTGAGCCGGGTGCAGGTCCAGGCATGTGGTCCCGAGCCTGGACCAGCTCTGTGACATCAGCCGACGTTGTCTGCTGCAAAAGGGTCACAGGAGTGCAGAACAAACTGCACTCCTGTTATCCATGGGAGAAAAACAGCCAAATGGGCTTTCCCCATACTTCTCCTATAAAGCCTAACTCTACATTTTAATGCCCCTTTAAATAGTTTGGGCCAAGCTGAGGCCACCTACAGTTCATACAATGCACCCAGCAAGCGTACCTGTTGGTGCAGTAAATAGTTTTTTTGGGCCAGCTTGGCCCAAGCAAACTATTTAAAGGGTCAATAAATGTAAAGTTAGGATTTAAAGTCTTTTTTTTTTATAAAAATATTACCCTCATCTAACTTATCCGAGACCACGGCTTTAGGTTAGTAAAAGGGACATTTTGCTTTGTAACGTCAGTGATAGCTGGAGAAGGTGGGAGTGGGGTGGTTAATAAATGCTTGGAGATGGGCTTTAACCTCCCTGGCGGTAATCCCGAGTGTGGCTCCGGGGTACATTTTGAGTACAAAAAGCGGTAACCCCAAGCCACACTCAGGATTACACTGTAGTGTTACCTACCTTGTCCCTGCGATCCTTGGTGTCTTCCCGCTGTGCTCTTCGGCGGATGCCGGTGTTCCGGCAGATTAGGTGACCCATCGTATCTTGTAAAGGAAATGATGTTCTGTTACCGCCATCTTGCTATACCCAGCACTCGTCCACAGTACAAAACAGTGAAAAGTGGACATCTTATTACACCCACCAGAGTTTTGCATTTCCCACTTATTTGTAACAATAAAATGAGCTTATAGAATACAGTATTTAGAAATACATGACACTCTTTTGATGTTGAATTGTAAAAGCAGCGGCAAGCCTGCTGATCTAACAGGGTTGCTGATCTGGCAGAACACCACTGCTTTTACAATTCAACATCAAAACAGTCTGATGGATTTGAAAATACCGTATGTCAGTATATAAGCTCCATTTACTTTTAAAAAAATGAAATGCAAAACTCAGTTGGTGTAAAAAGATGTCCGCTTGCCACCTTCTTGCTGTATCATTACTGCAAACTAGTGCAGGGTGTAGCAAATGGCGGCAACGGAACGTCCCATCCATTACAAGATTTGACGGTTCGCCTAATCTGAAGGAACACCGGCATCAGAATTGAACGATAGTGATTTGTTTGTACAAATTTCAGTGTTTTTGGTTTGATTACATTATTTAATTAAATGTATTATTTCTTATAATTATTTATAATTTATTATATTATAATTTTATGATTTTGTGTTTCAAACTTTATCATCCCCGGGATGTCTACTAGACTCTTGTGTGGACAGATTTACAGTCCTGCTCACCATTATTGGCACCCCTTCATGTTTTGCATAACTGAGTGAATGTCTTCAGAAATAAATGGAAATGTACCAAATTTATATCAGCAGGATCTTTTAATTGGAGGTCCAAAGTAATTTAACAAAGACAATTGTTATTTCAACATAGATATTGTAATTATAAAGAAAAAACAGAAAACCAGCATGTGCACTAATATTGGCACCCCTCCTTAATATTTGGTTGCACACCCTTTGGCAGCGATGACAGCCTCCAAACGTTTCTTATATCCATCGATAAGCTTCTTGCACTTCTCGGGTGGCATTTTCTCCCACACTTCCTTTGCAATATGCTCAAGCTCTTGAACATTTGCAGGGTTCCTTTCTCCAATGGCAGTTTTCAGCTCCCCCCAAAGATTTTCAATTGGATTGAGATCAGGACTCATTG
>BLSH010239592.1:180220-200854 GCA_018402905.1 Glandirana rugosa
GGGGGTTGGGCTGTTATGGGCATACGAGATCTAACTGATCCCAGTGATAGGGATCAGTAGATCTCCTATGCCCGCACTGACAGAGTGGGGAACCGGCGTGTTTACATTGGCGGTTTCACCGTTCTTTTTGCTGTGGCCGCTCATCGCGGCTCGCCGGTGGACATTGGGTCTGCCAAAGCTGCGGGCACACTCCTCTGGAGTACGGCGGGTGCGCCCCCCCTAGCGGCCACTCCGCAAATCGCCGTTTATTTACGGTGATTCGCGGGACGCATCCACACTGCTGCAGTAAATATACTGAGCACGGTGTGGAAGCAGTTAAGATGCATGTACGTATGGTAAGACGATTGTGGTGTGGTTAGGCTATAGGGTAAGTATTATGGGGGCATTTTGATGAGGTTAGGCTCTAGACATATATAGTGAAGGGATTTTTGCAAGGTTGGGCTGTAGATGTGTATTATGAGGGGGTTGTGGTGGGATTGGGTTGTAGGTTTGTTTGGTAAGTGGATCGTGGTGGTGTTAGGCTGTAGGAACATATGGTGAGGTTTGGTCAGACTGGAGGTATGTATGGTAAGGGGGTTTTGGTGGGGTTAAGCTATAGGTACATATAGTAAGGGGGTTGTAGTGGGGTTAGGCTTTGGGTACATATGGTAAGGGGCTTGTGGTGAGGTTAAGTTGGAATGTATTTAGGTAAGGGGATTGTGGTAGAGTTGGGCTGTGCGTATGCAGTATATGGTAAGTGGATTATGGTGTGGTTAGGCTGTAGGCAGGGCAGCCTTCAGAAATTTTGAGTCCCCTTACACAGCTTTAGACCTGGGCTGCCCCGTCTGACCACCAACATTCCCCAGGGCCCGCCCACTGGCCATCCCACCACATGCGCCACTGGCCAGGGGTGTACGCATGTTGCAGCCGCAGTAGGAATTATACACTCTGTCACACTTACTAGGTGTAGCCTGCCAAGCATGACCCATTCAAGTGAAATAAAGTGTGCAATGCATGCTAGTGTGGGATCCAAGGGGTTAAAAAAAAAAACCGTGCACAGGCAGCACAGCCTCACCATAGGTGCTGGAGGTTCCAAACTTGGACCAGTTGTGGTCCAGGGGGCCCTCTCCATGTGACCCAAGTTTGCTATATTTATTGCATATGGTTTGGGAGAACGGTGTCCCCCAAACTGGGTGCCCCCTCCAATTAGACTCCAATGTTAAAGATTGCTAAAGCCTTTGTTGTAAGGGCCCCTTGAGACACTGAGGCCCCTTACAACAGTACTGCGTGTAACCCCCTGATGGAAGCCCTGGAACATCTGGTGAGGCTGTAGGTATGTATGGTAAAGGGGATTGTAGTGGGGTTAGGCTGTAGGTATGTATGGTGAGGGGGTTATAGTGGGTTTAGGCTGTAGGTACATATGGTAAATGGATTGTGGTGAGGTTAAGTTGGAAGGTAGTTAGGTAAGGAGATTGTGGTAGAGTTAGGCTGTGGGTATGCAGTATATGGTAAGGGGATTGTGATGTGGTTAAGCTGTAGATACATATAGTAAGGGGATTGTGGTGATGTTAAATTATAGGTTATATATAGTGAGAGGACTTTGGTGAGGTTAGGCTGTAAGTTCAAATGATGATGGGGTAGATAATTGTCGTGGTGATTCCAAGCATGAATTGGGGGTGCAGTATTGATCAGTGTATAGGTGTGTCATCCCTGGTCTGTGTGTCTCCCACAGTTACCGTACAAGCTGCAGGACATGGTGAACAAACATCTGCAAAGCACTACTTCCTCTCCTGGATCAGGACAAGATACCCCTCCGCCGGTCCTGTCCCAGTCCGATGTGGTGCCCACTTCTGTGATTGCACGTGTTTTGGAGAAACCGGAGTCACTCATTCTGAATTCGGCCATGTCCAGCAGCGGTAGCGGACCTACAGCTGAGGATGTCTTTGTCCACGTTGACATGAGCGGTTCTGGTCAGCAGCAAAATGGCGTCCTGCAGAAACAGGGGAGCATGGACAGCGGCGGTGAAGATGCAGCAACTTTTGAAAAACTCAGTCCCTACCCCACCCCTCCACCCCCGCACCCTATGTACCCAGGCCGTAAGGTAATAGAGTTCTCAGATGAGAAAGTTCGGATCCCCAAGAACAGTCCACTACCCAACTGTACCTATGCCACTCGGCAAGCCATTTCCCTCAGTCTCGTACAAGGGGAGAATGGGAGCCCAGACAGGCATCGTACCGTACCCAACAGCCCCGCATCTTCAGGCAGCTACCCGCAGCGTGCACGGAGCGCTGATAACCCTGCTCGCTCCCCGCTAAGCAGTGCTGCCCCTAGTTCTGCCAGCTCTGAGGAGGACATGTTGGCCAACTGGCAGAGGATGTTTGTGGATAAAGCTGCCCCTAGCACAGATGGGTCATTGGCCCATCGCACGTCCTACAACCGGGACACCGCCATTGAGTTACAACAGAGATTCAGTCGCTCTATGCAGGAACTGAGCCTTGCAGCTCAAGCGTTTTCTGAGCGAGAGTCCTCCGCTAACAGCTGGCTCAGCAGCCGGGAGTCTAGCTTGGATGTGGAGAGCTCCGGCACAAAGAGGGGCCATCTGCCCAATGAGTATGGCAAGGACTTCTCTAGGGAGGAGGCTCTGGACCTTCTCTCTGGGGGGATGGAAGAAGAGGATGACGTGGAGGAACCACCAGTCATCTCTGAGGACATAGAGGAGGAGCAAGAACTTGAAGATCAGGTCCAGGAGATCCACCTAGAACCAGAGCCAGAGACATTTTTGGAGAAACCTCCGAGCGGCCGCCCACACCGCAGCCCAAAAAGGATGGGCGTACATCACCTGCACCGCAAGGATAGTCTGACACGGGCGCAGGAACAGGGGAACTTATTGAACTAGAGGTGGAGCTCCATGTATGCAGGCCATGTCCTTGCCTTACGGTATATGCAGAAGATCAGGCCTAGATCTTTGTCACCTTTCTGGGCCTGCTCTGGTCATCTATGTGTCTGCATCCATTTCATGTGTGCACTACTGGAGGTGGGTTTCCCTCTGAGGTGTCATAGGAAGGCAGGGCCATTCACACAGGAGGAAGTAGGCGTTCTCTTCTGCTAGGGCCTATTAGGTGGCTCTGCCCCATAGTCGGAAGGGATCCTGGAGATGGGTGTGTGCTCTGGGGTGGAAAGCTAATGAGGAGCTAATGAGGCAAACGGGCAGTGTATTACACCTTAATATGGATCTTGTGATGCATTAGGATATGGAGAGAAGCTCTGTGACCCTTCATAGTTTTGGGATGGGTGGAAAGGGGAAGCTGCGGATCTGAGCAGAGTAACTCCTAACATCTATCCGCACAAATCACCATACTGCATCTCATGTATTAAAGTTTCTGAATTAAGAATGGTTCTTCAGTGCAGTCACATTGCCTTTCTGCTTCTTCAGCACACATGAAAAAGAAGCACAGAATTTGCTGTTGGTAAGACGCACAGTTCTTAGGCCTCACACGGGCAATAAATGCCCTCCTGCCGATTCCTGTGGCAGGTATACTGTGGGTGCTTGCAGCCAGGATTCTGGATGTTATGATTAGCAGCGGCTGCTCAGCCTGTACAACTGAATGACAGGAGGGACGACTGTCTGCCGCTGTAAACATATATCTGCACATCCAGCGGTTACCTGCAGTTAGGAACAGATGCCCGCCCCTGGATGCAGTCTGTCTGCATCCAGAGGAAGACCTCTGTCCCTAACTGCAGGAAATCTCTGGATCTGCAGATAGATGTGTATAGACACTTAGAGCAGTGAAGGGCCGGGGCTCCTGGCACTGGGCTGAGCAGCTCTCGCTTATTGGAACACCTGGCATCCCAGCCGCCTGTTCGTAGTACGGCGCTTCCCGTGGGAATGAGGCCCTAGTTTAGTCCCTTTTTTTGCATGGTGCTAAGAGTTCTGGCCCGTATGGAGCTCAGGGAAGAAATTATTTACATAGGATTGCAATTCCCTCTCTCTCATGTAAAGGGGGAAAAAAAGAGGGGAGTCAAAAGCGGGACTTTCAGTGTGCCACAGGGAAGATGCACACTACAAATTTGATTTAAAAAGTCTTAATTACATAGTTAACTTATTAAAAACACACAGTAGCCAGACTGCCACATAGATTTTGATAACTTGGTGCATGAATCACGTTCCCAAAATAATGCGTTTCTCAGCAGTGCTTGCTGCTTCAGGATCTGTGCCTTTTGGATTCAACCAATATATCACTAAGAATATAATAAAAACAACCAGCATAGAAAAGATATTTATTAAAATAAAATATATGCAAAAAAAATCTAAATCATGCTGTTTTGATTAATATATTTTCCATGCTCTTTGCTGATATATTTTTGTTAGTCTTGGAGATATATTGGTGTCATCCAAAAGGTATGAATCCTGAAGAAGCAAGTGTTACTGCGAAACTTGTCGACCCATTACTCCATTTTAGGAACTTCATTCATGCACCAAGTTATCAAAATCTATGCGGCAGTCTGACTACTGCATGTTTTTTTTTTATTATGTTTCAACTGTGTAATAAAGATTTGTAAGATCTTTTCATCAAATTTGTAGTGTGTATTCTCCCTGTGGCACACTGAAAGTCCCGCTTTTGACTCCTTTCTTTTTTTCCTGCTAGTAGTATAGTTGTAGTATATTGCAATATTTAGATCAGTGATCTCCAAACAGCGGGGCCGGATGCGGCCTTTTGTTTGCCTTTATCGGGTCCTTGAGACACTATTCCTCCCACTGACACGAACAGTGGGGCACCATTCCTCCCACTGACACCGATGGGGCATAATTCCTGCTACTGACATTAACAATGGGGCACTATTCCTCTCACTGACACCAATGATGGGGCACTATTCCTCCCACTGACACCAATGATGGGGCACTATTCCTCTCACTGACACCAATGATGGGGCACTATTTCTCCCACTGACACCAATGATGGGACACTATTCCTCCCACTGACACCAATGATGGGACACTATTCCTCCCACTGATACCAACAATTGGGCACTATTCCTCTCACTGACACCAATGATGGGGCACTATTTCTCCCACTGATACCAATGATGGGGTGCTATTCCTTCTCCTAGTATATATGTACTAGGGGGTGGAATTATTTACTCCCACTGATGCCAGGACTGTTTCTACTCCCAATGTCCACATTCTGGCCCCCCAAAAGTCTGAAGGACCGTAAACTGTCCCTTTGTTTAGAAAGTTTGGAGACCCCTGGTTTAGATTGATGGGAATGGTGCCTTGAGGGTAGGTTTAGGAAGATCCCACCATTCTAATCTTTTATTTAGATGGAAAGTTATGATGGCTTCCTGTCTACCAGGTAGGACATCCTCACCATCAGTGGAGCCAATCACCCAACTTAACATTGTAAAGACGCATGTCTTCCTGTTTAAAAGGGCCGTCCTTCCTCATGGGCTGGTAGGAATGTCTATTCTTGTTGTCAGAAGTTAATAATCTCAAATAAAAGACGGAGCCTTCAAAAACCAGAGACCCCCATCACCCCACAAGACTCCTCTGATGTCCACCCACAGGACCCATCTGACAATCTAAAGAAAAGTTCACAAACAAGAGTAACCCACCTCCACCCAAGCTCCAGAGTTGACACAGCCGGCAATCCTTCCTGCTATGTATCATCTGTTTTATTGTGTTTTTTTTTTTTTTTGTCTTTGTGGTGGCGAAATTCTGCCGGTGAAATTTCATCAGAGCAGGGCGCCGTCATCTTTTACAGCTTTGGTTTGTGCTCTGTGTCCTCAGACGACGCCCATTTCACCCACACCCATTTGCACACGTACTGCGTTCCTCGAGCACTCCATCCTGTTCTGTGTGGGAGAGATCTGCTCCACAATGACACCATAGAGACATTTATCTATATTTTTGTACCCGCCGCAGTATTACCGTCACTGAGCGTCTAACGTCTCCACGTCCTTCTGATCTAAGACTGTTAACCTCACCTAGATTTATTTTCTGACATGTTTTCAGAGCTAATGTCTATTTTCCAATGAGAATAAACTATTTTAAAAGTAAAGTGTCATCATTGCTGAGTCTGGAATGTGGGCACTGCCAGGGCTTTACCTATATTAGAGGTGGGTTCTATGACTGATTACAGCCAGGAAGCAAAGAGAACCCGTGACAAAGCAGAGTACCCCGGGCTGGGCTGCCATTCCTTGACTCTCAGATTAGAAGAAAGGAAGGAAGCATGTCGGGCAGAGAATTATAGTTTCAATCACAGGCTTCTCACATGGGTGTATTGCTCAGGGACGGCAGACATATTAGTGGCCAATGTGTGATGTTGGGTCCTGTGTTCACAGGGTACAAATTGGGTATTCTTAAGGCCTAACTCTATACAGCCATGGCCAAAAATATTGGCACCCCTGCGTTTCTGTCAGATAATGCACCACTTCACCCAGAAAATTGTCGCAATTACAAATGTTTAGGAATTCTCATGTTTATTTCTTTTGTTTGTATTGGTATGGCACAAAAAAAGTGGAGAAACAAAAAGCCAAATCTAACACATTCAACGCAAAACTCCAAAAATGGACTGGACAAAATCATTGTCGCATTCTCAAAATTGTAAGAAATATTTGCATTCCAAGTTTGTAATGCTCCTGTAATTTGTCATTAAACTCACGTGTATCAATTAACAGGTGCTGACAATATAGAAATCACACCGGCAACCAGTTAAAATGGTGAAAAATTGACTCAACCTTTCTGTTGTGTCTCTGTGTGCCACATGGAGCATGGAGAAGAGAAAGAGCAGAAAAGAATTGTCCGAGGATTTAAGAACAAAAACTGGAAAAGCATGGACAATATCAAGGGTACAAGTCCATCTCCAGAAATCTTAATGGTTCTGTGTCCACTGTGCACAACATCGTCAAGAAGTTTACAGCCCATGGCCCACTGTAGCTAATCTCCCTGGACATGGATGAAAGAGAATAATTGATCAAAGATTGCAATGAAGGATTGTTGGAATGGTGGATAAAGAACTCGATCAACTTTCAGACAAATTCAAGCTGACCTTCAGGCACTGGGTACAATGGTGTCCGCACGCACTATACGTGGTCATCTGAATGAAAAGAAACGCTATGGTAGGAAACCCAGGAGGACCACACTGCTGACACAGAAACCTGAAAAGCCAGACTGGAGTTTGCCAAAACTTACTTGAGGAAGCCACAATCCTTTTCAGAGAATGCGCTGTGGACAGACAAAAAAAAAAAATGACGGCTTTTTGGTAAAGCCCATCAAATTAGGCCTTTAAAGAAAAGAATACAGTCAAACATGGTGGAGGTTCACTGAAGTTTTGGGGTTGATTTGCTGCTTTAGGCACTGGATGTCTTGACCATGTGCATGGCATTATGAATTCTAAAGACTACCAAAGAATTCTTGGGTCAAATGTAGGGACCAGTGTCAGAAAGCTGGATCTCCGTCAGAGGTAATGGGTCTTACAGCAGGATAATGACCCAAGGCACACGTCAAAAAGCATGCAAAAATGGTTTAAGACAAAGCTCTGGAGAGTACGGAACTGGCCAGTAATGAGTCCAGATCTAAATCCCATAGAGCAGTGTTCCCCAACCCAGTCCTCAAGGCCCACCAACAGGTCATGTTTTCAGGATTTCCCTCAGATGAATCAGCTGTGGTAATTACGAAGGCAGTGAAACTGATCAAATCACCTGTGCAAAATAGTGGAAATCCTGAAAACATGACCTGTTGGTGGGCCTTGAGGACAGGGTTGGGGAACACTGCCATAGAGCACCTGAGATCTCAAAATAGCAGTTGGGAAATGAAACCCTTCCAATCTGAGAGACCTGGAGCATTTGGCGAAAGAAGAGTGGTCCAAAATTCCAGTAGAGAGAGGTATAAGAAACTCATTGATCGCTATAAAAAGCAATTGATTTCAGTTATTTTTTCCAAGGATGTGCTACCAAATATTAACCACTTCAGCCCCGGAAGGATTTGCTGCTTTAGGACCGGAGCCCTTTTTGCGATTCAGCACTTCGTCGATTTAACTGACAATTGCGCGGTCGTGCGACGTTGTACCCAAACGAAATTTGCATCCTTTTTTTCCCACAAACAGAGCTTTCTTTTGGTGGTATTTGATCACCTCTGCGTCATTTCTGATCGCCGCTATAAACAAAAGAAGAGCGACAATTTTGCAAAAAAAACCCAAATTTCTTACTTTTTGCTAAAATACAAAAATATAAAAAAACATTTTTTTTCACCGTTTTTGGCCGATTTATATTCTTCCTCATATTTGCGATGAAAAAAATCGCAATCTGCGTTTATTGATTGGTTTGCGCAAAAGTGGTCGCGTTTACAGATGATAATTCATTTTTGGGTTTTTTTTTTTTTACTAGTAATGGCGGCGATCTGCGATTTTTTGCGGTACTGCGATATTTCAGCGGACATGTCGGACTATTTTGACACTTTTTTGGGACCATTGGCATTTATACAGCGATCAGTGCTATAAAAATGCACTGATTACTGTGTAAATGCCACTGGCAGTGAAGGGGTTAACCTGCAGGGGGCGCTCTAAGGGTTAAGTATGTTCCCTGGGCGTGTTCTCACTGTAGGGGGACTGTACTAGCTGGGGAAGGGAAGTGGTCAGAGCCTTCGTATACAGGAAGGCTGTGATCACAGCCCTTCCTCCTCACACAGAGCGGAGGTCCGTGTTTACTTACACGGACCTCCGCTCCTTCGCTCCGGGGGGGCCATCGCGGGTAGCCGGCGGCAATTGAAGCCGCCGCACCCGCTCCCTGGCCCTCCCCGAACACAGTGAGCGCGGCCGCCGTCATATGACGGTGATTTGCGCTCACGAGCCACCTTGCCGCCGTCAATTGCCGATCGGCGGTCGGCAAGGGGTTAAATTGAGGGTGCCAATAATTTTGTCCAGTCCATTTTTGGAGTTTTGTATGGAATGTGTCAGTTTTGGCTTTTTGTTTCTGTACTTTTTTGTGTCATACCAATGCAAGCAAAATAAATAAACATGACAATGCCTAAACATTTGTACTTACACCAATTTTCTGGGCAAAGTGGTGCATTATCTGACAAATGGAGGGATGCCAATATTTTTGGCCATGTATATTTCTTTCTCAACCATTTGAGGGACACAGCAATTTCATATACCGTCGAGTTATACTACTGCCTACAGGAGCATTCGAACAACAAAAAAAAGCTGCGGCCAGCCCTTCATAACCCCTCTAGCCAGTATGTCTGTTACTTCTAGTGTTCTAGGGGGGTGGGTTTTTCTTCAGCTCTGCAAGGAAAGTCATCAGGCTTTCTCAATACATTGTTGTTCAAGCTGATCTCTATATGCAGCTATATGGAATAGTTTTCTTAATTCAAATAAGTTGCGCTAACTAATAATAAAAAGTCCAAAAAGTCCTTCAGTGCTAATAGTGAAACACACAAAAGGAGAAAAAGAAAAAAAAGTATCACAGTGCAAGTGAAATAAATAAATCCTGGGTATTCTCAGAGATGGATGTGTCAATGAGAAGTCCAAAACCATCTAGCCCAAGAACATATGACTTTAAAGTTCAGAGGGTATCCCACGATGAAATAGAGAATGGTATGAAGAAGCCTCCACCAGACACGTGCACACCTCAAGTGCTTCGGGGGGGATGCCCTTACCAAATAAGATGGACACACTATCTCTAGTGGGTCATTAAAGCTGGCAGAAATAACCCTCTGCGAGGTATACAGACGGAACTCCTCCTCTCTGCACGCATAGGAATTGATACCAAGCTGACAGCTCACATAGACATCCCGTCTCCACCGGTTAGGGCATTAAAAAAGGAGGAATCCATAGTGTAAAACTGTAGGAGCAAGTTTATTAAAAGAAGTAGTAGGTACTCACATTTAAAACAGATGAATCACATATAAAAATGCCGGCATATGCTGAAATCAAACAAATGTCCCGTTCCTCTCCGAACGTTACAGGCGTGGTGGCGTCAAAATGTGGCTCCACCCTACATGTTTCGTCATACGTGACATCGTCCAGGGGCACGGGCAACGCTCTGACGCACCGCCTTTTATAACCATAGAGAACCAAGCCTCGTCTTGACTGCCGCCCGCCATTTATTAGGAGTCCAGACGTCCAGGGGCGGCGACAACCAAACCCCACCCCTTGGACGTCCCCGCTCCGAATATACAGCATAAAATTGTTACAGACCGCAATGTTATAAACGTAACTACTAAATGGATATACGATCATAAGCCTTGGCAGTCAGTGCCTGGTCGGATATGATCGGACACTGGGGGTGACGAGTCTGAAAATGATTACAGGGAGGCGGATGGTCTAAACACCACCTGCTCCCTTTCTGGTAATTGGAGAGGCTGACACCCTCGGACTGCCAAGGCTTATGATCGTATATCCATTTAGTAGTTAAGTTTATAACATTGCGGTCTGTAACAATTTTATGCTGTATATTCGGAGCGGGGACGTCCAAGGGGTGGGGTTTGGTTGTCCCTGCCCCTAGACGTCTGGACTCCTAAAAAATGGCGGCCGGCAGTCAAGACGAGGCTTGGTTATTGGCTTATTTCGCTATGGTTATAAAAGGCGGTGCGTCAGAGCGTTGCCCGTGCCCCTGGACGACGTCACGTATGACGAAACATGTAGGGCGGAGCCACGTTTTGACGCCACCGCGCCTGTAATGTTCGGAGAGGAACGGGACATTTGTTTGATTTCAGCATATGCCGGCATTTTTATATGTGATTTATCTGTTTTAAATGTGAGTACCTACTACTTCTTTTAATAAACTTGCTCCTACGGTTTTACACTATGGATTCCTCCTTTTTTAATGCCCTAACCGGTGGAGACGGGATGTCTATGTGAGCTGTCAGCTTGGTATCCATTCCTATGCGTGCAGAGAGCAGGAGTTCCGTCTGTATACCTCGCAGAGGATTATTTCTGCCAGCTTTAATGACCAACTAGAGCTAGTGTGTCCATCTTATCAGGTAAGGGTATCCCCCCCCCCCCGAAGCACTTGAGGTGTGCACGTGTCTGGTGGAGGCTTCTTCATACCATTCTCTATTTCATTGTGGGATACCCTCTGAACTTTAAAGTCATTGTTCTTGGGCTAGATGGCAGCGACTCTGCCTTCACCCTCTTGGGCTTCAGCGACTGTGACTCTGCTTGGAGCTGTGACTGCTGTTTTTTGACGTTATATTAAATAAAGTGCATCAAAATCTTTCTATACCTTCGTGCCATGTATCCTCCTTGTTCCAGTAGGGTGGCAGACAATACGTGTTCTAACCTTAAAAATTCATACAATGTGAAATAAACACTTTGCCTGAACTTGGTTTTTAATGCCCCCGAAGTGCCGGGTCAGTGGTGTATTCTCATCTACTGGGTTTAGTGCACTTAAACTGCAGGTGCATCTTCTATTCTGTACCATGGCACATCAACCTCCTCCTCCCTGCCTATTCATCACCCTGGCTCATTGCGAAGGCTGGCTGAAAGGTAACCCAGTCACAGCACTTCCCAATACCCATCTTCATGTATGAGGCCTCCATGCTGGGGAAAGGCTTTCAGTAGCTTAATAGCTAATAAACTTTCCTGCCATGGGGCAATCAGTCTGTGATCAGTCAATGCATCCAATGATGGAAGCTACTGTCCCCTTCTGTGTTTTCAGCCCTGCCCAGGTTACATCTGTGAATTACAAAACCTCTCCCCTCTCTCACGGAGATGAGGAAGAGGGGGAGGTGTTCTGTAGTCCTAGGGTGATAATGCTGCGCCTCTATAGATACGGTAAGTGTTGTACTCCTGGGACATGAAGTGTTACTGTCAGAATCCCTGATAAAATAACTAGTAAGCTGCAACATATTACATTTTTTGGGGTGGCTTAGATAAGCTTTAATTCAGTAACCCAGTTAACTTTTTTTTTTTTAACAAACCCAGTTAACTGCTAACAATGGAGACCAGCGGCTGCTGGTGCTCAATATTTTTGGGGGAGTGGCAAATAAATGCCAACCCCCCTGTGGGAGACGAATGGGAATGCGGCGGTTCGCCCCCCGCAGGAGACGAAAGGGAATGCAGTGATCCCCTGGGAGGCGGACGGGAATGCGGTGGGGATCAGGGACCATCGCTTCTCCTCCAGGCCAAACAGGAAGTGGGCCCTGACTGAGACCCAATTAGCCAGGAGTCCTAAGACTCCCGGCCGATCGGGTCTCAGGAACTTCCTGATTGGCCGAGAGGAGAATCAGGACGACAATAGCGAATATTAATTCGCTATCGTCACACAACGGGGTAGGCTCACTGCACCCCGAGCCCACCCTTTTTTTAAGCCAATTAGAGCCTTTGGCTCTAATCACTTGCTTCACAAACAAAAAAAAACATTGGAATCCATGTGCCCAGCACCCTGCATGTAGATTAGGGGCTGGACACATAGATTGGGGGGGAGCCCGTGCGCTCCCTATGGACGGGCCGCCACTGAAGGAGACTCATCATTGGATGGGTGTGGTCTTCATGTAAATTCATTCTGCATAGGAACACCCCCTCCTTTCAGTCTGACATCCACCTATCAAGGCTTTTTGATATTTGCATAATTCCCTCCAAGAGCCTGCCTGCTGCTTGCATCAGAACTGAGGGCTTTTCAGGAGGCTATGTACAGCACCCTAATGAGCCAAGATCTGCCTGCATTTCATAGAGAAGCACAGAGATCCAGTGATAATATATCTGGCTCTAAAATAAGGTATGTTAAATAGAACCCTTTTTGTTTTTTTATTAAAGTAAAATCTAAGCAAATTAAACTATAGCTTACAATGCATGTTTTTTTTTTTTTTTTAAATACAGTACATGTAGGGTAAGTACCTAAATCTACCCTGGTATGTGGTGTTACAGCAAAGCTCAGACGGGGGAGGGAGAAGTAGAAAAGGAGACAATCGGGTCTGCTGCTTCACCTATCACTGTTCAGTTACAGGCTAGGGGAGGGACAAGACCCTCAAGTATTACTGACCTACAGCAGAGTAAAGTCAGGATTCCTCCCCTGCCTGACAGGGCCGTACAGTGTGGCAAAGCTATGTAAATCTCAGAACTGGATGGACAAAAATACAAATCCTTTGGCAGGTAAACCAACCCCCATCTATGTATTACCTTTGTTTTTAGCTTTTTGCCTGGACTTAAAGTGGAGCTAAACTCCGCAGTGCTTACCTCCCTTCAATGGGCCTACATCCCTTGTCGGCATCTTCTACCCAACTTGCCCTGGGTGCTAAGCTGTGGCCATTCTCATTGACTGGCACGGGATCATGTCATTCCTGCACATGCACTGGAGTGCAGTCAGCCCGGCACACAGGTGCTGTGCCACAATGTAAACTTGCATAGGTAACCCATGGTCCTGTCTAAGATCCATAGCTGTGTAGCCACCATATGGAGCCAATTATGCTTTCAGAGATGCCATCATTGTTTAGGCACCACCATAAAGAGTCCATTGTCCTGTCAGAGACCCATCACTGATCTTCTGCCATCACCATAGGGAGCTCATAGTCTTACCAGTCACTCACTGCTGTGTAGCCACCAACATCACAAGCCCATGGTTCTATCAGAGCCCCATCACTTTATAGCCACACCATAGAGATCACGTTGTCTTATTGGAGATACATTGTTGATCTGCTTTTAATACTATAGGGAGCCCATTGTCTTATGAGAGACTCATCCCTTTGTAGCCACCACCATTGGTAGCCCAGTGTTTTTTTTTCTGTTTTTTTAAGAGAACGATTGCTGTGTAACCACCACCATAGGAAGCCTATTGTCCTGCCAGAGACCCATTGCTGTGTAGCCACCATCACAAGTAGCCCATTTTGCTCTCTGAGACCCATTGCTGTCTAGCCACCACCATTGGGAGCCCACTGTCTTTTTGGAGACTCAATGCTGATCTGTTGCCATCACCATAGGGAGCCCATTGCTAATCAGATCCGATAGGACAATAGGCAGACCATTCGCCTTAGCAGAGACCCATTGCTGTGTAACCACCACCATAGGGTGCCCATTGTCCTTTTAGCGACCCAGCAGTGTGTAGCCATTACTATGGTGAGCCCATTGTGCTTTCAGAGACTCATTGCTGCAAAGCCATCACCATTGGGAGTCCACTGTACTATTGGAGACCCAATGCTGATCTGCTGCCTTCACCATAGGGAGCCCATTACTGATCTGATCCCATAGGACAATAGGCAGCCCATTCACCTTACCAGAGACCCAGTGATGTGTAGCCACCACCATAGGTTGCCCATTGTCCTTTTGGTGACCCAGCAGTGTGTAGCCACCACCATAGGGAGCATTAAGTCCTACCAGTGACTCATTGCTTTGTAGCCACCATATGGAGCCCATTGTTTTATCAGAGACCCATTGCTAACCTTTTGCCATCAGTTCAGATCACTGGGAACACGATGGGGTTTATTTACTAAAGCTAGAGAGTGTAAAATCTGGTGCAGATTTTGCACTCTCTAGGTTTAGTAAATCAACCCCAATGAGGCTGATTTCCTAAAGGAGTTGACAATTTTCAGTAACTGGTAGCTGTCTTTATTCCAATTATCTAATCATGTGAAAAATGAATCTCTATTTACCTTTTTTCATATACTTTGTAGTGGTATGCTTGCACCCAGGCCCGTGTCCCAGAGACAGCCAGGAAGCTTGCATTTTTAGAAGATAATGGCAGCTTTTTTTTTTTTTAAATCCAGGTGTCATTTAAAATGAAATATTCAGTCCTCCCAGTAGTTAGGAGATGCCCGCTGCTACCTTTTTATAAGCAAATCATCTGTGCACCTCTCTAGTTTAGTCGCCCTGTTTCTAGGGCTGACAGATTGGTTCCAACTGATGATATAACATAGCCTAAGATAGTTTTCTGTTCCAGCATCAGCCCGTGAATAAATCTAGCCATTACACATGATGTATCTCCATCCAGCAGGTTTGGTTTTTAGAAACTTTAATCTCTGTGGACATGGGGGTCAGCCCATCAAATACAACAATGATTGGGGGTTGGAGGTCATGTTACAGTCAGAGGGAGTAGTAGAGGCTCACAGAAAAGGAAGGCCAGCCCTGGGTTTGAGCACCCTAACAGATTTGCCAATTTGAGTGAAGATGTGGGGGTGGCAAACTCAGAGGTGGCAGCCCTGGATGTCACTGCTCCTCCTAACAGCCGGGAGAGCAGCCCATCTAGTAGGGATGGTAGGGGTAGTGCAGGTAGGCCTAGACAGTTGGTGGTAATTGGGGATTCTATAATTAGAAGGACTGATAGAATAATTTTTCGTCAGGATGGCCTCAACCGAATGTTTTGCAGTCTCCCTGGTGCCAGGGTTTGGCATGTGGTGGACCGGGTTGATAAATTACTGGGAGGGGCTGGGCATGACCCAGCTGTCTTGGTCCACATTGGAACCGATGACAGAATAGATGGAATGTGGAGGCTCCTTAAGAACCAATTTAAAGAATTAGGTTGCAAGTTGAAGGGAAGGACCTCCAAGGCAATATTCTCTGAAATATTGCTTGTGCCATGCGCAACACAGGAAAGGCAGGGGGAGATTTGAGCCCTAAATGCATGGCTAAAGACCTGGTGTAAGGAGGAGGGCTTTGGGTTTTTAGAGCACTGGGCTGACTTTTCATTGGGGTGCAACCTATATGCTAAAGATGGTTTGCACCTAAATGGAAGGGGGTCTGTTGTGCTAGGGGAGAGGTTTATGGGAAGGCTGGAGGAGTATTTAAACTTGGATTGAGGGGGGCAGGGTGCATTAGATTATAATGGGGTAGACAGGTCAGCCCCTATTGGTGGATGGAATGGGGAAAGATGGGTGGAGGGCTAAGAAAGATGATATGAAGGTTCCCATTTTACAATCAACCATTGGAAATGGTATGGTTTGTACTAAAATTAAAAATATATAAGATACATGTGCAAAATGTGACAGTGAATTAAAGTGTTTGTTCACCAATGCCAGGAGTCTGCCAAGCAAAATAGGTGAGTTGGAAGCTCTGGTGCATGAGGAGAACTATGATTTGATTGGTATAGCTGAATCTTGGCTTCATTCTTCACATGACTGAGCTATTAATATTCTTGGCAATGCTCTCTTTCGGAAAGACAGGGTAAAACGGAGGGGTGGTGGTGTCTGTCTCTATGTGAGAAGTGATCTCAAAGCGAGTGTGAATGAGGACCTAGTTGATGGAGAGTGTGATGAGTCTGAAGCATTATGGGTAGATCTGCATATGGGTGTGCGCACTACAAAGGTTATCATTGGAGTTTGTTATAGACCTCCCAGTGTTAAAGAGGAGGTGAAGACTCTGCTCCTTGCACAGATGGAAAGAGCTGCAAGGGCTGGGACAGTGATAATAATGGGGGATTTTAACTACCCGGAAATTAACTGGAGTAATGGCACTGCTGGGACAGCTAAAGGACAAACATTTATAAACCTATTACAGGACAGTTTTATGGTCCAGTTTATTGAGGCCCCAACTAGGAATGACGCTTTGCTGGACCTGGTAATCCCAAGCCATGCAGAGCTTATTACCGATATTCATATAAAAGAACATCTGGGTAACAGTGACCATAACATGATTTCATTTAATGTAAGCTGCAAGCAACAAACACACACGGGAAAGATAAAAACACTTAATTTTAAGAGAGCAAATTTTACAAAGATGAGGGCTGCTCTCCAGGACTTAGACTGGGAGGGAATATTGGCATCAATGAACACAGAACAGAAATGGGAATTTTTCAAAAAAACTGTATGCGAACTCACTGCAAAGTATATTCCCATGGGCAATAAATTTAAAAGGCTAAAAAGAATGTGGCTCACGGCCAAAGTTAAAAAAGTTATAAATGATAAGAAAATAGCATTTAAAAATATAAAAATGAGGGAACACTATCATCTTTTAAATGCTACAAAGAATATAACAGAATATGTAAAAAGGAAATAAAGGATGCAAAAATTCACAATGAACCACAGATTGCAAAACATAGTAAGACAAACAACAAAAAATTCCTCAAATATATTAATAGTAAAAAGGTCAGGTCTGAGCATGTAGGCCCTTTAAAAAATAATCTAGAGTGCGTGACTGGGCACAAAGAGAAGGCAAACTTATTAAATACTTTCTTCAGCTCTGTGTATGCAAAGGAGCATGGGGGAGCTCATGTCCATGTCGGGGGTGGTAGTGACACAGCCCCAAATGATCCACAATGGCTCAAAAGTGAAATGGTCCAGCAGTATTTAGACAGAATAAAGGTAGATAAAGCACCTGGACCAGATGGCATCCATCCACGGTTCCTAAAGGAATTGAGCTCTGTCATTTCAAAGCCATTGTATCTCATTTTTAGGGACTCCTTAATGACTGGAATAGTACCACTGGATTGGCGTAGGGCCAACGTGGTGCCCATATTTAAAAAGGGATCAAAGTCTTTACCAAGTAACTATAGACCTGTTCGTTTAACTTCTATAGCTGGGAAGATACTGGAGAGTTTATTAAAAGACCACATAGATGAGTTCTTGTTGGATAAAAATATTTTAAGCAACAGACAGCATGGATATATGAAAGACAGAAGTTGTCAAACAAACCTGATTTCTTTTTATGAGCAGGTAAATAAAACCTTGGACAGAGGGGTGGCTGTGGACGTGGTATACTTGGACAGAGGGATGGCTGTGGACGTGGTATACTTGGACAGAGGGGTGGCTGTGGACGTGGTATACTTGGACAGAGGGGTGGCTGTGAACGTGGTATACTTGGATTTTGCGAAAGCGATTGACACCGTTCCCCACACACGGCTAATGTGTAAGGTAAAGTCTACAGGCTTGGAAAGATCAGTCTGTAAATGGATAGAAAACTGGCTAAAAGACCGAATTCAGAAAGTAGTGGTTAATGATTCTTATTCTGAATGGTCTAAAGTTATCAGTGGTGTACCCCAAGGTTCAGTGCTGGGACCCTTACTTTTCAATATATTTATAAATGATATCGGGTCTGGGATTAAAAGTACAATTTCAGTGTTTGCAGATGACACCTCGCTATGCAGTGGAATAACTTCCTTGCAGGATGTCTCCAACTTACAAGCCAACCTCAATGCACTGTCTAATTGGGCGACTGTGTGGCAAATGAGGTTTAATGTAGATAAATGTAAAGTTATGCACTCGGGGGCTAAGAATATTCATCCATCGTACATACTAGGGGGAGTACAACTGGGGGAATCCATAGTGGAGAAGGATCTGGGGGTTTTGGTAGATCATAAGCTTAATAATGGCATGCAATGTCAAGCTGCGGTTTCCAAAGCAAGCAAATTCCTTTCTTGTATTAAGAGAGGTATGGACTCCAGAGACAGAGACATTATTTGGCCTCTGTACAAATTATTAGTAAGACCTCATCTGGAATATGCAGTTCAGTTTTGGGCACCAGTTCTCAAAAAGGATATCGGGGAACTGGAGAAAGTGCAGAGAAGGGCAACCAAACTAATAAGAGACATGGAGGAGCTCAGCTATGAGGAAAGATTAGAGGAACTGAATTTATTCTCTCTTGAGGAGATTAAGGGGGGATATGATCAACATGTACAAATATATAAGTGGTCCATATAGTGATCTTGGTGTTGAGTTATTTACTTTAAGGTCATCACAAAGGACAAGGGGGCACTCTTTACGTCTAGAGGAAAAAGATTACATCTACAAATACGGAAAGTTTTCTTCACAGTATGAGCTGTGAAAATGTGGAATAGACTCCCCCCAGAGGTGGTTTTGGGCAGCACGGTTGATTGCTTTAAAAAAGGCCTGGATTATTTCCTTAATGTAAATAATATAACTGGGTACTAACATTTTAAGGTAAAGTTGATCTCGTGGAATCAGGAAGGAATTTTTTCCCCCGTTATAGCAAATTGGATCACGCTTTGCTGGGGTTTTTTTGCCTTCCTCTGGATCAACTGTGGGTGAAGGATTGTATATGGGATTATTTGTTTTTTTATATATATATATATAAATGTTTTTTGGGTTTTTTTTTTGTTTGTTTTTTTGGTTGAACTAGATGGACTTGTGTCTTTTTTCAACCTGACTAACTATGTAACTATGTGACCTCAGCTGGGCCCAGCTTGTTATTCAGTGAACCTACCTTGGGCCTGTAGTAAGCAGATGGCAGCTTCACCTTCCAGTAGGGGCCCTAAGGACGATCCCCTATTCTTGAAATAATCACCGCTACTTCCTCTATGGAGAGAACATGTGACACCTCCTTGACCCCCAACAAAATGCTGCACAGTGCGTCTGAGCAGCCAATCAACTGGCACAGGTGTGGTCACATGGGAGTGGAGCGTACAGCCTCATGCAGTGAGGAAGGGCGTCAACTGCCAATGTCTTCTGACCTTAGGTTGACACACTCTGCCTTTAATGTTTCTGGGTGACTGTCCTGGAAGAATCATGTAGACACAGCCAGGAAATCAGCATTTCCAGAAGGTCACCATTGGCCTCCTTTATTTTTCTCAGTACATAAAAATGGCAAATTCACTCTAATATCAGCCCCATACAATTCCAACATACACATCACATAACAACGGTCACTTCTTCACAACAAACTTTATTGAGCTGCTTGTGCTTGAACAGTGGACGAGCTCCACCCCATGCAGTGCCCACCAGCCCCCCCCCCCCCAAGACTCAGTCACAGCTGAGCATCGCTGCCCCCCGAGTGGTTGAGATCAGCAGTTTGTGCCAGTGATAAAGTGCCGGGTTTGTTCCCCTGTGCAGACTTATATGTATATATTCTGTATTTATATATCATTTATATCTGAACCCTGTCATTTGCCTAGGAACCACTTTCCCAGGACACACACACCATCAATAAATATAATCTTCCTGTGTTCTCCTGATCTGTGCAATATGTGAAGAGGATAGCCGTGTCCTCAGACGTGCAGCCGTTCAGAACGCCAGGATTCGGGTTATCCTGAATAAGTGCCATGTCGCGTCAGTGTGCTCACATCTCTGTCTCAGCGAGGAGGCTGTCCCCCAGGCCAGAGGTCAGGAGGACTCTGTGCGGTCCGGGACCTGCGGAGGAGGATAAAAAGAACTGTCACAGACACTTGGATAACACTCCACCCGACTCTGGTACTGGACACATAATGTCCTCTGCCATACCCTTCACACTCTGCACATACTGCCCCCCTGTCAAACCCTCAGAACCCCTCTACTGCACATAATGCCCCCCTCTCACACCCTCAGAACCCCTTTCCTGCACATAATGCCCCCTCTCACACCCCCAGCACCCCTCTCCTGCACATACTGCCCCCGTCACACCCTCAGCACCCCTCTCCTGCACATACTGCCCCCCTCTCACACCCTCAGAACCCCTCTCCTGCACATACTGCCCCCGTCACACCCTCAGCACCCCTCTCCTGCACATACTGCCCCCCTCTCACACCCTCAGAACCCCTCTCCTGCACATAATGCCCCCTCTCACACTCTCAGCACCTCTCTCCTGCACATACTGCCGCCCATCACACCCTCATCACCCCTGTCCTGCACATACTGCCCCCCTCTCACACCCTCAGAACCCCTCTCCTGCACATAATGCCCCCTCTCACACTCTCAGCACCCTTCTCCTGCACATACTGCCCCCCTCGCACACTCTCAGCAACCCTCTCCTGCACATAATGCCCCCTCTCACACTCTCAGTACCCCTCTCCTGCACATAC
>BLSH010239592.1:201673-221237 GCA_018402905.1 Glandirana rugosa
CACACTTCCGTACTGACATCCGTCATATACGTCCTCCTTTTCCAATCCTCTCCTGCACATACTGCCCACTGTTATACCCTCTGCTCTCTCCTCCCCTCTCCTGCATATACTGCCTGCTCTCACACCCATCACTCTCCTCTCCTGCATATACTGCCTACAGTCATGCCTTCACACTCCTCCTCCCACACATACTGCTCACCGCCGTACTATTTACATTCCTCTCCTGCACATACTGCCCCCTGTCATACCTTCCTCAATCCCCTCCTGCACATACTTCCCACTCTCATACCCTCCACACCCCCCTCCTGCACATACTTCCCACTCTCACTCCCTCTGCCCTCCCCTCCTGCACACCCCGCCTGCTGACATATCCTACACACAGCTTTTTCCTAACATTTCATAAATAATAAGTTAAGAAAAGTAATTAACAATTCCCTGCCTCTGAGCAGTCCCCTTGCCCAAACACTCCTCACATACCTCGATTGCTCCTCAGCCCTTTCTCCCTGACAGGGGGCTCCTGCCCGGGACCTTCGCTCTCATCCTCGTCTTCCCCTTCGGAAAGAAGGTCAGCGATCTGCTGCTGCAGCTCCACGCTGATGTTGTTCTCAGACAGGACCAGAGTCCTCAGTGGTGTCGGATAATTCTGGATCATGTCCAGCAGGATCTGCAGAAGATAGACCGTGAAAACTGAACATTTCCAACAAACGTCAGTCTTAAGATATTATCCATCTGTCTGTCTACAAACACTGCGGTCTTAGGAAAATGTCCATCGGCCTGTACACACTGCGGTCTCAGGGCAAACATTTCAGGATGTAGAACCCTTGCAAGAAGATCTGAACAAATTAATGGAGTGGGCAACTACATGGTAATAAAGGTTTAATGTAGAAAAATGTAAAATAATGCATTTGGGTGCCAAAAATATGAATGCAATCTACTCACTAGGGGGAGAACCTCTAGGGGAATCTAGGATGGAAAAGGACCTAGGGGTCTTAGTAGATAACAGGCTCAGTAACGACATGCAATGCCAAGCTGCTGCAAGCAAAGCCAACCGAATATTGGCATGCATCAAGAAGGGGATCAACTCCAGAGATAAATCAATAATTCTCCCCCTATACAGGACTCTGGTGAGGCCGCACCTGGAGTATGCCGTCCAGTTCTGGGCAGGGGTCCTGGAAGAATGTGCTGTAACTGGAGAGGGTTCAGAGAAGGGCAACAAAGCTGATTATGGGACTGGAGGACCTTAGTTATGAGGAAAGATTACGAGCACTGAACTTATTCTCTCAGGAGAAGAGACACTTGAGAGGAGATATGATTTCAATGTACAAATACCATACTGGTGACCACACAATAGGGACAAAACTTTTCCGCGCCGCAAGGGAGCACAAAAAGACACGCGGCCATTCACTGAAATTTGAAGAAAAGCGGTTAAACCTTAAAATGCGTAGAGGGTTCTTTACGGTAAGAGCAGTGAGGATGTGGAATTCTCTTCCACAAGCAGTGGTTTCAGCTGGGAGCATGGATCATTTCAAAAAACGATTATCTTGGCACCTAAGAGACCACAACATTGAGGGATATACAACGTAATACTGACATAAATGCACACACATAGGTTGGAATTGTGTCTTTTTTCAACCACACAAACTATGTAACTATATAATGTCCATCTGTCTGTTCTGTATTGCATTCTCCATCCAGTTCAGTCTGTGCAGGAATATACAGCGCCTTGAAAAAGTATTCATACCCCTTTAAATTTTCCACATTTTGTCATGTTACAACCAAAAACGTAAATGTATTTTATTGGGATTTTATGTGATAGACCGACACAAAGTGGCTCATAATTGTGAAGTGGAAGGAAAATGATACAAATAAATATGTGAAAAGTGTGGGGGGGGGGCATTTGTATGGCGCCCCCCTGAGTCAATATTTTGTAGAACCGCCTTTCCTTGCAATTACAGCTGCGAGTCTTTTTGGGGAAGTCTCTACCAGCTTTGCCCATCTAGAGGGGACATTTTTGCCCACTTTTCTTTGCAAAATAGCCCAAGCTCTGTCAGATTGGATGGAGAGCGTCTGTGAACAGCAATTTTCAAGTCTTGCCACAGATTCTCAATTGGAGTTGGGTCTGGACTTTGACTGGGCCATTCTAACACATGAATATGCTTTGATCTAACCCATTCCATTGTCGCTCTGGCTGGATGTTTAGGGTCGTTGTCCTGCTGGAAGGTGAACCTCCGCCCGGTCTCAAGTCTTTTGCAGACTCTAACAGGTTTTCTTCTAAGATTGCCCTGTATTTGGCTCCATCCATCTTCCCATCAACTCTGACCAGCTTCCCTGTCCCTGCTGAAGGAAAGCATCCCCACAACATGATGCTGCCACCACATTTCACAGTGGGGACGGTGTGTTCAGGGTGATGTGCAGTGTTAGTTTTCCGCCACACATATTGTTTTGCTTTTAGGATAAAAAGTTCAATTTTGTTCTCATCTGAGCAGAGCCCCTTCTTCCACATGTTTGCAGTGTCCCCCACATAGCTTCTCATTAACTGCAAATGGGACAACTTATGGCTTTCTTTCACCAATGGCTTTCTTCTTGCCATTCTTCCATAAAGGGCAGATTTGTGGAGAGCACAACTAATAGTTGTCCTGTGGAGAGATTCTCCCACCTGAGCTGTGGATCTCTGCAGCTCCTCCAGAGTTACCATGGACCTCTTGGCTGCTTCTCTGATGAATGCTCTCCTTGCCCGGTAGGTTTGCAGTTGTGCCATACTCTTTCCATTTTTCGGATGATGGATTGATCAGCGCTCCATGAGACGTTAAAAACTTGGGATATTATTTTATAACCTAACCCTGCTTTAATCTTCTCCACAACTTTATCCCTGAGACCTTTGGTGTGTTCCTTGGCCTTCATGATGCTGTTTGTTCACTAAGGTTCTCTAACAAACCTCTGAGGGCTTCACAGAACAGCTGTATTTATACTGAGATTAAATTACATACAGGTGGACTCTATTTACTAATTAGGTGACTTCTGAAGGCAATTGGTTCCACCAGGTTTTAGTTAGGGGTATCAGAGTAAAGGGGCTGAATACAAATGCCCCCCACACTTTTCACATATTTATTTGTAAAAAAAAAATTTGAAAACCATTTATCATTTTCCTTCCACTTGAGAATTATGAGCCACTTTGTGTCGGTCTATCACATAAAATCTCAATAAAATACATTTACGTTTTTGGTTGTAACATGACAAAATGTGGAAAATATCAAGGGGTATAAATACTTTTTCAAGGCACTGTAAGACCCCTTTCACACTGGGGCCGCATTAGCGGTAAAGCGTCATTCATTTTAGTGGCGCTTTACCACTGTTTAAGCAGCGCTTTTTCCAAGAAGGGGTTAAGAATGCATGTGTTGCAGCGCTTCCGAATCACTTTTCAGGCGCTTCCTAAGCGCTGCCCATGATTTCCAATGGGCAGGGGTGGTTTGGGAGCACCGTATACAGCGCTCCCAAACCGCCCTAAAGGTGCTGCTTGCGGGACTTTTCCTAACATCCCGCAAGCCAGGGGAGGGCTGGGCCAGGGGGCAGGGTGGAAATTGCCCCCCCAGGCCTCCCTAACTTACATTCAAAATGGCCGACGGCCGCTGCCCGCTCACACTTTTTTCTTCTTGTGGAGGAAGGAAGTAGGGGCCAGGAACGCAGCCACCAACTAACTGCAGGCAAAGGGGGGGTATCCAGGGCCGGCCCTACCATGGATCCCGCTAGGCCCATTGGGCTGCCTCGGGGGGTATCGCCGGATTACACAGAGTGCGGATCTCCCACTTACAAAGTCCTACCTCCCGAACCAGCTCCTATAATAGACAGCACACTGGTGATGTCTATCATAGGAGCAGGTCCAGGAGGCGGGACTTCATATGACAACAGCCACACTAGGTAAGCAGGAGATCCCCGCTATGTAATCCGGCGGCTCTCCTCTCTCTGCATTGCATGGGCACTGGGGAGGCTGCATTAATGAGTACTGATCAGGCTTCATTGATGGGCACTGATCAGGCTGTGCTGATGGGCACTGGCGAGGCTGCATTGATGGGCACTGATCAGAATGCATTTGATGGGCACTGGTGAGGCTGCATTGGTGGGCACTGATGAGCTACATTGATGCATTATTTTTGTTAAACCTCCTTTGTTGCTATTAACATTAAATTATGTTACCACATTGTATCATATTTTTCTTGCTTCATAACATCAATATCTGTTATAAAACCAGGTGGGCATAGAGGGTGAGCCACTTGACTGGACTTGCCCCCCAGGCCTAAGGCTGCCAGCCCTCCCCTGCCGCAAGCGCACCACCCCAGTGTGAGAGCACTCGGGCTTTAACCCTGGGGCGGCATGGGAGGCAGTTTTCAGGCGCTTTACAGGCACTATTTATGGCGCTAAAATGACTGAAAACGGCCTCAGTGTGAAAGGGATCTAACTGCTGGAGTGTCAGCCTATATGGGCAGCTATAATGACGGAACACAATGTTGCTCCCCTCAGTAGGGTTGCCACATCATCCCTTTAATCCGGGGCACACATTAATTACAGAGGTTCTATGGCTGATTAAGGTGCTACTTAAATTCACTTGGTGCCTTATCTGCATTAAAGTGGTTTTCAAGTCATGACAACCACTTTACACTACAGGTAAGTCCATATTCAGGCTTACCTGTAGGTCCCGGGAAAATCCCCTAAACTGGCACCATTTAGGAGACATTCCCTGTATCTGCATGTGCCAACATCTGGGCCGTTTCTTCACGAAGTGTGCCGTAAATGACGGCTCCCGTGCGCATTCGTGGGAGTGACGTTAGCGCAGCTCCTGCCAATCACATCGCTGGAGTCCGCGCTGTGATTGGTCGGAGCCCGTGATCCCGGAAGACGACGGACACAGCATGTTGCCGGCTCGGAAATCGCTGCTACAGCGTCGATCTAAGGTAAGCATTTCATAATGAGCTAGTATGAGATGCATACTAGCTCATTATGCCTTTCTCTTGCAGTTGTTTTTTTATTTTTATAACTGACTTGACGACCACTTTAAATTAGCCTCAGAACAACCTGTGTATTTCATATGTGTCTTGGATTAAAGGGATGATGTGGCAACCCTACCCCTGAGGCCAGCGCTCATAGAAGACATACAATCATTATGAACAATCTGTATGTGTGGCGTGACACCATGGTAGGATGAAACCTCATGAGACACAAATCCAGAACCGCAATGTCAGGACTCACCTGTGCAGACAAATTACTGAGACCCGTCCCTTCCAAATCCAGAATTTCCAGAGTCCGGCTAGAGGCCACACACACAGCTAGCATAGAGGCGATGTGGTCACCTGCGGAGGCACAAACACGGACAGATGTATGCCAATACAGTTTAGGTGCCCACCTCAATACTCAGGTGCTCCTATTATGCCGGGCACCCCGCACATAATGTTTTTGGAATGTGACCATCTGTCTCGCAGCACACACACAACTGCAGACCGTTGAAGGCTTCTGACAAATGCCAGAGCTGCCACCCCGCACCTGCCATATAAACAGAACATTATCTGGGTACAAATAACATGGGGGGGGGGGTCCTCTTCTTACCCAGTGGGTTGTAGTCCAGGTTCAGGGTTCTCACTTGAGAACTGTGAGCCACAGCAACTGCCAGACGGGCCCATCCAGTGCAGGTGATGGCTGGATTAGCGGAGAGGGTCAGTTCACGAAGTCCTGTACAGACAGATATAAAGGCACAGCGCCAGTGGAAGGATGCCAATCATCCAGCTGAGAACATCACACAGACAGACAGAGGGGTCCACCTAGGGTTGCCACCTCATCCCTTTAAAACCGAACACATATGAATTACACAGGTTCTGTGGCTAATTTAATGCAGATGAGGCACCAATTGAGTTTAATTACCACCTTAATCAGCCACAGAACCTGCGTAATTCATATGTGTTCGGTTTTAAAGGGATGAGGTGGCAACCCTAGGTCCACCTCACACTATTACAGGCAATCTAAGGTCAGGGTGGATGCATGTCGTCATTTTCAGTGGCACCTGGAAGATCATCACGTGGAACATGCAGAGGAGTGGATTGGTCTGGTGGTGGACTGTTGCATCCCAAGGTGGACCTCTGCTCTCTACAAATACCCCTCTGTACCCACTTCCAGGACAATACCAGCATAGGCCTGCCTGCGGACAATGTAGCATGATGAACCCCATCCTCCAACCCTCTTCTTCTACCCAGTGGAACCACCAGCTAGGGCGGATTTAAGGGTAAAGCCCATGCCTTTCTTATGGTGCAGGAATTGGGGTCGATCTGACATCGATGGTGCCCATACACCAGACGAAAAATCGTTTGAAAATCTGTCATCTGGATAGTTTTTTGTTTTTGTCAAGTTACAGTGGAAGTAAACCCCTTTTTTGGCACTTATAGGCCTATAACAAGGCCTATAATAAAGCTTACCTGTAGGTACAGCGAATATCTCCTAAACCTGCATGGTTTAGGAGATATTCTTCACATTGCATGCAGGTGGTGACGTCACCAGCGCCTGTGCTCTGAAGGGACGGTATACCCATGTTGTCCCTTCAGGGGTCCAAGACTCCCGCATGGAAATGACGGCCAGAGGACGCAAACCCAGGTGGAAGACTGGGTGAAATTGGAAGAGCCGGTCAGCAGTGACAGCGTGCACGGCACTGGAGGAGGGCTTCGTTCTAAGGTATTTCATAATGTGCTAGTATTCAATGCATACTAGCACATTATGCCTTCACCTTGCAGGGTTTTAAAAAAAATCGGTGTGGTTTACTACCATTTTAATGGGCACAAGTCGATAATCAGTCGTGATGTTTTTGAGCAAAAAAAAAAAAAATCAAGGGAAAAGTTTGGAAAACTTCTGCCGAACGGACGAGAAATTGAAAGGTTAACGTGTTACTCGTCCGTTATGCAATGAACTGTTGGTACTGCGCATGTGTGTGACAAAAACTTTAACCCGGAAGATAAACGGTTGTGTCAACGAATGTCATGTCTAAAATAAAGAGCATAACAATAGTACACACAAGAAACATACAATCTTCCAGATAGGCAATTTTTGTATACCCATTTTTTTTTATGTTCCCTGAGAAAAATTAAATTAAGAAAAATAGAGACCAAAATAATGCAATAATAAAAATGATTTGTTGTTCGAAAATCGGACATTACATGATGGCAATATCGTTTGCTCTCACAACCGTGTGTTTATTTTTAGAAAAGACAGTTGAACGATTTTTCGACTGGTGTACAGCTAGCATTAATGTAGAAAAGATTGCTGGTCCCTAATCTAGATACAGCGGGTAAAATAAGTATTGAAAGCCTCATCATTTTTCTAGGTAAATATACAGTATCTCACAAAAGTAAGTACACCCCTCACATTTTTGTAAATATTTTATTCTATCTTTTCATGTGACAACACTGAAGAAATGACACTTTGCTACAATGTAAAGTAGTGAGTGTGCAGCTTGTATAACAGTGTAAATTTGCTGTCCCCTCAAAATAACTCAACACACAGCCATTAATGTCTAAACCGCTGGCAACAAAAGTGAGTACACCCCTAAGTGAAAATGTCCAAATTGGGCCCAAAGTGTCAATATTTTGTGTGGCCACCATTATTTTCCAGCACTGCCTTAACCCTCTTGGGCATGGAGTTCACCAGAGCTTCACAGGTTGGCACTGGAGTCCTCTTCCACTCCTCCATGGCAACATCACAGAGCTGGTGGATGTTAGAGACCTTGGACTCCTCCATTTTCCGTTTGAGGAGCCCCACAGATGCTCAATAGGGTTTAGGTCTGGAGACATTCTTGGCCAGTCCATCACCTTTACCTTCAGCTTCTTTAGCAAGGCAGTGGTCGTATTGGAGAGGTGTTTGGGGTCGTTATCATGTTGGACTACTGCCCTGCGGCCCAGTCTCTGAAGGGAAGGGATCATGTTCTGCTTCAGTATGTCACAGTACATGTTGGCATTCATGGTTCCCTCAATGAACTGTAGCTCCCCAGTGCCGGCAGCACTCATGCAGCCCCAGACCATGACACTCCCACAACCATTGACTGTAGGCAAGACACACTTGTCTTTGTACTCCTCACCTGGTTGAAGCCACACACACTTGACACCATCTGAACCAAATAAGTTTATCTTGGTGTCATCAGACCACAGGACATGGTTCCAGTAATCCATGCCCTTAGTCTGCTTGTCTTCAGCAAACTGTTTGCGGGCTTTCTTGTGCATCATCTTTAGAAGAGGCTTCCTTCTGGGACGACAGCCATACAGACCAATGTGATGCAGTGTGCGGCGTATGGTCTGAACACTGACAGGCTGACCCCCACCGCCTCAACCTCTGCAGCAATGCTGGCAGCACTCATACGTCTATTTCCCAAAGACAACCTCTGGATATGACGCTGAGCACGTGCACTCAACTTCTTTGGTCAACCATGGTGAGGCGCTGTTATGAGTGGATCCTGTCCTGTTAAACTACTGTATTGTTTTGGCCACTGTGCTGCAGCTCAGTTTCAGGGTCTTGGCAATCTTCTTATAGCCTAGGCCATCTTTATGTAGAACAACAATTCTTTTTTTTTTTTCAGATCCTCAGAGTGTTCTTTGCCATGAGGTGCCATGTTGAACTTCCAGTGACCAGTATGAGAAAGTGGGAGCGATAACACCAAATTTAACACACCTGCTCCCCATTCACACCTGAGACCTTGTAACACTAACGAGTCACATGACAATGGGGATGGACAATGGCTAATTGGGCCCAATTTGGACATTTTCACTTAGGGGTGTACTCACTTTTGTTGCCAGCGGTTTAGACATTAATGGCTGTGTGTTGAGTTATTTTGAGGGGACAGCAAATTTACACTGTTATACAAGCTGTACACTCACTACTTTACATTGTAGCAAAGTGTCATTTCTTCAATGTTGTCACATGAAAAGATAGAATAAAATATTTACAGAAATGTGAGGGTGTACTTACTTTTGTGAGATACTGTATTTCTAAAGGTGCTATTGACATGAAGTTTTCACCACACGCTGGTAACAACCCGTGCCATCCATACAATGACACCAAAACAAATAAGTTCAGAAATGAAGTTCTGTGTAATAAAATGGAAGGACACAGGGAAAAAGTATTGAACCCACTAACTGCAATGTATTTAATTCTTGGTACAAAATCCATTGTTGGTAATGACAGCTTCAGGGCGCCTCCTGTATGGAGAAACGAGTCGCATGCGTTGCTCTGATGTGATTTTGGCCCATTCTTCCACACAGTCTTCAAATCTTGAAGATTCCGTGGGCCTCTTCTATGAACTCTGATCTTTAGTTCTTTCCATAGATTTTCTATTGGATTCAAGTCAGGTGATTGGCTGGGCAATTCTAGCAGTTTATTTTCTTTCTTTGAAACCATTTGAGAGTTCTTTTGATTTTGTGTTTGGGGGATCGTTGTCTTGCTGAGATGTCCGCTCTCGTTTCATCTTCATCATCCTGGTAGATGGCAGCTGATTTTTTATCAGCAATGTCTTGGTACATTTTTCCATTCATCCTTCCTTCAATGATATGAAGTTTGCCGGTGCCGTAAGCTGAAAAACAGCCCCGCCCCCACCATGATGTTCCCACCTCCAAACCTCATTGTTGGTATGGGGGGTGTTTTTGGGGTGATGTGCCATGTGACCTCCAAACATGGTGTGTTATGGCATCCAAAGAGTTACATTTTGGTCTCCTCTGACCAGACCTTATTCTCCCAGTATTTCACAGGCTTGTCTACATGTTGTGCAGCAAACTTAAAACAAGCTTCAACATTCTTTTTCTTCAGCAATGGAGTCTTGCATGGTGAGCGTGCATACAGGTCATGCATTACTTATTGTGTGCCTGCTAATTCCAGATGTTTCTGAAGCTCTCCACAAGTGGTCCTTGGCTCTGGGACAACTCTTCTGATCATTCTTTTCACTCCTCTGTCAGAAATCTTATGAGGAGCACCAGGTCATGGCCGGTTTATGATGTAATGATGTTCTTTCCACTTCCGGATTATGGCCCCAACAGTGTTCATTGGGACATTCAGAAGTTTAGAAATCCTTCTGTAACCAATGCCATCAGTATGTTTTGCAACAATAAGGTTGTGAAGGTCTTGAGAGAGCTCTTTGCTTTTACCCATCATGAGATGTTTCTTGTGTGACACCTTGGTAATGAGACCCCTATTTATAGGCCATGTTGAGACTGAACCAGCTGATATTAATTTGCACTGACAAAGGGCACGGCTGCTTTCTAATTACTGATAGATTTCAGCTGGTGTCTTGCTTTCCATGCCTTTTTGCACCTAACTTTCTTTAGGTGTTCAATACATTTTCCCTGTGTCATTCCATTTTATTACACATAACTTAACCATCATCACACTCGACCACCAGGGAGTCCACCAAGACCACCAGGGAGAGCCCACCCAGGGAGATCACCAGGGAGCCGATCAGGGCCACCAGGAAGCTGATCCTAGACCACCAGGAAGCCCACCCTAGACCACAGGTAAGGGGCACAGTGCCCAACATGGATGGCACTCAGTGCCAACTTCAGATGCCACCCTAGACCACCAGGGAATGGACCCCTATTAGTGCCCACCCTAGACCACAGGTAAGGGGCACAGTGCCCAACATGGATGGCACTCAGTGCTAACTTCAGATGCCACCCTAGACCACCAGGGAATGGGCCCCTATTAGTGCATCTGTCATTGCCGCCCACCAGTGCCTCCTATCAGTGCCACCTATCAGTGCCCATCAGTGCCACCTATCAGTTCCCAGTGTCACCTATCAGTGCCGCCTATGAGTGCCTCTTAACAATGCTCATCAGTGCCCGTCAGTGCTGCTTATCAGTGCTGCCTATCAGTGCCCATCGGTGCCACCTCATCAGTGCCAATCAGTACTGCCTCATCAGTGCCGGTCAGTGAAGGAGAAAATGTACTTATTTACAAAGTTTGGTGACAGAAACAGAGAAAAAACGTTTTTTCAAAAGTTTTGTTTTTTTATTTGTAGCACAAAAATAAAAACCACAGAGGTGATCAAATACCACCAAAAAAAGGTCTATTTGTGCGAACAAAATGATAAAAAATGTTGTTTGGGTTCAACGTTGCACGACCGCGCAATTGTCGCTCAAAGCGCAACAGCACTGAAAGCTAAAAACTGGTAGGGAAGTGTTCTAAGTGCCCGGTATTGAAGTGGTTAATTTCTGAACGTATTTGTTTTGATGTCTTTGTATGTATGGATTGCACAGGTTGTTACCGACGTGGTGAAAATTTCATGTCAATAGCACCTTTAGAAATATATTTACCTGGAAAAATGGTGATGTGTTCAATACTTATTTTACCCGCAGTATATTCCAGCCAAATCAGTGGTGCCTCTTATATGGTCATTAATAAGTCAAAAACAGCTTTGTAGATGAAAGTGCTGGGCCTGGGAATGGAAATCACTGAGGAATGTTATCATTGAATCTCCTACGATTGTTGACAATAAGCATTGAGATGGTGTGAAATGCATTGACTTCTCCTTCAGCCAACAGTGTGTCTTGCTTTTACCATTGAAGATGTCACTACAATAAAGCGGATTATTTTTTTCAGGTCTCCTGCATCTACCTATTGCATGATGTCCATAGGACCCCACACTGGTGGATCTAGGGATGCTACTGAGGGTAAGAATGGCTAAAAATTCCCACAATCCATTGTGTCCACAAATCCTATCTATCCCTCAGCTTACCAATTTTCTCTGGTGTTAATTCCCATACGTGAAAACTCTCAATATGTGAATTTCCATCTACAAATATCTGTCACCTTCCCTTGTACCTGAGACACATCTCATCGTTTCACCAACAGACAGTCAGAATATCCCTGACCGAGATGATGTATAGTTCCTTATTCCAATACAGCCTAAGCCGCGTGTCATCATCCCATCATTCCAAATGTTCATAACAACCCAGCCTTATTTCGGACTCCATTTAGTTTATATAACCTACACCATTTGTAGACCAGTTTTTTTCTCACCGGCCAGGGCTGCTATGGGGCTCAGGATCATGCAATGGTTCATCAACCTCTACATGGTCTCCTCTGTGGACCAACCAGTTGGGGGTAACCTACAGAACATCTGGCCCTACAGAGAAGGTACACAGACCATCTCCTTTCATATGGTAAGGTGACCAAACTATAATAAGGCATTCAAACAGGAAGATTCGGGGATTATCATTCCCCCCTCGTGTACATTCAACTGATATAGACTGCCTGGGCATCACACCATTAAATAACCTTCAGGCTTGGCAATTAGTAAAAGAGGGAGAGCTACACCTGCCTCCCCTGTCCCGTTGAGCCATCTCAGAAGATTATGACCCAATTACACTCTTGATGAGGATTTCAGATAGTTGTCCCAAAGTTCAAATCTCTTTTCCTGGTGCCAACATGGCAGCATACATGTGGTAGTATTGTGGTACTTGTGGTAGTATTTGATACAGTTTTCCTGGTGCCAACTAGATAGCACACTACCACGTGTGCTGCCATGGATTGCCGGCAGGAAGGGAAAATTACGGTAAGTATTCAATACAATTTTCTGTTTTCCTGGTGCCAACACGGTAGTACACTACCACATGTATGCTGTCATGGATTGCCACCAGGAAAGGAAAATTACAGTAAGTATTTGATAACATTTTCTGTTTTCCTGGTGCCAACACGGTAGCACACTACCACATGTATGCTGTCATGGATTGCCACCAGGAAAGGAAAATTACAGTAAGTATTTGATAACATTTTCAGTTTTCCTGGTGCCAACACGGTAGCACACTACCGCATGTATGCTGTCATGGATTACCACTAAGATCTGAATATTACGGTAAGTATTTGATACTATTTTCAATTTTTCCAGCAAGTAAAAAAAAATCCTAAAAAGCAGAAGGAAGAAAGCCCAGGCCACCACTCTGAGCATTTAATACAAACACAGGCAAAGGCAACAAAAGGCACGCGTGCCAGGCCAGACATGCAATGTCATTTTTAGTGGTACCCAGGACAACAGTGTTATGCATGCAGGACACTCCAGTGGACCCCTGCTCCCTACAAATACAGCGCCATTGCCATAGCCTGTAATTGATAGCTCACTAGGTTGTCAATTACAAAGCTTGACCTGCCCTGTCTGTGGCCCACCCACCTCCATGACATTTTAAAGATGCCAGTCTAATATCGGTGACTTTCAGGTACCAGCCCCCCTCCCAGTACCAGCGTAGGTCCTCTTATGGCTGTTGAAGTTGTTTTGTGAAGAAGCTTGTCCACCTACTCTCTTCCTTTTCTTAACTGAACCTCAAGCTGCCGCAGGTATGATTGTAAACCCCTGTGTTTTTAATAGTGCAGGAACTGGGAGTGATCTGAGGTGTAAAGCTGCAGGAACTGGGGTAATCTGAGGTGTGAAGGTGCAGGAACTGGGAGTGATCTGAGGTGTAATGCTGCAGGAACTGGGGTAATCTGAGGTGTGAAGGTGCAGGAATTGGGGTGATCTGAGGTGTAGAGGTGCAGGAACTGGGGTGATCTGAGGTGTAGAGGTGCAGGAACTGGGGTGATCTGACGTGTAATGCTGCAGGAACTGGGGTGATCTGAGGTGTGAAGGTGCAGGAATTGGGGTGATCTGAGGTGTGAAGGTGCAGGAATTGGGGTGATCTGAGGTGTGAAGGTGCAGAAATTGGGGTAATCTGAGGTGTGAAGGTGCAGAAATGGGGGCGATCTGAGGTTTGAAGGTGCAAGAACTGGGGTTGATCTGAGGTGTGAAGGTGCAGGAATTGGAGTGATCTGAGGTGTAAAGGTGCAAGAACTGAGGTGATCTGAAATGTGAAAGTGCAGGAAATGGGGTTGATCTGGGATGTGAAGGTAAAGGAATTGGGGGTGGTCTGAGGTGTGAAGGTGCAGAAACTGGGGTGATCTGAGGTGTGAAGGTGCAGGAATTGGGGTGATCTGAGGTGTGAAGGTGCAGGAATTGGGGTGATCTGAGGTGTGAAGGTACAAGAACTGGGGGGATCTGAGGTGTGAAGGTGCAGGAACTGGGGGTGATCTGAGGTGTAGAGGTGCAGGAACTGGGGTGATCTGAGGTGTGAAGGTGCAAAAATTGGGGTGAGCCGAGGTGTGAAGGTGCAGGAACTGGGATTCATCTGAGCTGTGAAGGTACAGGAATTGGGGTGATCTTAGGTATAAAGGTGCAAGAATTTAGGTGATCTGAGGTGTAAAAGTGCAGGAAATGGGGTTGATCTGTGATGTGAAGGTGAAGGAATTGAGGGGTGGTCTGAGGTGTGAAGGTGCAGGAATTGGGGTGATCTGAGAAGTGAAGATGCCGGAATTGGGGTGATCTGAGAGGTGACGGTGCAGGAACTGGGGTGATCTGAGGTGCAAAGCTGCAGGAATTGGGGTTGATCTGGGGTGTGAAGGTGCAGGAATCGGGGAGATCTAAGAAGTGCTGGTGCAGGAATTGGGGTGACCTGAGGTGTGAAGGTGCGGAAATTGGTGTGATCTGAGAGGGTTAGGTGCAGTAATTGGGGTGATCTGAGATGTGGGGTGATCTAAGGTGTGAAGGTGCAGTAATTGGGGTGATCTGAGGTGTGAAGGTGCAGTATTTGGAGTGATCTGAGGTGTGAAGGTGCAGGAATTGGGGTAATCTGAGGTGTGAAGGTGATCTGAGGTGTGAAGGAGAAGGAAGTGAGGTGATCTGAGGGTTTAAAGGTGGAGGAGCTGGAGTGATCTAAAAAGTGAAGATGCAGAAATTAGGGTGATCTGAGATGTGAAGGTGCAGTAATTGGGGTGATCTGAGGTGTGAAGGTGCAGTATTTGGAGTGATCTGAGGTATAAAGGTGCAGGAATTGGGGTAATCTGAGATGTGAAGGTGCAGGAATTGGAGTGATCTGAGGTGTGAAGGAGAAGGAATTGTGGTGATCTGAGGTCTGAAGGTGGAGGAATTGGGGTGACCTGAGGTATGAAGGTGCGGAAATTGGGGTGACCTGAGGTGTGAAGGTGCAGGTACTTGTGTAATCTGAGGTGGGAAGGTGCAGGAATTGATGCGATCTGAGATGTGAAGGTGCAGGAATCAGGTCTGGTCTGAGGAGTGAAGGTGCAAGAAATGGGGTGATCAGAGGCATGAAGGTGCAGGAATTGGGGTGGTCATAGGTGTGAAGGTGCAGGAATTGAGGTGATCTGAAGTATGAATGTGCAGGAATTGTGGTGGTCAGAGGTGTGAAGGTGCAGGAATTGCAGTGATCTGAGACATGAAGGTGCAGGAAATGGGGTGATTTCAGGTGTAAAGGTGCAGGAATTGTGGTGATCTGAGGTGTGAAGGTGCAGGAATTGTGGTGGTCAGAGGTGTGAAGGTGCAGGAATTGTGGTGATCTGAAGTATGAAGGTGCAGGAATTGTGGTGGTCAGAGGTGTGAAGGTGCAGGAATTGTGGTCATCAGTGGTGTGAAGGTGCAGGAATTGTGGTGGTCAGAGGTGTGAAGGTGCAGGAATTGTGGTCATCAGAGGTGTGAAGGTGCAGGAATTGTGGTCATCACAGGTGTGAAGCTGCAGGAATTGTGGTTGGTCAGAGGTGTGAAGGTGCAGGAATTGTGGTCATCAGTGGTGTGAAGGTGCAGGAATTGTGGTGGTCAGAGGTGTGAAGGTGCAGGAATTGTGGTCGTCAGAGGTGTGAAGGTGCAGGAATTGTGGTCGTCAGAGGTGTGACGTGCAGGAATTGTGGTCGTCAGAGGTGTGAAGGTGCAGGAATTGGGGTGGTCAGAGGTGTGAAGGTGCAGGAATTGCAGTGATCTGAGACATGAAGGTGCAGGAAATGGGGTGATTTCAGGCGTAAAGGTGCAGGAATTGTGGTGATCTGAGGTGTGAAGGTACAGGAATTGTGGTGGTCAGAGGTGTGATGGTGCAGGAATTGTGGTGATCTGAAGTATGAAGGTGCAGGAATTGTGGTGGTCAGAGGTGTGAAGGTGCAGTAATTGTGGTCATCAGAGGTGTGAAGGTGTAGGAATTGTGGTGGTCAGAGTTGTGACGGTACAGGAATTGTGGTCATCAGAGGTGTGAAGGTGCAGGAATTGTGGTCATCAGTGGTGTGAAGTGCAGGAATTGTGGTCGTCAGAGGTGTGAAGGTGCAGGAATTGTGGTCGTCAGAGGTGTGAAGTGCAGGAATTGTGGTCGTCAGAGGTGTGAAGGTGCAGGAATTGTGGTCGTCAGAGGTGTGAAGTGCAGGAATTGTGGTCATCAGAGGTGTGAAGGCGCAGGAATTGTGGCCGTCAGAGGTGCAAAGGTGCGGGAATTGAGGTGGTCAGAGGTAGGAAGGTGCAGGAATTGGGGTTGTCAGAGGTGTGAAGGTGCAGGAATTGCAGTGATCTGAGACATGAAGGTGCAGGAAATGGGGTGATTTGGGGTGTAAAGGTGCAGGAATTGTGGTGATCTGAGGTATGAAGGTGCAGGAATTGTGGCGGTCAGAGATGTGAAGGTGCAGGAATTGTGGTCATCAGAGGTTTGTAGGTGCGGGAATTGAGGTGGTCAGAGGAAGGAAGGTGCACCATTCCTGCAACATTAAAAATGCAGGTGCTTTAAAGACCTACCTGTGGGATGTTCCACCGTGAAAAGAAAAAGGAAGCCTGTAGTCTCTCAGGCGGTTGTACAACTGGTCAGAAACATCATTTAGGTAGAAGTACAGAGACTGAACAAATCTGACACCAGAGGTTCTCTTGGTCATAAATGTCACCACTATATGAGTTTTGTAAAAAAAAAAAATAAGGCCAACAGGCCACATACGTCTTCCATTGCTGGACTACAATCATATAACTATAAAGTTTACAAGGTGGACTGCCAGGAAGCTGTCATGGCACAAAACCAATCATAAGTGGGTGAGGCATTCCCCAGCATTGCCTGGGAGGAATGTATACACTGTACCTGCGGCTGTGGGTGAGGAATGCCTCAGCCTCATTTGATTGGTTTTGTGCCGTAACCGCATCCTGGTGATTTTAGACTAAGATCTGGTTGAGCCCCATCTCTTATCCTTGGAGGGATTGATGATTTCCTCCTCTGCTGCTGATTGCCTCACACCTTTTGGTCGAATATCTAATGATTCATTGTATGCATAATGTGGATGCAGGAGTGTTTTATTTTTGCCTTTTATGTTTTTTATGCCCAGATACTCTATGATGAGCACTTTTTTAGTCTTTTATTTGTTTGTGGTGGTGAGGAAGGAGGAGTATAACCCCTGAAACATGTCGTCTGTTATCAATAGAATCCTATTCTGGGGCTAGATCTGACCTCCTATGTCATACTGAGCTGATTCTGACACTAAGCCATTCCCTGCCACCGTCCCAACAGGCCAGACACTGCCACCGTCCCACTCCACTTCCTCTATAAGAGTTCCATCAGCTAAATAATAAGCCTGCAAAATTAAATTCACACAGTGCAAATCTCCAGATCGGTTCCTTAATTATTTTTACAGCCCAACAAAGTACACGATGGAGCTACCATTGACCACTCTATGTCCATCAGATGGCCTTCTGGAGACTCCAAGGCTGGCCAGCTGCCTATTGTATGAAGTACCTGTGTACTTCTCCTTTACCTACTGCTGACTACCTACCACTGCCAACCATCTCCTACCCACCGCTGACAATCATTTCCTACCTACATACCACTGCTACCATCTTCTATCTACTGCTACCTACCTACCACTGACAATCATTTCCTACCTACATACCACTGCTAACCATCCCATACCTACTGATACCTACCAACCACTGTCACTTTCAACCATCTCCTATCTCCTGCTATCTACCTACCACTGCGGATCATCTCATCACTGACAACCATCTCCTACCCACATACCATTTTCAACCATGTCCTACCTACTGCGACCTACCTACCACCCTACCTACTGTTGCCTGCTTACCCTTATCAACCATCTTCTACCTACTGCAGCCGACCTACCAATGCCAACCATATTCTGCTTACCTACCACTGTCAATCATCTCCTACTTACCTACCTCCCTACCACTGACTATCATTTCCTACCTACATACCACTGCCAACCATCTCCTACCTACCACTGTCAACCATCTGATATGTGCCAATCACTGCCAACCATTTCCTACCTACATACCACTTTCTAACATGTCCTGCTTAGTGCGGCCTACCATCAACCATCTCCACTCTACTGTATCCTACCTACCAATGCCAACCATCTTCTGCCTACCTACCACTGACAATCATTTCCTACCTATATACCACTGCCAACCATATCCTACCTACTGCTACCTACCACCGACAACCATCACCTACCTACTACTGCTGCCAACCACCTCATACCTACATACCACTTTCAATAATGTGCTACTTACTGTGGCCTACCTATCATCAACAACCATCCTCTACCTGTCATCTCTTGCCTACTGTTTCCTACCTACCTCTACCAACCATCTCCTACCTACTGCTGCCTACTAACCACTGCCAATCATCTACCTACTGCTGCCTATCTACCACTAGCAACCATCTCCTACCTACTGATGCCCACTAACCACTGCCAGTCATCTCTTACCTACTGCTGCCTACCTACCATTACCAACCATCTCCTCCCTAGTTTCATTTTCTACCTATGTATCTACCAGCTCCCCCATGGTAACTGTATTCTGCAAGTGCACCAGAGACAGATAGATGAAAGACAGCTGGATGGACAGATGGAGGTCTCACCTGGCTTGGCTCCATCAGGGGGGAGGAGGCTACAGATCAGACTGATGCCCTCGTCACCAAGCAGACAGTCCCCGAGGTCTAGGGAGACCAGGGAGGGGTGTACAGCCAGTGCTGGGTTCAGGAGGGCGAGTCCCGTGTCTGTTAGTGGGTTCCCATGTAGGCTGCGTGCAGGACAGACAGACAAAAATCTTAGAATGCCATGCGGTAATCCTAACCCTCCCCCACCCACCCAAGGCACAGTACTCACAAGAGGGACTGCAGCGAACGGTTCTTGTGCAGGGACTGTGCCAGTTGCTGGACGCGGGAGGCGCTGGACACCACGCCCAGGTTAAGGTTCAACTGAACCAAGGAGGGAGACTGAGCCACCCCCTGACATAGCCGGGCGAAGTCCCTGTCTGAGAGGAGGCACCCGCGTAGGGAGAGAAGCCGTACTGTGCCCTCTGTCAGCCCCTCACATACCCCCTTCACCTCCGCCCCAGACAGGGTCTCCCCCGACATCTGGATAGAGCCTGGCAACATCCTGCAGACTCAGCAGGACTATCAGAGGCCTGTCAGTGGTTCGTGTGGTGTAAGGCAGGTCACAGTCGGATATGGTGCCAGGTGAGGTGCCCCCACACACTGGCCTGTTACAGCTGGGCGTGGTGCCAGGAGGAGTGCCCCGACAGGCTGAATCTGGTATCCACCACCACCTAATGCAAACCAGAAGAGAAGCGTTAAACCACAATGTACACAGGGAGGAATGGGGAACTACCCCCCCCCCCCAGGAGTACATACTGCATGGGGAACTAGCCCCTCCCCCCAGGAGTACATACTGCCTGGGGAATTACCCCTCCCCCCAGGAGTAC
>BLSH010239592.1:301651-335787 GCA_018402905.1 Glandirana rugosa
TAAATCCGACCTAAGTGTGGTTACGCCACGTTTAAGGTCGGACAAACGACGGTTCTTCCCCGTCTTGTGGCAAGCCGCCGAGGACAGGCAAGAGTGTCACGTCGTCGACGCCCCCCCCTCCCTCTCCGGCGCTCGTCCCTCTTTCTCGGGACAAGTCACGCCTTGCGTAGAGGCACAATTTACACAAGGGTAACTTGCAATATCCGACCCTTATGGGTGGTGTAAGGTGTCTTTTACGTGTTCAAGAGACACGTTACACCTCACGCTTACGTGGCGTGGCTACACTTGGACTGTGTACCTCCTGTTCCACATTCGGTCCCTTGTCTTACCCCTGGCGCTGACAACCCCACACTACGCTATAAAAAACTGGCTCCTAACTTTTTCAGCCGGCTCCTAGATTCAAGGCAAATTTGTCAAGCCCTGGCTTACACCTTGTCCTCCATGTGTCAGGTTCACATCGGTGCGGTGCATTCGCACTCCACATTGCACAGAGAACTTGTGCATTTTCTGTGGAATGTGGTGGGTATTCCCAGCCTATAACGTTCAATGGGAACACATTTAACACGGAGATGCGTTCCGCACTGAACAGGGCTCTTTCTCCCTGCTCGCGGCCTCTCCCTCCCCCCCCGCAGCTGCTGCACTGTGAGAACGGACAGGAGCCGCCGAACGGTGTTCTGCCCCTTCTTGGCAGCAAACAGGCTGGAATTTGCACCGCATTGGTGTGAATCCAGCCTAAATGTTGATGGAATCCCAAGTGCGGGTAGCAGGTGCGGGTCTGCTGTGCGACAAACGCACTGCAAACACAGCAAAAGTACAGTAAAAGATTAGCCACGATTCCCTCCACAAAAAAAAGTGCTGGAGCTGCTTTGGGGAGTTTGTTGCATTTTTAGGGCTGCCCTATGCATATGACGAGCGTAAATGCGCAAAAAGAAACGCATGCGGGAATAAAGTTCATGCTATGTGGAGATGTGAATGGGGCCTGATGGCTGAATATCTCCGTCTACTCCCTCCTATGTGCTTGAATAAAGATGGCCATACACTATGCAATCCTATTGTACAATTTCCTTTTGATTTTCCAAAACTATGGAATAAGAGAACCCACCCAAACAATCTATTCAATTTGTATCAAATCAGACAGGCCCTTGCACTATATAGCTGATGGTAGATCTAAATGAGAGTGTGCAGAAAGTGGACGGAGATAAAACAAGAGGTGGTGTAGTAATGCAGGGGGGGTGTGGTCCAGACTGGTAAGCACTCCCTATTCTGTGATTCGCCAAGGCATTGCATGATTGGGATATGACCTACAGAAAGTGAAGAAATCCAAAAGCATTTTAAAAAAAAAAAAAAAAAACTCGAACAGCTGCTATAGATGAGGTAAGTGAGAGATGGGAATATTGGGGTGGCTGGGTCAGAAAGGATATTGGAAAAAGTTTCTATTATGAAAAGTGAAATTCTGCCTTTAACCACTTCAGCCCCGGAAGGATTTCCCCCTTTAGGACCAGAGCCCTTTTTGCGATTCGGCGCTGCGTCACTTTAACTGACAATTGCGCGGTCGTGCGACGTTGTACCCAAACAAAATTTGCGTCCCGTTTTTCCCACAAATAGAGCTTTCTTTTGGTGGTATTTGATCACCTCTGCGTCATTTCTGATCGCCGCTATAAACAAAAGAAGAGCGACAATTTTGCAAAAAAACCCAAATTTCTTTTTGCTAAAATACAAATCCAAAAAAAATATATAAAAAAAATTTTTTTTCATCGGTTTTGCCCGATTTATATTCTTCCTCATATTTGTGATAAAAAAAATCAGAATCGGCGTTTATTGATTGGTTTGTGCAAAAGTGGTCGCGTTTACGGATGATGAGAATTAATTTCTGGGGTTTCTATTTTTTTTTTATTTTTTACTAGTAATGGCGGCGATCTGCGATATTTCAGCGGACATGTCGGACCATTGGCATTTATACAGCGATCAGTGCTATAAAAATGCACTGATTACTGTGTAAATGCCATTGGCAGTGAAGGGGTTAACCTGCAGGGGGCGCTCTAAGGGTTAACTGTGTTCCCTGGGCGTGTTCTTACTGTGGGGGGACTGCCCTAGCTGGGGAAGGGAAGCGATCACAGCTTCCGTGTAGAGCAGTGGTTCTCAACTCCGGTCCTCAGGACCCCCCAACAGGCCAGGTTTTCAGTATTACCTTGGGGAGATGCAGACTAGAATACGGCAATCACTGAGCAGCAAATGATATCACCTGGGATGGATTTCAGTTATCCTGCAAACCTGGCCTGTTGGGGGGTCCCGAGGACCGGAGTTGAGAACCACTGGTGTAGAGGAAGGCTGTGATCACAGCCCTTCCCCCCTCACAGAACGGAGGTCCGTGTTTACTTACACCGACCTCCGTTCTTTCACTCCAGTGGGGGGCATCGCGGGTGGCCGGCGGAGATCAAATCCGCCACACCCGCTCCCTGGCCCTCCCCGGACACAGTGAGCGCGCCTCCGGCGGCGCGCACTCACTGGGCGCGATCTCGCAGCCGCCGTCATATGACGGCGATTCGCTCAGGAGCGCCACACTGTAGCCGTCAATTGCCGACCAGCGGTCGGTAAGCGGTTAAAAGATAACCTTAGCCTTTAACCGCTTCCAGCCAAAGGATGTCATATGACATGGGTGCTCAACCTGTGGCCCTCCAGCTGTTACGGAACTACATGTCCCATGGTGCCTCTGCCTTTGGGAGTCATGCTTGTAACTGCCAGCGACTTGCAATGCCTCATGGGACTTGTAGTTCCGCAACAGCTGGAGGGTCACAGGTTGAGCACCCATGTCATATGACGTCCTGGACTTTGAGTGGAGATATCTGAATGATGGGTGCAGCTGCAGGCATCCAGATATCCTCTTTTTCGGCTGCTGATTCTGTGCACCGTAAGAACGATCATAGTGGCAGTTCAGCCGCTTGATCATTCTTAAGCCTCGTACACACGGGACGACGATTGCACGTACGACCGTGTTGAATCGTATGTTGCATAATGTAAATAGCATACTGACATGCACCCGACGGTCGTACATACAACTTGCGGCCATCCGAACGTGATGGCGCGAACGAGCGTATGAGGAAGTAGCATCACCTTTTGGGCTCCTTCATCTAATTTCATGTTCGTTGAAGTGGACTTGGCGCATGCGTGTTTAGCACAATACAACTTGTACACAACTGCTCTACACACGATACAACGATCGTATGCGAGCTTGTTGACACGACCAAGTTTTCTAGTCTGCACATACAACTCCCACGAACGACCATCGTATGTTCAACTGTTGAAAGCGCGGCCACAGACGATCGATTCTGCATACAACAGTCGTGAGTACGACGTGTTGAACACGATCGTCGTCCCGTGTGTACGAGCCATTACAGGCGGTGGGAGGGGACATCCCGCCTCCCTCCGGTGCTTCTCCGGGCTCGCCCATGTGATCAGCGAGCCAGAGCACGAATCGGTCTCCGCTGGAAGTTGATCAGAAAGATTTCTGGTGACCAGACGGTCCCCAGTCATCTCTATGATCCTCGGAGGCACGGGCGTGACGTTATGATGTCATGTCCAGGCCGGTGGTAGTAAACAAAGCCGGGGACGCGGCTGGAAAGGCCGAGACTTGATTTTTATTTTTTTTTTTGATCTCTGTCTTTTACTCGTAATAGGAATAAAAGTGATAAAAAAAAAAATTGGAGAAAGTGTATAAAGTAAAATAAAGAATAAAAAAAAAGTACAGCGCCCCGTGTGCTCACGCACAGAAGCAGGTGCATGCGCCAGTCACGCCCACATATGTAAACTGCGTTCAAATAACAGATGTGAGGTATAACCATGTGTGTTAAGGCAAGAGCAACAATTCTAGCCCAAGACCACCACTGTAACTCTAATCATGTAACCTATAAAAACTTTAAAGCGTCGCCTATGGAGATTTTTATGTACCAACGTTTGGCGCCATTCCCCGAGTGTGCGCAATTTTAAAGCTTATCTATTTACTTGCCCTAACATCTCCTTTCACATTATACAAAAAAAATTGGGCGAACCTTACCGGTTTTTTTTTTTTTTAATTCGTGAAACTTTTTTCCAAGAAAAAAAAAAAGCGTTTGAAAAATTCCTGCGCAAATAATGTGACATAAAAAGTTGCAACGCTCGCTATTTTATTCCCTAGGGTCTCTGCTAAAAAAAAAAAATATAATGTTTGGGGGTGCTGAGTAATTTTCTAGCAAACAAATGATGATTTTTTACATGTAGGAGAGGAGTGCCAGAATAGGCCCGGCATGGATATGATTAACTACCCATAGCCAATACCTCATACATAGAAAATATCCCCAGAGGATGTAATGTGAAATGAGTTATGTCAGCCAGGTTAATGATAAATGCCAAGCAATCAGGATGAAGAGTGACAACGTTGTTATAGCCTGTGCTCTGCCAACAGGAGACAAGGCTATGGCTTGTATTCCAAGCACAGTGGAAGTAGTACACTGCCCTTGTACCAATGTAGTTTCCTACCCAGGATTGTCCAATAGGATTACAAGGCCATTGCTACTAGTCAACAGAAGGACACTAGAGAGAGGAGAAATACTACAACCCACTGAAAAATAAATGAAAGGGGCATTCAAAAGTGGAGTTCCATGTAAAGTCAGCACCTACAAAAAGTTTAGCTGCTGACTTTTAGCAATCGGCCACTCACCTGTCCCTCGCTCCAGCGATTCGGTCGCCCGAGGGCTCGCTCTTCACCCCCTCCCCTCGGCGGCGCTGGCATCATGAGTGTGGGCACCCATCTTTGGCTTCAAAGCCGGGCGCGCACTGCGCATGCGCGAGTAGCGCCTTGTGACTGGCCGGCGTATCTTCTGGGACCTGTGACGTGTCCCAGAAGATCGCCGAGAGGGAGGGGGGAAGGTGGACTTCCTTCCCTGAGCAGCGGTGTCAGGGGATGAAGTGGACCTGGGACCCTGTGAAAACCGGGTCCCTGGTCACCCCCCAATTGTGGCATGTCGGGGGGTCACCTTCCATTAAAGCGTAATTTCCACTTTAGAGTGGAACTCCGCTTTAAGTGTATAAACCATACAAGTAGAGTGAATAAATAGGCAACCCATTGTAGAAAAGCAATAATTTATAGTACTGCTGGAAAAAATAATCAAAAATACTGTACAAAAGAAAACACATCACAGATTTACCAGAAACATTTTATATAGTGATGCGGGGTGTGCTGAGGGGAATGGCCATATATAGTAAGGCAGGGTATGCTGTAGAGCAGGGGTCAGCAACCTGTAGATAGTGATCTACCAGTAGATCACAGACAGGTGACTGGTAGATCACGGTCTGGGCTTGCTGACCGCCAGAGCATCAGAGTGCAATGCAGAGGGACTACGGTACTTGTAAGTTTGGAGGTGTAGTAGGGAGCAAGAGCCGCATAAGCCGATGCCTCCTCTGTAGTGCCGACTCCTGCTCCATGTGGAGTGATACCAACTGCACTCCACCTCTTATCCGCCCAGCTAGCGGTCTCCTGAGTGGTGCCAACAGCAGGAAAGAAGAGATCTTCAGGTCAGTGTGAAGCAATACACCGGGCATAATAGTATAGGGCTGCTTTCACATTGATGTGCTGCGGTTTACCCAGTGCAGTACACCTGCAGCTTTTCTGTGGGTTTGCAGCGCTTAGCTATAGACTTCAATTATATCCTGCGGATTTGGTGCACTTTCTGAATGCAGGAGTTTTGGTGTGCTTTCAGGAAGGATGCAGGATATAATAGAGCCTTAAACTGCTGTTATGGAGTATAGTGACATCATGTTCAGATCTGTGTATGGCTTGATGTACCTCAATGGGGACAGACACTGTGCAAAAGAAAGCTCACCAACGGGAGGCAAAGGTTGCTCTTATAGTGTAGTATTTATTAGAATAAAAAGTACAAATTGTGCTGCAGCATAAAAACGAACCTAGCCAAACAAAATCTTACAAAGATGGCTGCCGTTCCTTATATGAGGACGTGGCGGCAATGATGTCAGCGTGTAGGGAGGGGTGCAGGTAAACATTAGTGTGAAAGCAGCCTTATAGGAGGCACAGGATAGTAACAGATCAAGGTTCATTTACATTTGCAGTTGGGGAATGGGGGGGGGGGGTAGTAAAACCCCACAGTTCAGATGCATTTTTACCGCCCCAATCCCACCCCCTTTGGCTGCAGTGGCCATGGGTGTACACATGTCACAGCCACAGCAAGAGTTAAGCTCCCTGTCATGATTGGTGGGTGTAGCACCTTTAAGTGAATGAGGCTACTCTGCATGTGCCCTTCAATCTTGTGCAGTACAGCAAACAAGGGGTTAAAGCAGGCAGCACTGCGTTGCTTTCTCACCACCTGCTTTAACCCCGCAGAAGCATGCAGTTGCGGGGAGCTTGCACAGTTCCCCATTTACTTGAAAGGTTGCGACTGGTAGACAATAGCACCCACCAAAAGCAACAGGGGGTTTAATTTCTGCTGTAGCATGTGTACACCTTTGGCTGCTGCCTCAGCAGCTAATGGGGGTAGGGATTGGGGACAGTAAAACTGCGACCAAACCTCAGGGTTTTAACACACCCCAACTTTACGTGTGAACGAACCCTAAGGGTGCCGCTGCCAAATGCAACTAAGGACTCATTCACAAGTGCAGCAGGCACTGCTGCTCCTCTAAAAATCGATCCGAGTGTGTTTGATAGGTGGTGAGGAGCTGATATGTTGCCTCCTCACTGAAAGGGGGTACCCTTGTCTTGGGTCAGATAGACTGATTGCCCTGCCCGGGTTGGTCCTCGTCTCAGCGGGCCCGGAGATCTGATTAACCAGACACAGACATCCAGTGCTGTTGCTCAGAGTGATCTGATTTGTGCTTTATTCTCTACAGTTTATATAGTTACTTTGTGCTAGTCAGGAATACATAACAAATATAACATAATACATAACAAAAATAATACACAAAACATATGACGAAAATGGAACTTGGCTAGCAGATGCATAATCGTCATTTCGGGGAAATCACATGTTTTACAAGAAATCGAAATTCAAAACTTGCTTAGCTGGTGGGAAATGTGTGTGAGAGCATTTGTACAAAATTTAACTACTTTGAAATGGCTGCTGGATACAAAATCGGGACTGAATAAGCATAGAATATTTCTTCACTCACCACCTGATTTAAACCCATGATTGCCGTGCAATGCACGCGATTGCGACACAGTAGTACAAGCAATTAGAGGTTTAAATCAGGTGTGAAGAGGTGGCACTGTGCCCTGTGATCTTTGACTTCTCCCATGTTCAGGTAGAGCTCCACCTCTTAAGGTTCCTTTTACATGCACGAACCATTCAGGTCTGCTTGTCAGTTTTTTAGGCAGACCTGAACGGACGCTCCATTGTCCTATATGGAGCGACGGATGTCCGCTGACATCCAATCCGCTAAATACAGACGGATGGAAACCCTATTTTCCATCCGTCTGAAGGATCGGATGAACACAGACAGGCAGTCCGTGTTCATCCGATCCCACATAGAGGAGAGCGGAGCTCTGACAGGTCTGTTTCTGCACGGAGTGCAGAGACGGTTCTGTCATCCGCCGGCTCAGCGGGGATCAACAGATGGATCCCCGCTGAGCAACAGAGCCTCTCCGCTCATGTGAAAGGACCCTTAGGGTTGCCTACCCTAGCTGTAAAAGGTAGGTGTGCCTGCAGAGGGGGATGGCAATATAGCAAGGCAGGGTGTGCTGCAGATAGGGTAGGTGTGCCTGCACTGGGGGCTATATATGAAGGCAGCAGACCTAACAGAATCCTTCTATCCTTTGCAATGTATTTTGGATATACACACTGAGGAATATAGCACCTTGGACCCTCCTAATAGTTTTCCTGGTTTTTGAACATTTCCCTGGGACATGTACTGATCTATTCCATAGTTCCAAGCTGAACTGGTGCCTATTGCTATCTGGTATCTATCTCTAGCTGCAATAAGGGGTTAAATAGGAACAACTTTTATTAATAAAACAAACAGTTGTTTTGTGTTTAAACCCTGAGTTAAGCCTTGTTAGTCCTTAATTAGGGTCAATTAGTTAACTTCCCTTACCGCTACCATATGTTTGCTGTCTGTATTTCCATGGTAGAGGTGAGGGTGTTGCTTTGAGATATATACAGGAACTTATCCTGCCCTTTATCATTTCAACCACCTGTCACTAATAAAAAAAAAAAAAAAACTTGTGTATGGAAATTCCAACACAAATGTGTTTTGATTGATAAATGTTGGGCATTGTGGTAGTGCTGTGATAAGTGCAGAAATGCTCTCTGTCCTGCCATCTGCTAATTGACCACAAGATGGCGGTGTGTGTGTCAGTAATTTGATGGGATTTGGAAATGTGTTCTGTGCTGCCACCTGCTGTGTACATTTTGTAGCACATTCAACAATTGGTTTTAGGTGATAAGGTGTGCAATTGACAAAGCTCGGTGTCCCCTGAGAGAGGATATTTAAATCGAATCATGGCCAGATTTTGCCTGTTTTACAACAAAGGTTCACCATTAAATTTATTTTGGAAAGTTTTTAATGCCAAAGTAAAACGTAACCTAAAAATCGTTTTGGGAGGGTATTATTATATTATAGCGCCGACAGTTTGCGCATCGCTTTACATCATTAGGGCAGACAGTACAATTACAATACAATTCAATTCAATACAGGAGGAATAAGAGGGCCCCACTCGTTAGATCTTACAATCTAGGAGGGAGAGTCAAGTGATACGAAAGGGTAATAACTGTGGGGGATGGGCTGATGGAGAAAATAAAAAGTGCAGTTGTTAGGTGGCGGCAGGATAGGCTTCTCTGAAGAGAAAAGTTTTCAGGGATCGCCTAAAAGTGGATAGATTTGGGGACAGTCTGACAGATTGGGGTAGGGAATTCCAGAGGATGGGAGAGGCTCGGGAGAAGTCCTGGAGGCAAATATGGGAGAAGTGTTATATTTGATACAGGCCGAGTTGAACAAGACGCTCTGTCATGCCGTATTTGTAAGCAACATTTTAAAACTTTTGAACTTAAATAATTTTAACAACTTTTATTTAACCCTTCATTACTAGGATTTTTTTTTTCAGTTTTATATGGTGTGATAGCTTGATGATTACTTCATTATACAACACTGTCCCCAAATGAATTTCATATACTTGTCTGAGATATAGCTTCTATTTGGTGATATTTAACCACTTCAATACCAGGCACTTACCACCCTTCCCGCCCAGACAAATTTTCAGCTTTCTGTGCTGTTGCATTTTGAATGACAATTGCGCCTTCACGCAACGCTGTACCCAAACAAAGTTTTTATCATTTTGTTCCCACAAATAGAGCTTTGTTTTGGTGGTATTTGATCACCCCTGCGGTTTTTATTTTTTGCGCTACAAATAAAAAAAGACCAAAAATTTTGGAAAAAAAAAAAGTTTCTCTTTGTTTCTGTCACAAAACTTTGGATAAGTACATTTTCTCCTTCACTGATGTGGCTAAACTCATATAACTCCAATCATATATAAGTCCATATAAAGTGAATATAACAGATCCAGTGCAAAAGGTGACACATAAAAGGAAAAGAAAAATCCTTGGTCAGATCTTCCACACGGGTAAGCCGGCATACACCACAGTGCCCAACGGTGAAACAAACCTCCACCACGGATAGTTGTACCCTTACCAGATCGCTTGGACCTCTTATTACAGGAGGTCTGAGGCACTTTTGTGGATCAGGGCCTCCACAGGGCTGTATCAATCTGTTGTCTGTGGGGCACCCGCTCTGTTCCTTTGGATCAGATCTTCTCATTACCACCGCTGAGTGTTTTTACTATTATACAGCTGTTATCTATCCGGATTCATGTGAGTTTAACATATTTTTTAATAAATCAATTTGTGTAAACGTTAATACACTATCTAGTCCATCCCTTCTTTTTGGGTACCGTGGCTCTCCTGGAGTGGAGTAGACTGCTTGGTCCTGTGGTTGTGCAGTACTTTTCACCTAGTACACACCCAAGGAAGTGGTTTTAGACACCCCCACGAGAGATAGGAGAAGATCTGATCCAAAGGAACAGAGCGGGTGCCCCACAGACAACAGATTGATACGGCCCTGTGGAGGCCCTGATCCACAAAAGCACCTCAGACCTCCTGTAATAAGAGGTCCAAGCAGAGGCGTAACTAGAACCTTCAGGGCCCCGGTGCAAGAAATTATGAAGGGCCCCCCTAACCTCTGGCCAGGGCCCTTCCTTCTTCTCACTGATCCCGGGGCCCTTTACCCCATCACGGGTCCCTTTATTACGGTCTCACAGAAGCACCCTTTCACAAGTTCTGCAGCGGGGCCCCCTTACTGCCATCTTCGGGCCTCCCCATGGTGGTGAAATGCCAGGGCCCGGTCGCAAGTGCAACCTTTGCAATCTTGATAGTTCCCTCATTGGTGTCAGTAGTTTTAAATTTTTATTTTAACTTTATTTTTTTTTTACCATTTCATTTTATTTCTTTTACAATTTGTTTTAATTATTTGTTACAATTTCTTTTAGGAGCTCTGTTGGGGGGGCTTTTATGAAATATGAGGGGTCTAAACAAACCTCAGCCCTCAATCTCCATCTGTGTAGCCTCAGCTGCACAGAATGAATGGCCAGGAATAGTTGAGTACCGAGCCTCCTATTCATTCAGAAACTGTAGTATAGTAAAACAGTTTACTGTGCTTCAGTTATGAATGAACCAATTGCTACCAATCACTGACTCTGTCCATTCAGAAAAGGAAGGAGCTGGTAAATGACAAATTTACCGACCCATTCCCATCTTTCCATCATGACTCATCTTCTACAGCAGCTGGCAGGAGAGGGGGGACAAGGGAAGCACACAGGGACCCTGGCAACAGCAGAAGACAAGTAAACTGGATAGAGGGGCGGCGGGGGCAGCATATAGAGGAACCAATCTCCTCCATTAGGAGGAAAATGGAGGAGAGTGGTTCCTCTAAATGCAGCCCCCACCATCCCTCCTATCCAGGTGTACAAGGGAGGCACATGGGCCCTCTGGAGCATGGGGCCCGGTTGCAGTCGCAACCCCTGCAACCCCTATCGTTACGCCCCTGGGTCCAAGCGATCTGGTAAGGGTACAACTATCCGTGGTGGAGGTTTGTTTCACCGTTGGGCACTGTGGTGTATGCCGGCTTACCCGTGTGGAAGATCTGACCAAGGATTTTTCTTTTCCTTTTATGTGTCACCTTTTGCACTGGATCTGTTATATTCACTTTATATGGACTTATATATGATTGGAGTTATATGAGTTTACTCACTTCACCATTGTTTGATATTTTTTTGTTATTTTCACCTAATTCCTTTACACGAGCGCAGCTTTTTTTCATTACTTTATGCTTTTGGGTGTAGAAATCACACTTTATTGCTGCAGCTGTTTGAAAAGGGGTTTTAGTGGCCATTAGGGTTAGCGCAGTCCTTCTCCCTGTAATACACTGATGTGGCTACACTGATGGGCACTGATGAGGCTACACTGATGGGCACTGATGAGGCAGTACAGATTGGCACTGATGAGGTGGCAATGATGATGAGGCACACATATGCAGCACTGATGGGCACTGATAGGCGGCACTGATGGGCACTGCAGACCTGAGTAGAGGAAAAGCTGATAAACAGCTCTTCCTGTTTACACTGTGACCAGCCATGATTGGTCACGGCTGATCACATGGTAAAAAGCGTCGGATGGAAGCTTTTTACCTCGATCGGTAATGCGGTGGGTCAGACTGACTCATGGCACCACCAATCGCCGCGATGCGCACCCCCGCGGGTTATCCTGAGGATGTCAATAGACCCCCAGTCAGGATAACGAACCCCCCGCCCGGCCATCATTGGTCAATAGGCTGGGCGGGAAGTGGTTAATAAACCACAAGGTTTCTATTTTTTTACTATATACAGAAAAAAAGGCCAATGATTACTGCACATTCAATTTCTTGAGACCCCAAAATTTCAGGACAGTACAAACTCGTAAAATTGTATGGGTTAGGACACGGCGTAAAAAGGTGTGCAAGGGTTAAGACTATGTAATGCACAGAACAGCTTGCAACTTTTGGTGGTCCGGAGTTGGTGCCCCATAATTATTGGGGTGGTCAGTGTTTTTCCCCTATACCAGCGGTCTCCAAACTTTCTAAACAAATGGTCAGTTTATTGTCCTTCAGACTTTAGGAGGACCGGACCGTGGCCAGTGGTAGTAGAAAATATTGTGGTGTAAAGCGAGTAAGCAATACCCCATCATTGGCATTAGGGGGAGGAATAGTGCCTCATAGTTTATACCAGTGGAAGGAATACTGCCCCAAGGGCCAGATAAAGGCATGCAAAAGGCCGTGTCCGCCCTCCAGGCAGCAGTCTGGAGACTGTTGCCCTATACCAAAAGTGAATTCACCCAAACTACCACTATATTCAAAGTCCAGGAGCTGGAGACCGGTGCTCTGGCTGGGGAATTCAACGCCCACAATAACAGATCCTTGTCAAGTAAAGCTGGCAGCTCAGGGTGCTCTAATGTGTTTTGGCTACACAGCCTTCCTCCTAGCATGCTTGAAGGAAGTTCCACAGACTCTTTGGTTCAGGACTCCAATTAGTTCTGATACACAGAGGGCGATACCAAGACTTTGGTGCCATTATGTTCTAGCGTCACCAATTTAAAGAGGATTGTGACAGATCTGGCAGGTTGGAAAGTTTTAGGCAGCTTGCCATTGTTCTCAGTGTTTGCTGATGCAGTAGGAAAGCCAGCATTATGGCACCCTCGCCCTGAGCAGGAACTTCAGGCACCACATGCTCTGGCATTATACGGTCTGGCAGGTTTTTTGGTCAACAATGCTGAAATCAGAATATATCCTGCGGAGGGCCTCCATTACATGATGGTCTGCTTCCATCATCTCCACAGGAAAGGGAACAATTAATGTCCACTTACACCAGTGGTTCTCAACTCCGGTCCTCGGGCCCCCCCTACTGGCCAGATTTTAAGTATTACCTTGGGGAGATGCAGACTAGAATACTGCAATCACTGAGCAGTAAAATTCTATCACCTGTGATGTATTTCAGTTATCCTGCAAACCTGGCCTGTTGGGGGGGCCCGAGGACCGGAGTTGAGAACCACTGACTTACACAGAGATGACCGATATTCCCTTGGGTGGTGAGTTGAGTCCTCCTCCAGTGGTGGGCTCCTGTTGGGTCACATGGTGAGGAGTCCTTTTCCTCTTCTAGTATTTGGGTTGTTCTTAATGCTGCATAAAATGATGTGTAAGCGCCATTCTGTTTTTGGTGTGATGACTCACCTCCTAGGGGGTGGGTCAGTGACACCCTGGGCTCATGGGAAGTGGGTTGGGCAGTGCTGGCTATCATTTACCTTGGAAGAAAATCTGGTCTGAACAGCCAAGTGGAATTTCTGGGGAAGGTGGAAGGGGGTCTTGTAGGCATTATCATGTGCAGCAGTAAAGACCAACCACCAGAGAAAAAGGAGGAGTGCTGACAGTTAAATGACGAATCCCACTCCCCCAGTACCAGATTGGGGCAGAGCTGCTTTAAATCACATTTGTCAGAAATATGAAAGTGGCCATCACTGACCTTCCCCTGGAAATACTAGTTCCCTGGCTGTAGTTGGAGTCAACATCATCATGATGCTCCTCAACAAAACTCTACCTTCACCTAAACATACCCTCAGGCTAAGAAACGGTTAAACATTAAACCCAAGCATGCAGCCCTTTTTAAGAATCCGATCTTATAAAAATCTAGGGGACGTGAAAGGACAGAAAGAAAAGCCATACACCCAGAGACTGACAGCGGCTACTGAGACCTGATATTCCTCCACACCTTTGCCTAGGCCCCCGGCCGCCACCTGTCCTCAAGATCCTGAATCTTCTCAACATCACCCAGAATGTTGTGCACCACCACCTCCATAGGAAGGCCTTCTTTCAGAGTGGAAACCTGACACCATGCATTTCACATTAAGTAAAGAACTACTAAGCTAACTAAAAAAAAGTGTTTTGAAATCTAAATCCTGGTGAGGCTCAAAAGCCCCATACGCCCACTCTGAGTAACTCAAGTGGGAAAGGAAAGGGTTACTCAGAGCCCCACCCACCCACTTTTAGACTTCTATATTGAAGGGACACTGAAGCAAGAAATAGTCCAACGTCTCCTCCACACCGCCACACCACTCTTGGGGAACTACGGTTCTCTGTAGAGCAATGCTTCAGGTTGCCCTTTACATAAGTTTGCCATTGAATGAGTGCCAGGCCAAATCCCGAAACTTTAAAGGGATTATCTCCAGATTATTTAAACGCAAACCCTCCCCCATAACAGGGGGTCTGACGAAAATACGAGAGGTATTGAAACGCATCACCCTATTGGCTCCCTGCATGCGGACGTCACTTCCGGTGTCGAACTTCCGGTTTCTCGTGTCCTGGCGCGGGTGCTTTCCGAGGAGAGACACAGACACTAAGACACAGGCGACTTGACCAGCCGACCTCCAACCCTCCCTCCTGTTCCATCCCAGTTATCCATCTTTGAATGTGACACAGCTAGCCGGCTGCTACTGAGACCATGCCGTTATTCCTTGTTGTTTTGTGAGTACCCAGCTTTCACTCCATCTCAATAAACTGTGGTTCATTATTACTGCACTTAGGTCTGGCGCACTTTGTTCTTTTCTCCTCCCCCATAACAGGGCCTGGGCAATTCCTCTAGACCAGTGGCTCGCTAAAGGCAGATTCAACAACCCTCCAGGGCCTTCTGAGGAAGAGATTTAATTTCCTCCACCATCACTCGCCACTGCCTGCATAAGTCGGGAGCTTACCAGGTTGGACCCTCAGGCTTTTCACTGAGACAGTAGAGTGTAAGATGGTGCAGCAACAAATGTGACTGGCTCAGTGTTCTGTGTACAGCCCTGTAGAATATGTCAGAGCTATATAAATGTATAATAATAATAGTGTGTGACTATGGTGAGGACATTAGAGAGTGAGCTCCTCTGGTGCATAGACTGATATGACTGGCTCAGTGTTCTCTGTACAGCGCTGCGGCATATGATGGTTCCTCTTTAAGCATCCTTCCCCAGCATATGATGAAATATTGGTAGGTATGAGGTGGGGTCAGAATGACATAAATCTCTTATAGCGCTCAGGGGACTCATGATATGAAGAGCTGTAACAATAAAATCTGAGAAACAGGAAGTCACTGAGAGCTGATTCAGGAAAACGTTGCAGACTATAAAAACACGGCGATATATCTGGCTGGGGGTCGGCCTCTCGGCGGAGTTCAACATTCCCGAATTCAGCAGGTTGGAAAGGTTGGGATTGGAATGCCGTGTGAACGGCTTGGCACCTCGATCACCTTCTAGATGTAAAATTATTTCTACATTCTGATGTTACGCAATTGGCTGCACTATGGGTGCCCTAAAGTGTCAAATAATAAATGAGACAAATGTAAGAAATATGTAAAAGCGTATGATTGGTTGGAGTGGATTTCTATTGCCGCAACCAGTGGACAATCGTTGTGTTTCTCTGATTGGATTGTGGAATTTTCATTTACAGCTCAGCTCATGGATCATTCACACCATGGAGTGTGTTATTAACATGGTTGCAGTATGATTTTTCTAAACTTTACAAACATTTTTTTTCACTGTACTCTATTACCATGCTTTGCAACACATTATAGCAAGTTGGAACACACTTTGGGAAATTCATCATTTTTTCGAGCATTAACTGAACTTCAAGGACAGGGGGTCTCCACAATTTTCAGTACGAGGGCCACAAAGGATATTTTACATATATTTATGGACAGGAAAAACTGCATCAGAGACCCCCCCCCCTCCCCCTTACAACAAGTTCCCCATCAGAGCCCCCTTTATATCGGAGTCACCATCAGCATCCCAGTTACATTAGGGACCCCATCAGAGTCCCCCTTACATCAGAGTTCCATGGTACACCAGGGTCCCTATAAGAGCCCCCCATTACATCAAAGGTCCCATTACAGTCCCCCCTTACATGGGGGGAAGTTAAAGTGGAGACCATAGGCAGCCTCTGCTGACCTTAACCTTCAATCTGTGCACAGGATATGTCACAGTCAGCATTTCATGTAAACACTTTTTGGGTGGGCACACCCATATCAGGCCCACTTTATGGGGTGCTCCCCCCCCAGACACAGCCAATAAATATGTGGGGGCCTCCATCTCACCTACTTTATGGGTTGTCCAACATAGACTCTGCTTCTACATATGCGGAGCTGGCCATCACACACACTGTACGGGTTGGTTCCAGCCCAAACTCCTCATAATGTGCTGGGAATGCCTATCACAGCCACTTTACAGGTTGGTCCCGCCCAGACACCAACCTTAAATATGAAGGTATTGCCCACACATTAAAGTGCTGACAGAGCTCCAGGTAGGGTTGCCACCTTTTCTTCAAGTCAAACCCGAACACTAGTGGCGCACAGTTATTTTTTTTAAAGCACAAACTATACATATATATTGCTATATTGCAATTAAATAGCATTTTAATCATATGAAGTTAATCACAAGAGTTCCCCTTTTACATCTGCAGACTCTGATGTAAGGGAGAACTCTAGGGACTCTAACATAAGGGATGCTCTGGGAACCCTGATTTAAGGAGGAACACTGTGAAAACTTTGATGTATGGAGAGGACTCCAATGTAAGGGGGGACACTGTGGCCTTTAGTGTAAAGGGGAACTCTGATGTAAGGGGTGCTCTGAGAACCCTGATTTACCTTAGTGTACTCACTCAGAGCCAGGAGAGAGAAGGTGGGAGACTTCAGTCACAGACAGGGATGGATGGGGAGCTCACTCACTCCTTGGCAGTCAGCACCTCTCATCCAGATATATCTGAGGCTGCTGGACTTCAAATTTCTGGCCCCCACTCTCCTTTTCTGAGGCACAGCCCGGGGATTGGAGTGTGGGCAGACACAGAGGGATAGAGGAGGGAGGGAGACGAGTAGATCTCACTGTTAGTGCTGGCTTTGGACAGTGAGAAAGAGAGTGTAACAGACATTCTCGGCTTACAGAACTGCAGCCAGCAACCCTGCTGGGAAGCCATAGTCTGGTCTGAATAATGTGTCCGGGTTTCAGGAGGTCTGAAACCCGGATGCATGGGTCCAAACCCGAACTGTCCGTGTGAATCCCGGACAGATGGCAACCCTAGCTCCAGGGTTGAGTCTCTATTACCTCCCCCTGGCTTCTGGAACTGCAGAAGAATTCTAGAACTTAGAGGGCGGAGGGGCAGAAATGAAGCCTGAATATTTATGTATTCTCCCCCAATCCCTGGGTGGGGATGGCCCAGAAGGGGTGGAGAGACAGGCCATAAATATTCTGGAGCCTGGTCATGTGGGAGCAGAGTCCAGGGTCCTTTAGTCTGGAAGGGACCCCTATGCTGGGGGGCTCTGCCCTTGGGCAGAAGGAAGAAGCCAGAGGTAAAGAGAGAGAGCAGCAGAGGAAGTCTCACACCCCTTCAGCAGCCTCAGCTAGGCTCAGCTGGGCCATCCTGGGAGCCATTGGCACCTGTCCAGCAAGAGGTCTGTTCAGCAGTCACATGTGCCAAAGGATCCACTTAAGAGACTGAGTGAGTAGCTTCAAACACTACACCCCAGAGCCTGTTAGAGGAGAAGCAACCAGGTGCAATACCCAGCTAGCTTTCTATAAAGGGGCAGCTTAGAGCCACTTAAAGCCGGAACAGCTACCCTACACCACTTGCTTGGGAAATCTAAGGAGAAGCCAGGTGCCTTGGCATTTTTCTACAGAAAGAAAGCACCTGCATGCTTGACATCCTTTCTTTAACCAGTAGGGCTGATCCATTTTTCTAATGGGAGGACAGCCATATGATTATTATTTTTTTTGCTAGCAGAGACAGCTTCAAGTCCTCAAGTTGCATTTAACCTACAGTTATGGGCATCCCATACCTTCCCAACCCTATCCAAGTTTATCCCCTAATAAAACAAAAACAAAACAAAGGACTGTTTTTTGATTACTGAGTGAATGCCAGAAAATTCCTGCTGCCTGGCTGTGCATTTGAGTGGGACCCAAAAATCCAATGGCTTTACGGGGGTAGCGCTACAATTGCATTGTATAACTGAAAATTAGTAAGCTGCAATATAAAACATTTTTTCCTTTGGGTTTAGATATGCTTTAGGTTAGTCAGCATAATAAAACGAACTAAACTTTCTCAACTATTTAGGTTTAAAACAGACTTTTGTTGCATACATTTGCAAATACATATTGAAGCCACACTGCCATGCCAAGGTACCTTTGTAGAGTGCCATCCCTATTGCAAAAGTATCTACGGGGCATATCTCTGTGTAATCAATGCAAACTAAGAGTAGGCTCAACTGGAGGCAGCCCCTTCCTCAAGTCATGGCAACCACTTTAAACTACAGGTAAGCCTACAATAAGGCTTACCTGTAGGTCCAGGAAATATCTCCTAAACCTGTACTGTTTAGGAGATATCCCCTGTATCTTCATGTGCCAACGTCATCGGCACATGCGCGCTGAAGAATCAGGGTAGCCCAGAGTGCCTTTTCTTCTGTATTCATGCCGTAAATGACGGCTCCTGTGCGCATGCATGGGAGTGACGTCAGAGCGGCTCCGGCAATTACAGCGCTGGAGCCCGCGCTGTGATTGGACGGAGCCGCAGACCCGGAAGAGCAATGTTGCCGGTCACAGCGGTGTGCCGAGACCACTGCTACAGCTTCATTCCGAGGTGAGTGTTTCATAATGAGGTAGTATGCGTTGCATACTACCTCATTATGCTTTTGCTTTGCAGGGTTTTTTTTTTTTTTTGGCGGGGGGCTGGGGGCGGTTTACAACCACTTTAAAGGTTCAGTAATAGACCAGAAGCCCAGACATCACCTTTACAAGGCTGCTGAAGACATAGAATGTGTGTCTACACAAAATTCAAAAAAGGCAGAGATGTCAGCCACTTTGATCAGTTTGAAACAAGCAAAAAATAAAAAGTTGCACGTGGGCAGGGCATAATGCAAAGCATTCGAAGAGGGGTCCTCCGCATACTTTCAAAGTAGCCAGTAAAAAACCCAGAGTGCAGGGGAGCTGAACATCAGGGGGGTAGGCATGATTCCTACTTCAGAGTTCCTCTTCACCAATAACTGATATTTCAGTGTTTGTTGGATGCAAGAAGGTTACCCCCCCCCCCCCCCGACAGTCTTTTCTATCCCTCAAAGACTCTGTTGAGTTCCCTGTGCTGAGTTCCTGACTCTGCACACCTGCTGAGCCCACCACCCTTGTGCTAAGTTCCTGGGTCTGTACACCTGCTGTGCCCATTATGAGGGGTTCCCACCATCCCTGTGCTGGGTTCCCAGGACTCTACACCTGCTGTGCCCATTATGAGGGGTTCCCATCATTCCTGTGCTGAGTTCCCAGGTCTCTACACCAGTATGCGGGGTGATGGTGCCCCATATATCTAGATTCCTGTAGGGATGGGAGTTCAGGAGTAACATAAAATGTCACTTTAGGTCAAGGTTTCTCAACCAGGGTTCCTCCAGAGGTTGCTGGGGGTTCCTTGAGCAATGGTCAAATTCTACCTCTCAGATAAATTCCCAATGATACCATTGATCTTTTTAGCTCTCTGTAAGGGGTTATTCTTCCCAATGACCACAAGTGTAAGGAGCATTCTTCCCAATGACCATCACACTAATGTATCATGACTTGTAGATTTTTCATTTTTAGCAGGGGATCCCCGAGACCGGAGAACTAACTCAAGGGTTCCTCAGTGTTGAAAAGGTTGAGAAAAGGCTTCTTTAGGTGACCCCTTTCTATAAATTCCAGCTGCCTGGATGTCTCAGGCGTTGATAGTTTCTGATGGAGGTTTGTTCTCCATCTTGGAGTGTTTAACTGCAGCATATGGTTAATGTCAGGTGGAGTGCAGAGTCCTCCACCCATGATAATCCAGAATTCCTGATAATAAATCATAATCCCCTGCACCCACTCAGTCCTTGATGGGACATTATACTAGAATTTATAGCAAGGCGAGAGGTGAGAACAACAAATCAAGCAGGAAACATCTTCATCCACAGCTATTCAGTATTAGAAAACTCCACTCAGACCCGGATGATCTATTCGATGTTCTCTAATTTGCCCTAGAAAAAAATTGTCAGCAGACGCCCTTCAATTAGGGATGGGGAGTGAGGACTAAATTTAGAAATGCAGAAGCTGAGCTGTGGGAAAAGTGGCGGTGGGGGCATCAGATGTGGAACATCTGATGTATGTAAAACCCAACAGAACACAACTAAAGGCAAACTCCACCAAAATTATTTTGTTTAGCTGTGGATATAGCGGGAAAGGGTCACGTTTATATCTCTGCCTGTGACCCCCTTGGAGAGATTGACACTGAGATAGGAAGGCACAGATAACAAGATACGTATTGCTAGGTGTCTTAACCCTCTCCCACTGTACTCAAATGTGTTTTCTCTGTTCTGTCTAGGGGGCGAAGGTAGGTAAACAGGAGCACCCGATATCCAATGAAATGCAAGTTGGAAGGTGAATTTGTAATAGATTATTGAAAATAGCAACAAGTGATAAAGCCAACGCCTTTCTGGGGAACAAAGACTCCCCCTTCCTCAGGGCTGTTGCTGTTATGCTAATGGTGAATGGGGAAGCATCTCAAACAGGTGTGTCTGTGACACCAAGATTGGAATGATAAATGTCAATGCCCAAACAGGAGGTGAAGGAAAATTTCCTGATGGCCTCTTCATACCGAACACCTATGCTCACCTTAACACCTAAAGTTTACGTGTCTAAGTTCATGTGTAGCCAGTCAGAGGGAGCCAAGTGTACCTATACACACCCAGAATGGGCCAAAATACCTGTACACACCCAGAATGAGCCAAACCTACCTGTACGCACCCAGAATGAGCCAAGCATACCTGTACCTACCTAGAGGGAGTTGAGCGCACGTGTACTCACCCAGAGTGATCTGAACCCAATTGTACTCACCCAGATAGAGCTGAGCACACCTGTCCCCAACCAGAGGGGGCCAAGCCTACCTGTACCCACCCAGAGCAAGCCCAGTGTACCTGTATATACCCAGAATGAGCCAATCACACCTATACACATTAGTAGGGAGTCAAACAAACCTGTACCCACCCAGATGGAGCTGAGCCCACTTGTACTTACTCAGATGTATATGTACCTGTGCCAACCCAGTGGGAGCCAAACACACCTTTAACAATCTAGAAGGAACTAAGCACACCTGTACCTACCAAGAGGGAGCTTAGTGCAATTGTAACAACCTAGAAGGAGCTAAGCACAGTTGCACCTACTAAGAAGGAGCCAAGCCTACCTGTACCCACCCATAGGGAGCTAAGAGCATCTGTACGCACCGAAAGGGAGCTAAGGGCACCCGCACCCACCTAGAGGGAGCTAAGCGCATCTGTACCCACCCAAAGAAAGCTAAGCATACCTGTATCCACCCAGAGTAAGCCAAGTGTACTTGTACCTACCCTGAGCAAGACGAGCACAATTTTAGCCACCTATAAGGAGCTAACTGCACCTGTACACACGACGTGGAACCTAGGTCTACTTGTACCCACCCAGAGGGAGCAAAGTGCACCTGTACCCAGAGGGATCTGAGCATTCCTGTATCCATGCAGCTGGAGCCAAGCGCACCTGTACTAACCCATAGGTTAACTAGACCCACCTGTACCCACCTGGAGGGAAGAGAGCCCACCCGTACAGACCCAGAGAAAGCCAAAAACATTTGTACCCACTCATAGGGAGCCAAGCACATCTGTTAGCCCCCATTTGGAGTGAAACACACCTGTACCCACCCATAAGGAGTCAAACACACTCGTACCCACTGCATACACCCAGAATAAGCCAATCACACCTATACACACTGTAAACAGGGAGCTAGGTCCATCTGTACCCACCCAGAGGGAGCAAATTGCACCTGTACCCAGAGGGAGGTGAGCGTTCCTGTATCCATGTAGATGGAGCCAAGCGCACCTGTTCTAACCCATAGGTTACTCGCACCCATAATAAGTCAAACACACTTGTACCCACTCAGAGGAAGCAAAGCACACTTAAACTCACCCATAGGAAGCCAAACACATTTGTACCCAGGGAGCCAAGCCTATCTATACCAATCCAAAGGGATCAGAGCACACCTATATCCACCCATATGGAGTTAAACGCATCTGTACCTATCCAGTGGTATCCAAGTGTACCTGTATTCACCCAGAGGGAGCCAAGAACACCTGTACATTTTTATAACACCCCCTTCGATTCTCAATAATAGTACTGTGATAGTGACAGCCTGCAGGGCACTAAATTCTAGAAATATCAGTATCTATCTATCTATCTATCTATCTATCTATCTATCTATCTATCTACTCATAACCCTAAAATAGCCTCAAACTGCTACAGAAGTGCCCTTTTATGATACTGTCTCGATAGGTGAAAACCCATCTTTTGACCCTGCCTCATTAGGCAGAGGTCCCTCTTATGACCCTGTCTTAATAGGTAGCGTTCACCCTTATGACCCTGTCTCAGTAAGTGTTGGTCCCTCTTATGACCCTGTCTCAGTAGGTAGAGACCCCTCTAATGGTCCTGTATCAGTAGGTAGAGATTCCTCTAATGACCCTGTCTCAGTAGGTAGAGATCCCTATAATGGTCCTGTATCAGTAGGTAGAGATCCATCTAATGACCTTTTATCAGTAGGTAGAGATCCCTCTAGTGGTCCTGTATCAGTAGGTAGAGATCCCTCTAATGACCATGTATCAGTAGGTAGAGATCCCTCTAATGACCATGTATCAGTAGGTAGAGATCCCTCTAATGACCTTGTATCAGTAGGTAGAGATCCCTCTAATGACCATGTATCAGTAGGTAGAGATCCCTCTAATGACCTTGTATCAGTAGGTAGAGATCCTTCTAATGACCCTGTATCAGTAGGTAGAGATCCCAGTAATGACCCTGTATCAGTAGGTAGAGATCCCTCTAATGGCCCTGTATCAGTAGGTAGAGATCCCTCTAATGGCCCTGTATCAGTAGATAGAGATCCCTCTAATGACCCTGTATCAGTAGGTAGAGATCCCTGTAATGACCCTGTATCAGTAGGTAGAGACCCCTCTAATGGCCTTGTATCAGTAGGTAGAGATCCCTCTAATGGCCCTGTATCAGTAGGTAGAGATCCCTCTAATGACATAGCATCAGTAGATAGAGATCCCTCTAATGGCCCTGTATCAGTAGGTAGAGATCCCTCTAATGACATAGCATCAGTAGATAGAGATCCCTCTAATGAGATAGCATCAGTAGATAGAGATCCCTCTAATGACCTTGTATCAGTAGGTAGATATCCCTCTAATGGCCCTGTATCAGTAGGTAGAGATCCATCTAATAACCTTGTATCAGTAGGTAGAGACCACTCTAATGACCCTGTATCAGTAGGTAGAGATCCCTCTAATGACCTTGTATCAGTAGGTAGAGATCCCTCTAATGACCCTGAATAAGTAGGTAGAGATCCCCCTAATGACCTTGTATCAGTAGGTAGAGATCCATCTAATGACCTTGTATCAGTAGGTAGAGATCCCTCTAATGACCCTGTATCAGTAAGTAGAGATCCCTCTAATGACCTTGTATCAGTAGGTAGAGATCCCTCTAATGACCCTGTATCAGTAGGTAGAGATCCCTCTAATGAACTTGTATCAGTAGGTAGAGACCACTCTAATGACCTTGTATCAGTAGGTAGAGATCCCTCTAATGACCTTGTATCAGTAGGTAGAGATCCCTCTAATGACCCTGTATCATTAGGTAGAGATCCCTCTAATGGCCCTGTATCAGTAGGTAGAGATCCCTCCAATGGCCCTGTATCAGTAGGTAGAGATCCCTCTAATGACCTTGTATCAGTAGGTAGAGATCCCTCTAATGACCTTGTATCAGTAGGTAGAGATCCCTCTAATGACCCTGTATCAGTAGGTGGAAGTCCCTGTTATAACCTTGCCTCAGTAGAAGTTAGTCCCTCTTATAATACTGTTTAAAGCGGTTGTATCCTCATAACTATGATTTTAACTACAGGTAAGCCTAAAATAAGGCTTAACTGTAGGTAAAATGAATGTCTCCTAAACCTTTACGGTTTAGGAGATATTCCCCCTGCATGAGCTCTGAAGGTCCGGTGGATGCTGCCAGAATGAAGGGGGTTTACGTGCCCAGTATTGAAGTGGTTAATGCACAAAGTACAGGGGTCAGTGGTGTGTAACAAAGAATCCAGGTGTCAGAGAGACATAATGCACAGAGGTCAGTGGTGTGTAACACACAGATTGTAGGGTTCAGGAGTGTGTAACACAGAGTTCAGGGATCAGCAATACATAAAGCACAGAGTGTAGGGATTCGGGGTTACTTTTCATTACTATAGTTTGTTTACTACTCCTAATGCTGTACATGTAAAGTACAACCACTAGGGTCAAACCTCCCAAAGGCAGCAGCTATACAATTTAATTCCAGGTTAACTGCCTGTGTCCCTCAATGAACTGCTAGAGAAGAAAATTTTATGAGAGAATACAAAAAAAAAACTTTATCGGTCTCTGTGCTGCTGCATGTCTGCTCTGCTTGTAAACTCTCTCCTGACCCTAAATAAATGTAAAAAAAAAATTACAAAAGTAAAGTGACCCCCCCCTTAGAGATAGCTCTGAGATTCCTTTAGACAACAGAAGTTATGTCTTCTGCCCATTTTTTATTAGTATTCTTAGGATACTTGTTTCAGGTCATGTCATGTGTATGGTGTTGTGTCAGGGATTGCTCTTCTCTCTCTCCATCCATCTCCTGATGTCCCAGCCTGCACTGTATCCTCTGGAGTCATCCTCTGCCCCCTCTTCCTCACTCTCCATGTATCATCCTCTCCTTCCTCTTCCTCGCTCTCCATGTATCTCTCTCACTCCTCTTCTGGGTGGGTCTGGGCTGAGTCAGGATGCTGTGTCTGAGTGAGTTGGTTTGGGGGGAGCTGAGTCCCTGCTGGGTTATTTAGTGCTCATAGCAGAGACTTTCCCCAGGCTGAGACCCCAATGAGCAATTCCTGCCTTCGGTGAGATAGAAGAGGGGGCCAGGACAAAGGGGGGCTTTTGTGCTAGCTTCACCCCTGCATATAAATCCAGCTAATCACCATCTCAGAAGATGCCTGAGCCCTGAGACTGAAGTGTTCAGGAAGCCAATTCTCTATCAGAAGAGTGGCTGGGCACAGCAAGAGGTGCCAAGAGACATACAGGGGCTCCCTAGTTGGCCAGCAAGTGGAAAGTAACGTGCTTTTCCCAGGACAGAAGGGGCAAAGTAGAAGGCTGCTTATACCTCTACCTCCGCTAGGTGGGCAGCTACCATGGAAAGGTCACCATCCACTCTCGTGCTGCTTCTCTGGATTTTGGATGTTGGTGCAACACGGCGTAAAATTCTTCTTCCCATCAAACCAGAGCAGGATCTTCTGCCATCGAAGTCACAGATAGGTGAGTGAAGCCAAGAGTCATGGCCAGTGCCCAGGCTCTAGTGGCTCCAATGTATTGATTAGCTGAGTAAGTGAGGTGGTAGCACCAACTGGCATGCAATGGGGGAAGTTGGTGGGATGCCATGGGGTATCACGTGCATGGGGTCTTGGTTTTTAAATCCAGCATTTGTACCAATACGACAGGCTTTTGGCCATCGTAGGAGCCATTGCATGTTTCGTGAGCTGTGACTATTATGTGGCCAAGTCATAATTGCACTGAACTGGATTTTGGCACCCATAGGAAGAAAACTGCCCTTTAGTTGCTATGAGTGAATGTTTATGTGACTTGCCTTCTGCCAGAACTTCACGCCACATCCCAGTCAGATACACTATATTACCAAAAGTACTGGGACACCTGCCTTTACACATACATGAACTTTAATGGCATCCCAGTCTTAGTCTGTAGGGTTCATTATTGATTTGGCCCACCCTTTGCAGCTATAACAGCTTCACCTCTTCTGGGAAGGCTGTCCACAAGGTTTAGGAGTGTCTATGGGGATGTTTGACCACTCTTCCAGAAGCCCATTTGTGAGATCAGGCACTGATGTTGGACGAGAAGGTCTGGCTCGCAGTTTCCACTTTAATGCACCCCAAAGATATTTGTCGAGTTGAGGCCAGGACTCTGTGCAGGCCAGTCAAATTCCTCCACCCCATACTCACTCATCCATGTCTTTATGGACCTTGCTTTGCACTGGTGCACAGTCATGTTGGAACAGGAAGGGGTCACCCCCAAACTGTTCCCACAAAGTTGGGAGGATGAAATTGTCCAAAATGTCTTGGTATGCTGACACCTTAAGAGCTCTATTTACTGGAACTAAGGGGCCCAACCTCTGAAAAACAACCCCGCACCATAATCCCTCCACCAAATGATTTACATAGTTACATAGTTTGTGAGGTTGAAAAAAAACACAAGTCCATCAAGTTCAACCTGAGTGTGTGCTTTTATGTCAATATTATATTGTATAACCCTCAATGTTGTGGTCTCTTAGGTACCTATCCAATAGTTTTTTGAAATTATCTATGCTCCCCAGTGAAACCACTGCTTGTGGAAGAGAGTTCCACATCCTCACTGCTCTTACAGTAAAGAACCCTCTACGCAGTCTGAGGTTAAACTGCATTTCTTCTAATTTTAGTGAATGGCCGCGTGTCTTTTTATATTCCGGTAAATTTTTTTCCCTATTGTGGGGTCACCAGTACTATATTTGTACAATGAAATCATCTCTCAAGCATCTCTTCTCCAGAGAGAATAAGTTCAGTGCTTGTAATCTTTCCTCATAACTAAGGTCCTCTAATCCCTTGATCAGCTTTGTTGCCCTTCTCTTGACCTTCTCCAGTTCCAGTACATCCCTCCCGAGGACTGGTGACCAGAATTGGACGGCATACTTCAGGTGCGGCCGGACCAGAGTTTTGTATAATGGGAGAATTATCGTTTTATTTCTGGAATTAATCCCCTTTTAATGCATGCCAATATCCTGTTGACTTTTCTTGCAGCAGCTTGGCATTGCCTGCCATTGCTGAGCCTGTCATCCACTAGGACCCCTAGGTCCTTTTCCATCCTAGATTCCCCCTAGTGAGTAGTTTGCCTTCACATTTTTGGCCCCCAGATGCATTATTTTACATATCTCTACATTAAACCTCATTTGCCATGTATTCGCCCACCCCATAAATTTGTCCAAATCTTCTTGCAAGGTTTCCACATCCTGTGGAGAAATTGTTGCCCTGCATAGCTTAGTATCGTCCGCAAATACAGAGATTGACCTGTTTATCTCATTCTCCAGATCATTTATGAATAAATTAAACAGGATTGGTCCCAGGACAGAACCTTGGGGGACCCCACTCTCCACACCGGACCATTTCGAGTATTCCCCATTTATCACCACCCTCTGAACTCATGCCCATAGCCAGCTTTCAATCCATGTACTCAGCCTTTGGTCCATGCTGACAGACCTAAGTTTGTACAGTAGACGTTTATGAGGAACTGTATCAAATGCCTTTGCAAAATCCAGATTCCCCAGCTCACCTCCTCATAGAAGGTTAATAGACTGGTTTGGAAAGAACGATTCTTCATGAATCCATGCTGCTTACTGCTAATGATACAGTTTTCATTACTACAATCTTGTATATAATCCCTTTTCATCCCCTACAAAAGCTTGCATACTATTGATGTTAGGCTAACTGGTCTGTAGTTCCCAGAGATATGCTTCGGCCCTTTTTTAAATATTGGTGCTACATTGGCTTTTCTCCGATCAGCTGGTACCATACCAATCAGTAGACTGCTTTTAAAAATTAGGAACAATGGTCTGGCAATTACTTGACTGAGTTCCCTATGGACCCTTGGGTGCAAGCCATCTGGTCCTGGTGACTTATTAATGTTAAGTTTTTCAAGTCTATTCCTAATTCTATCCTCTGTAAGCCATGACGTTGCCTCCTGTGATGTGTCATGAGGATAAACATTACAGTTTTGGTTACTGAAGCCCCCCGTTTCCCTCGTGAAGACTGAGGAGAAGACTATATTCAAAACCTTCCCCATTTCTCCATCTTTGTACCCAGATTCCCTTCCTCATTCCTTATGGGGCCAATATGATCTGACCCCCCTCTCTTACTGTTTATATACTTAAAGAATTTCTTGTGATTTTTCTTACTCTCTTCCGCTATGTGCTTTTCATGTTCTATCTTCGCTGCCCTAATTGCACCCTTACATTTCTTTGTTAAGTTGGAATGCTGATGGAGACCTCTCAGCCTTGTATTTTTTGAAGGCCTTCTCCTTTTTCTTTTATAAGCACTTTTACGTTGGAGTTGAGCCACCCAGGACTTTTATTAGCTTTTTTAAATGTATTTCCCATTGTGATGCACTGGCTAATAGCCTTATTTAACCACTTCAGCCCCAGAAGGATTTGCCCCCTTCCTGACCAGAGCACTTTTTGCAATATGACCCTGCATAGTTTAAATGAGAATTGCGCAGACGTGCGTCACTTTACCCAAACAAAATTGACGTCTTTTTTCCCCCACAAATAGAGCTTTCTTTTGGTGGTATTTGATCCCCTCTGCGCTTTTTATTTTTTGCGCTATTAACAAACAAAGAGCGACGATTTTGAACTTTTTTCTTTTTGCTTTTTGCTATAATACATATCCAAGAAAAATGTATAAAAAAAACAAATTTATTCATCAGTTTGGGCCAAAATGTATTCTTCTACATATTTTTGGTAAATCGCAATAAGCGTTTATTGATTGGTTTTTACGCAAAAGTTATAGCGTCTACAAACAATGAGAATTGATTTATGCCATTTTTATTATTTGTTTTTACTGGTAATGGAGGCGATCTGCAATTTTTATCAGGACTGCGATATTGCGGCGGACAGATCGGACACTTTTGACACTTTTTTGGGACCAATGACATTTATACAGCGATCAGAGCTAAAAATAGCCACTGATTACTATATAAATGTCACGGGCAGGGAAGGGGTTAACACTAGGAGGGGCAATCAAGGGGTTAAATGTGTTCCCTCAGCGTGTTCTAACTGTATGGGGGCTGGGCTGGCAGGGGCATGACAGATCTCACTGTTCCGGAATACAGGGAACAATAGATCTCTGTCATGTCCCCTGACAGAACGGGGAGCCGCCGTGTTTACATTGGTGGTTCCCCGTTCTGCCTCTGTATTAGGCGATCGTGGGTCGCTGGCAGACAGCATAAACATGTACGTCAAGGAGAAGGATCGGCTGCACACCCAGTACGATGCTGAAAGAATGTGGTATACCCAGGGCTTTTTTTCTCAGAGAATAGGTGCAGGAATTCCCTCTTCTGAGTATCCCCTTGTCTCCTCCCCCTACCAGCGGTGGGCTGCTCCCCTAATCTCCATGGACCTGCCCCTCATGGAGATCTCCATGAGGGGGCGCCGGATGCACGGATTTCTATGATTTTTTTTTGAAACACATAATTAGACCGGATTGGTCCGGGAGGAGAAGCCGGAGAAGCCAGGGGAAGCTGCGCGCAACCCGGATGGGGTACGTGCATGGCCGGTGGGCTGGCAGGCGGGCAGGGTAGGGGGGTTTTGTTTGCTGCCACCACCCCCAAAAAATGGAGCACCAGCCGCCACTGCCCCCTGCTATCCTCTGAGCAACATCAAATGATTGCACCCCCCTACCCACCTCCCAGTACTTTGTATGGAATTTGTTCTTGTCTAATAACAAGAAAAGCATTAAAATAGATCGCTTGGCGCCAACAACAATAGATCCACCCCCAGCAACAATAGATCTCTCATGCCACAATAGACTCCCCCGGCAACAATAGACCCCATCCAAGAACAATAGTTCCCCCACACAACAATAGACTCCCCACACAGCAACAATGGACCACCCACAAAAAAAATACCACCCCCAACAACAAAAAATTCACCCCAGCAACATAAGACCTCCCCAGCAGCAACAACAAATCCCCCAGCAGCCAGCAACAATAGACCTCTCCCTCAACAGTAGATCCCTACCAGCAGCCTGAGACTCCCCAGCAACAGTAGTTCCCCACCAGCAACAATAGACCTTCACACAAAAACAGATCCTTGCCAGTGACAATAGATTCCCCTGCAGCCAGCATCAATAGACCCTCCAGCACACCCCTTGCTATTACATATATTCAGTGCTGGAGGTGAACTGTGTTTCCCCGCGATTCCCTGGGTATACCTAATCTGACAGTGAAGACTTCAGAGTCCCCTTACATTGGTGGTCAGTGGGAGAGGGCCCCCTTTCATTGGTGGTCATTGGAGGAGGACCCCCTTATATTGGTTATCAGTGGAAGAAGGGCCCCATTATAGTGATGGTCAGTGTAGAATGCCCCCGTTATGTTGGTGGTAATTGGAGAAGGGCCCCATTACAGTGGTGGTCAGTGGAGAAGGGCTCCCTTATATTGGTAGTCGTTGGGAGAAGGGCCCCATATACTGTATTGTTGGTCAGTGGTGAATGACACCCTTAGTAGTCTATGGAGGAGGGTCCCTTTACATTTGGGGTCAGTAGGAGAAGGGACACTTTACACTTTACATTGATGATCAGTTGAGAAGGGCCCCCTTACATTGGTGGTCAGTAAGAGAAGAGCCTCCTTATGTTAGTGGTCAATAGGCCCCTTATATGAGTGTGCAGTAGGAGAAGGGCTCCCTTACATTGGTAATCACTGGAGAGGGACCCCTTTACATCAGTGGTCAGTGGGAGAAGGGCCCCCTTTTATTGGTGATCGGTGGGAGAAAGACCAACATATAAGGGTGATCAGTGGAGAAGGGCCTCCTCATATTGGAGGTGAGAGAATGACCTATTTATATTGATGGTCAGTGGTAAAGGGCCTCTTACATTTGTGGTCAGTGGAGAAGGACCTTAATAGCTCAAGTTACCCCTAGCAACCTCTGGGGAAAGCCTGGAGTCTCACTATGGTATTTTTCCTTTAGGTTGTCATTTTGGTGGTAAAATATACTCGCTGGAAGACACTTGGCATCCAGACCTGGGAAAACCCTTTGGGGTCGCTTACTGCGTGCTGTGCCGCTGTGAAGTGGTAAGTTAAGGTCTGCTAGAACTTTGGTGGCCTAGCAGGTCATTGTTATCCTATCAGGTGAGCCTAAATACAGGAATTGCCATTGCTAATATCCTGGAAATGCTAGTTATTTGACCGTTATATTCATCCTCTGACTTCAGTATTTTTCGAGTCACTGACCTTGAACAAGTATTCAGCTAAGGATAACTAAAAATCCTTCTCTACATACTGCTATGCATCTGTGGCTCAAAGTATTTAAGCCAGTGGTTTGTAGGCAAGTTCCTAGTGTTGGGTGTATAGTGCCTGATGCTACTGATTTGCACTGTGTTACTATAATGTCCATGTTAGTGATTTTTTGTGCAATAGTCTGTCCAGGGGGTTAGGAAGGGGTTAAGTCTGCTCACTCCTGGGTGTTCATAGCTCTGCCCCCTTGTGGAGGGCTATAAATACAAGGGGAGGCAGTCTCTCTGACCTATCCCTTCCACATGGGAATAGAGAGGAAGGAATGCTGCATCATGTAAAGCTCTTTTGAGCTTGTGGCCTCCCTTTTTGGGGTACCCAGTTGGGGTACCAGAAGTCGGATATAGTCTCTGGTGAAAGGACTTTTCTTATCTATGTAGTGCCCTCTACCTTAGGTAGGTGCTTGAGGTGATAGGTTTTGTTAGTAGAGGTAGATGTAAGCAGACTTAGCTTGTTTGTGCAATGCCTGTTTGTTTTGATTGTGGGCAGGGGAGTGGCTCAGGGAGTGGCTTGTAACTCACAGGGAGTGACACCTCTTGGTTACCTCCTCTTCGCTTCTAGAGGATTCTAGAAGGGAGGGTGGGGAGGAGGGGTGGAGCTGCCTGGGGTGTTTGGGGAGCCCTGACTAATCGCCAACCTGGATTGGCAGGGGACAGGCCTCCTGAAATACTCAGGGTCAGCCCAGCCAGGGAGGAGAGTTTGGGTGGAAGAACTGGGAGATGGAGCACTAGTTGGGGAGACCTTTGAGGGAGCCCCCAGTCTGGGGGGGGGGGGGGGTTACCTTGGGTCTGGAGGCTTGGGAGTGGAAGGGACCCCTCAGTACATCCCATGGGGAGTACTGACCAGGAAGCAGGAGAGATCAAGGGAGTGGCGCTGCCTGGCATTTCTCCAGGAGGGATCCACCAGGTGTCGGTGAGTGACACACATCCAGAGATGCTGCAGAGGCATGCTGGAGCAGATTGGAGAGAGAGTCTGAGAAGGGTGCAGAGTCAGCAGGGGCTGTGGTGTCACGGATAGTGGAGTTGGGCCACTGCAGCCGGGAACGTTGGCAGGGCCTGAAGAGGGACTGACTGGGAGCAGTAGTCCACCGAGGCTAGCTAGCACATTTCATCACTCTTTTAGCCACACACGGTCCCTGCCTGTAATGGGCGGTTCATTTAGGCCTGGCCAGAGCCAGAGGCAGGCTTCACCACATCCTAGATAGGCCACTAGAAGTAATGTACAGGAGAGAGGAAAAGGAGTAGACTGCAAGCAAGATTGTGCTGGAGGAAGAGAGGAGTATATACCAGAGTGTACAGAGTGTATATACGTGGTCCCATCAAAGAATTGTTCTGATTCACTGGGCATCCCATAAATCCCTTACCCATCCAAGTTGAATTCCCCTCAATAAAAAAACAAAAGAAACAAACAAAAACAATGCACAATTCTGTTCGTTGTCTCAAGAGTGTGTGCTGGGCTGGGCAAAGGTAACTGGTGAACCATTACTTTCAGCAACCCCTACGGGGCATGGCTACATCTAGGAGGTATCATTTGGGCAGCCTAAATTAGGATGAACTAAGATATGTATGGAAGGATTGTTTTAGAGACAGTGTCACATTAAGGGCTCTTTCACACGGGCAGATGGTTCGGGTCCGCCTGTCAGTTTTTCAGGCGGACCCGAACGGACACTCCATTGTTCTCTATGGAGCGACGGATGTCAGCGGTGACATGTCCACTGACACCCGATCCGCCAAAAACAGACGGATGGAAACCCATTCTGCTTAGAGGAGAATGGAGCTGTGACAGGACAGTCTCTGCACGGAGTGTAGAGTGGGTCCTGTCATCCACCGGCTCAGCGGGGATAAACGGATGGATCCCCCCTGAGCAGCGGAGCCCATCAAAACAGGCTCCACTAGTGTGAAAGGGGCCTTATTCTGTAATTGCAAGAAGTACAAATAAAATGTCTCAAAGTTAATAATTGCCTGTTCTGAAGTTCCTATGAAGAGGTGCATGTAAGACGTGTAGTGGTACCGCCATAGGGGCTGCTGAGTGTTGTAGTCCGTCTGTCACCCTGCCCAGCCAGGCACACGATTTCAAGCATCCAGAGACAGGAAACAGTCTTTGCACTTGTTTTTGTATTTTTATTGAGCGGTATTAAACTTGGATAGGGTAAAGGAGTATGGGATGCTCCTTTGATTTAACATAATATACACAGCACTCAACGTATATAGACCTCCTCTCTTCTTCAGCACATCACTTGCTTGCAGACTATCTGTCCTCAACACCTCAAGCACATCACTTGCTTGCAGACTATCTCTCCTCAACACCTCAAGCACATCACTTGCTTGCACTTCTGAGACCAGCTAGGTCAACTTATTTCTAGGTCTGGCACTGACTCCACCAGGCCTAAGGTGAATGTCTTTTGCAGGCAGGGACTGTGGGCCCCTTTAGGGTAGCAAAAATTGTAGGTAGTCCCAGTGCTAGCCATCTATGTGGCTACTGCTCCCAGTACCACCTCTTCAGGCCCTGCCAGCCCTCCTGGCTGCAGCTGCCTCTATCCACTGCCCATGCTTTCACAGTCCACTGTTCTGGTTCTGCACCCATCCCAGACTGCGCTCTCCCAGTTCTCTCAGGCGTGCCTCCCCAGTATTCTCTTCTGGTTCTGCACCCATTACAGACTGCGCTCTCCCAGTCCTCTCAGGCATGCCTCCCTAGTCCTCTTGACTGCTTGACTGTGCATCATTCACCAGCCCTTCTGGCTGCGACACGTAGTTCCTCCCTGGAGACTTGCCTGGTAGTTCTCTCACCCGCTGTCCGCTCGCTGCTCCCATGCCTTCAGTTCAGGACACCTCCATGTGTTCTTAAAGGGTCCTGTCCACACCCGAGCCCAGGGCCAAGGCCTCCCCCCCCCCCCAGA
>BLSH010239592.1:335914-363238 GCA_018402905.1 Glandirana rugosa
CATGGACCGACATAGAGGACAGTTGAGGTGTCGTACTAATTGGGAAAGTACCACTGGGATAATATAGTGGAGATGTAGGGGGTAACATGTTCGGGACAAGAAAATATGCGGACATCGTGGTAGTTCCAACGATCCACCTCCAAGCAGCTCTACACTGAGTCACTCCCAACCCAGATCAAAACAAACAGGCCTAGCTACCAGCTAATGTGTGTAACCAATCCCCTGCTTTTTAACGCATACTGTTAGACAGGTTCATTTGGATGGTCACAAGCTGGTTGGTCAGTGAGCTTGTTTTTTCCTTGGATGTTTTTTGTCTAGCTACCAGCTAGGCCTGCCTAAATTTACCTACGCTACCAAAGAAACCTATCTACCTCCACCTAGCAACCTTGATGGTGCTACAGGCGTATAAAAGAACAGGGCTTGTACAATGGGGGATGTAGAGGTGATATAATAGGGTCACCATGAAAGGGTTAATCATGCTGTGGAGTTGACAGGAGATACAGCCAGGTACCATTGCCATTGGTAACAGTGAAGTGGTGAAGAATGTTGTAGCCGCAAACCAGCAGAAGGTTAGTACCTTGGCATGGGAGACAGTAACCCTGGTAGTGAGGGGATTGGTGAGCATGGTCCCCTCCCTAGCGATTAGTACCCCATACATGGGACCAAAGTCACAGCACAGGGAACCTATGGGCCTAGTTTGGAGGTATGGGAAGAGAGAGGGAGAAGTGGATCCAAGGAAAGTATTAAAGCTCATTAGCAACAGAGGTCTGTACTGAGTGGATGGTGGGATTCTCACATTGTCACTGGGAGTGAGATGGCAACCATGGCTGTGCTAGTGGAGCGGGACACAGGCTCCACGGTGTCTCCTCAGAAATGCTGCATTCATATGAAAGGAGAAGGTGTACAGTTACACGGCACAAGTGCTTAGCAATAAAGTTCTCAATGTACAAATTGGGACTGTGCAAGGCAAATGGCTTGCTTCTAAGTTAGAGTGCCGCCTTAATGCTGGTTTTCACATCCCAAGGTGATTTTAACATTTGCATCCTGGGCATTGGTGGGTGCGTTCATGAGGGTCCCCCCATTTGGGCAATGAGCTCGCCCACAGTTTGAGCATGAGATCCAGAAAGTATGTAGTGGGCACTGCTACTACAGTGATTGCCGCTGGCTTCTGGGTCCCATGCCAAGTGGCTACCTTGCTGCTTAGTAAGCACAGGGGTCACTTTTTTCAGCACGGGTGCCATTCAGTGACATCTCTGCCTCCCCTCCTTTCCCAAAAAAGAACAATTTGAATTAATTGAGAAAATGTAAAGTGTTATCTGAATGGTGCCAGTGCCATGAGAGCGACCTCCCCTGGTTTATATGCAGCAGGGCAGCCACTCTGCATGGGCCCCCGGATGACAGTAGAGATCACAGCATTAGTGGTGCCTATTACAGTGATTACAGTGACCTGAGCTGTGTTGGTCATTATTATATACCCTGTTCCCTGCGCAGATCTAGGTGTGGCCAATGGAATGATGCCGGCAATAAGGTAATATAATTAGATGATAATAAGTTGATAGTCAGAACTAGAAGTAATAGGTTAAAAGGGATGTCCTAACACCGGCATTTTCCAGACACTGACCAGGTATGGCATATGCATAGTTATGTAGCACCCTCCTAGTTTGCTAGTTGTTAGGTAAATATATACCCCATGACTAAGCTCCAAGGGGTGGAGTGAAACACGTTGGGGGCGTGACCTAATCAGAGTCCAGGCTGGAATTGCCATTTACACACTCATCTCAGGGATGGTATGGATGTGTGATCATAGGGAGACCTTTCTTTACTTCGAGTTAGGTAAATTTAGTTAGCGCCTCTGCAGGCAGAGGAACATGGTGTTAATTGTGTTTAGGAGGCTGTGCAGTTTTTCACAGGCTGTGGCTCTGTTACCTCCTTCTGTCCACAAGGTGGGGAAACAACCCATAAATACTCATGGCAGTCTGGAAGCAGAGTCCAGGGTCCAGCCATCTGGAGGTGATACCTGTCCTTGGGGGGCTCTGCCCCTTAGGGCACAAAGGAGAACAGAGGGAGAAAAGAAAGAGAAGAGAGCTCCAGGAACTCACCGAGCTTTAGTCTCAGCTAGGCATAGTTGCAGACTCCTAGCCAAACCAGAAGCGGCCTGTCCAGCAAAAGCCCAAGACAGCAGACCCTCTGGATCCTGGGCGCTACTTAAAGGGACTGTATGAGTGCAAACTAACCATAACCCCTACGGGTAGGAGAGGACAGTGAAGTGCAATACCTCAGTTGTCTGGGACTAAGTGTAGCTCAACTGCAATACAAGACTTCCAGGAGCACACAATTTCTCCAACCTTGGGACTAAAGCAACATGGTGTCATGCAATACAGCCAGGTGCTGTGTCTTTAATACAACCGTTTGGAACTGTTATTGCATTCTTACCTCTGCACTACTACTCTCACAACTGTGCAGTTCAGTTTGCGTTTTGGATTACAGCAGCCAGTGACTTAGCAGGTCCTCAACTGTTTGTTTGAAGTTCTACAGTTTTCTTCAGTTCTGGGTATCCCAGGCACCCCCATTCCCTATCCAAGTTCAACATTCCTAAAATAAACACCAAAAAAACAAAACCCCTAGACTGTTTATTGAGCCATCAGGAAGTGTGGGAAAATGCCTTTTGCTTGGCTGTGGGTTCTGTGAGGGAGAAATAGGCCTGAAATCCAGCAGCTCCTTCAGAGGTAGTGCTGCAGTTATATTGATCCAAGATGGACCTATGTAACTATGCAAAAAAGCCATTCCTAAACTTCAGCTTTAAACTGATTGTTACATGAGTTAACCCCTTAACACCGGCCGCATGCAAATATAAGGCCTCTCGGCCAGTGGGCCTTGGCTCCGAGTGGTCGCAAATTTGCGTGAATTGGGGCAAATAGAGCTGTGCTGAGAGCATGTGCCCTGCGTGCTCCTGGCACAGTTACCAGCTGCTAATGGAAAGCTGCTTTCCAATCATGGCGGTCACTTGATCATAAACCCCGTCCTGCCTCCTGCCATCCTAAACCTCTTAAAGGGCCGCGAGGCACTGGCACAAAGGGGTTAAGAATTGAGTGAGAAGGACGAGTCTGTATACTGAAGGTCTGGGGACAGTTATTGGCCAGCATGGGGAGGATGGACCCAGTCATGGGTGTTTCATGCCAGATTTAAAGAGGGATGGCCCAAGCTCGGTCGACTTTGTCCTGCACAATTCTCTGACTTACTTCCTTTATCTTCATTTTAGCAGCAAAGTCATTGGAAAAAGGAATCCGGGAAAATCAGCTGTAAGAACATCAGAAGTCATTGCCCACCTCCAGCCTGTGCCAATCCTGTGGAGGTCCCGGGGCAGTGCTGCCGGGTGTGCCCCAAGAGTAAGGCATTCTCTGACCTCCGGGATGTCTCTACTGACCCTGATAGACTCCCATCTGACTTTATGCATTAACGTTATATATTTTTTCCAGCACTTTATAGAATGAATTTTAATCTTGTGTCTCTTCCAGCTCCGGCCGTTCCACCTCTTCTGATGAAATCAGAGGTTGCAGTCAATGAGTTTGAGTATTTCCAGGAAAAGAACGATGACCTGTACAATGATCGTTCCTACCTGAGCTCTGAGGATATTAGTGTTGAAGACAGCTGGACAGGTAAAGGTGTGGAGATGGCATTTTTTTCGTCCTTTTTTTTTTTTCTCCACATGCTTCAGTTACAGGAATCAAATATGTAATTTCCTTACTGTAGAATGTCCAGAATCATCTAGACCAGGGGTCTCCAAACTTTTCAAACAAAGGGCCAGTTTATTGTCCTTCAGACTTTTGGGGGGGCTGGACTGTGGCCAGGAGGAATAGAAACTATACTGGCATCAGTGGGAGTAAACAATGCAAACAATTCCTTCCCCTAGTACATGTAAACATGTACTAGGGGAAGGAATAGCACCCCATCATTTTTGTCAGTAGGAGGAATAGTGCTCCATTGTTGATATCAGTAGCAGGAATAATGCACCATTGTTGGTGTCAGTGGGATGAATAGTGTCGCAAGGGCCAGATAAAGGGAGATAAAGGGCCGCATCTGGCCCCTGGACCACAGTTTGGAGACCACGGATCTAGACCTTTCCTCCCCAGCTTGCCTGTCCCTGGCCCGCGCCTTTCGTTTATAGTGTAATGCCCCTACCCTAGAATAGGGTGGCAGGTAAATTTAGTTATGCTGGGTGGTAGCCTGCCTGGTTGATTTGTAGTGTTAGAGATTAAAGTGGTTGTCAACTCATGACAACCACTTTAACCTACAGGTAAGCCTATAATAAGGTTTACCTGTAGGTGCCCTGCATATCTCCCAAACCTGCACGCTTCAGGACATATGCAGTGTACTAAATGTGCCGACATAATTTCGACACATGCACAGTGCCGTTTCTTCACTGTGATCTTGCCGTGACTGGCAGCTCCCGCGTGCATGCGGCCAGTCACAGAGCCGGAGTTGCGGCCCCGGAAGGAAGCGGGGCAGAAGATGGACGCTGCCAGCACAGGGGAGAGCGCTGGACGTCATAGGCTTCATTTCCAGGTAATTGACACATGCATAGTAGCCCATTATGCATCTACTTTGCAGGGGAATACAGAGGAAGTAAACCCCATCTGGGCTTACTTCCTCTTTAAATGGCTTCATTGCAGTTCTGTGTGGCTTTTCCCTTTTGGTCATTAGGTGGTGCTGTTGCCTCTGACATTAGAGTGATGAGCTACAGTATACTCAAGTAATTGTTAAACATACTTTTCTCAGCCAATCAGCTCAGTAGTGTTGCATGCTGGGAAAGGGTATTTAACTGGAAGAAGCCAGGTGATCTGGGAATCTCCACCCTGGGCTGCAGCCTAGGTGGATGTGATTGAGTAGTTCCTGGCTGCTAGGCCTGAAGCCTGAGGCCTATCCAGGTGGTTGCCGGTTGCTAGGCCTGTCCGAGGCCTATCCGGGTGTTCAAGTTATGCTGATGAAAGCCTGTCAAAGATCCGGAAATGAATCTGAGAGGGATGGAGTTCTGAGGAGGGTACCCTTCATGAGCAGGAGGCTATGAAGTGGCTGGGAGGACTTCAGGAGAGAATCCATCCAAGTGAATCCATGTGTTTGAGTAGAGTTTAGTTACTAGAGGTGACAGCCTGTCCTACAAGTACAGATGTGCTGGTTCAGCGTAAAGGCTCTTTTTCCTGTACTGCTGTCTACCTCACTTCACCTATTTTTGTCTAAGGAGTCTGCCTATCTGCCTGCTATTGATCGTTCATTAAGGGTGTCCTGTTCCCTGTCCCCCTCTCTCCCATATTTCTCCTGTTGAGAAATAAACTGTTTCTTGTTTAAAGCATAAAAGTGACTGGCGCTCAAATTCTTTTTCATTGATCTCACCCACCATGCCCAATACCCTACACCCTGAAGATTGTGTAACCCTCCCCACCTCTGAGAGTCACTATCTGGCTCCCGGAAGATCGAGGCAGATGCTACAAATGGATTTCCATTCTCTCAATCATGCAGGCTGTATCACATGTGGGCATTACCTAGGGTGGTCTGTATGCCAATACAGCCTGCCTAGGAATGCCCGGGGGTGGACGGAGCCCCGCATGGCTGCATTTTTTAAAATTGTGACAGCTAGCAGGGGGAGCGGGGGCCTTTCATAACACGTTAAATGTTACACCCTGAATATGGGTATACCATGTTATGAAAGGTGAACTTATCCTTTAAACCTTTCATAGATTCACTAATAGCTGTGGATTCATTATATCTGAAATTATTCCAGACACAGAAATAAATGTGATTGGAATGTCAGACCTTCAAAGTGTCATCAATTATTGCTCTGTAATGTATTTGCTGTTTGTCTTCTGGGGTCATATACAGGTGTTCAATACTCCACCCTACATGGTATTTACTTACATATTGTTTTCACAGAATTTGTTGCTTTTTTGACCACGTCAGGCCATGTGGGGCCTCCAGCGAAGAGCAGCCTTGCCAAAGCTAAGTTTAGCCTGCTGCACTCCAATATACTGTTCTCCATCAATTATAAAGGGTATGATTCCTGATGTTTTTTTGGTTCTCTTCTCACATAAATTATTCCAATGTATTAATGTTAGTGCCCATTATGAAGGATTCCCAATATCCCTGCGCTGAGTTCCTGGGTCTGTACACCTGTTGTGCCCATTATGAGGGGTTCCCACCATCTCTGTGCTGAGTTCCCAGGTCTGTACACCTGCTGTGCCCATTATGAGGAGTTATCACCATTCCTGCCTTTAGTTATCAGGTTTGCAACCTTGCTGTGCTAATTATGAGGGAATCCCGCCATGCCTGCTGGATTTTATATTATAAGAGTAGCACCCTGGTAGGTAGGTGCTAGAGTGGTATTGTTGTTAGGTGAGGTAAAATTTAGCCAGGCCTGGTGAGTTAGCAGGCCTGGTTGTTTTGATCATGGGATGGCAGTGGTGTAGCGTAGTTTATTGAAACCCCACAGAAATGGAAACCGGAAGTGACGATTTCTTCGCCGCCATGTTGCTACACCCACACTCGTACGCAGTAAGGGTACAGACAGAAGGCGGCAAGCGGACATCTTTGTACATCCACCTGAGTTTTTAATTTCACACTTATTTTTAACAGTAAGCGGTGCTTACATACTGAAATACATTATATAGAAATATGTGACACTGTTTTTATGTTCAATTTTAAAGGAGTTCAGTGGTGTGGCTGTGGAGTTCAGAGATGGAGTAGTGTGGTGCTGTCATGGTGAGGGGAGCCCCCAACCTGGGAGGGGTGAACCTGGCCAGGGAGAGCTTGGGTGTAGCCAGGAGGTGGAAGATCCTGGTGGCAGACACAAGGGAGCGGAAAGGACAGCAGGGAGAGAACTATCCGGGAGATCTCTGAGAGGAACTACAGGTCACATAGAGGCATGCTGGAGCGGATTAGGATGAGAGACAATCTGGGAAGGATGCAGAAGTCAGTCAGGATTTGTGGTGTCACTGTGGCAGTGGGGTGAGTCATTGTAGCTGGCAGGACCCTGAAGAGGATGGGCTGGGAACAGTAGTCCATCCGGCCAGCTAGCACAGCACAACTGTTCTAATTTCTACACATCAGGGATCCACTATCCCTACCTGTAATGGGTGTTTTCTGAGGCTGAGCTAAATGACGCCAGGTCTCACATGTGCGAGGTGAGGAGAAGATGGAGGTCTGATAAATTTCCTTTCGGGCCTCACCTGTAACTCAAGTCAAGTGCAGGAGGAAGTTGCAGGAGTGTATGTAGCAAGTGAAGCGCTGGAGGAAGAGGAGTCTATTGCAGCAATTGAAGTGCTGGAGGAAGAGGAGTCTATTGCAGCAAGAGACTGTAGATCAGGGTTTCTCAACCAGGGTTCCGTGGAACTCTAGGGTTCCTCCAGAGGTTTCTAGGGGTTCCTTGAGCAATGGTCAATTTCTACCTCTCAGATAAATTCCCAATGACATCATTGATCATTTTAGCTATCTGTAAGGGGGTAATTCTTCCCAATGACCACAAGTGTAAGGAGCATTCTTCCCATTGACCATCACACTAATGTATCATGAGTTTTTAATTTTTAGCAGGGGTTCCCCGAGACTGGAGGATTATTTCAAGGGTTCCTCTGTGTTGAAAAGGTTGAGAAAGGCTGATGTAGATAGTTGGTCCCATGTTCAAGTAATCACTTCGGCATCCCACAACATCCCAATCCCTATCCAAGTTATTTCCCCCAATAAAAAAACAAAACAAAGCACCAGCCTGTTTAATGACTCTGGTTGCGGTATGGATGTGATTGAGGGCAGTGTGATCGGATGAACCACAACTTCCAGCCACTCCCAAGGGAGACCATGGCTACATAAATACTGTAATGTAATAGGAGGAGCTGGAATGGTGGAAATGAATACTTATAACTTGTAGGTGGACAGGAGCAGAGCTGGAAGATCTCAGTGTTGGAGTATAGAAGTCAGGGACCGACTCAACTCACCAAGCTCCATCCAAACAATTATCTCTTTTGGACAGACTGATTCTTTAAGTCATGGTTTATGCTTTATGTGGTGACCATTTCTTTCTCTTCTTGGTAATGTGGGTTCACATAATTCATTCTTGACCATTCATTGTATTTAGGATGCATGACCTTTCCCGGGTTCGTTTCTCAGATGTTGGCGGCTCTGTGCTGTTCGAGCACCCCGTGCACTGGGTGGGCCCCCCGCACAACGACACGGTAAGTCATGTGGATGAAGCCACCCTTGTCTCGTGTTTTTCTCCTTTTCCGCTCCCCACACTTATCCAATATTTTGCACTGCAGATCTGTGGGATGTGGCGCTCTGTTCCTCGCTCCTCTCTCCATCTTCTACGTCTGGGACATGTTCGCGTTTCCCTGCTAACAGAGACACTTCCCAAACCTGAAATCTCCGGCCAGATTGTCCATCACAAAGCGTTATTCTCAGGTAGAGTTTCTGAGAGTGCCAACAGAAATTAGACAGAGTAAAGTCTGAGGCGATCATCATCCAGCAAACACTGTCGCTGTGCTAAATTTAAAATATTCAACCTAATGTGACCCGTGTGTAGACGTGTAGAAACATGCTGGACAGCCGCACTCTGTAAAACCACTCCTTTATTGAAAATCACTTTTAAAATCCAAAACACAGTCAGCATTTATCAAGGAAACGTGTTTCACACCATAATGCGGGGGTGCTTAATCATAGCTTGGGAACCAGGCTATGATTAAGCACCCACACATTATGGTGTGAAACGCGTTAGCCCACCTTATTGACCCCTTGGTTTTTCTTGATGTATGCTGACTGTCTTTTGGATTTTAAAAGTGATTTTCAATAAAGGAGTGGTTTTACAGAGTGCGGCTGTCCAGCATGTTTCTACACTTCTACTAATGATGCCAAGCTGCACCTGTGTCCATTGGAGTTGGGAGCAGAGGTAAATTAAACCTCATTCAGCCTTGAGCGGTGCAATTGTGAGTTTGTTTGCTCTGAAGTCGTGACCCGTGTGTAGTTAATTTCAGCAAGATTCCGGAGGGCTCGTCACATGGGCAGCTCTGCTTCCTGAATCTGTGCTATGGAACTTTTCCTTTCCCTTTATCCCCCTCTACTCCAACACACATACACTATATTACCAAAAGTATTGGGACACCTACCTTTACACGCACATGAACTTTAATGGCATCCCAGTCTTAGTCCTTGGGGTTCAATATTGAGTTGGCCCACCCTTTGTATCTATAACAGATTCAGCTCCACTGCCTCAGAATTGTATTTTTATGTGAGACAGCAGTGGATGTATCTGGGAATCTTCCTTCTGCATGTCAGGCGGGTGTTCCCAGATCACCAGTTTAAAGAAAGAATTGGGGAGGATGGTGAATTACAGTAGTGCCAATATGGGTAGATTGTGCTTCCTGTAGAACTTTACTAACACTGGAGATTGCAAAATCTGGCGCCGCTCTTCATAGTAACCAATCAGCTGACAGTTTTATTTGTCAAAGCTTAATTGAACAAACTGAAATTAGAAGCTGATTGGCTCTCATGCACAGCTGCACCAGATTTTGCACTCTCTAGTTTTTGTAAATTAACCCCAATGTATTTAGTTTAGCCCTGGAGTTTACCATTGGTGGTGAGGCATCCATTATCTGCCAGATATAAAGTTGGATGGAGAGACTGGCAGCCAACAAATGGGAAAGCTCACAGAGATCTTTTTGTTTTATCTCCAATAGAATCTTTTAGCGCCCTTCTAATGCCGGATGGCGCGGCAGGTGGCGGGGAACGCGGTCTGGCCATGCTGACACTCAGTGATGGGGATGACAACCTTCACTTTATCCTTATGCTCAGAGGGATACAAGGGGAAGAGCGAGGTAAGACTCCAGGGATCGCGGGACCTACAGGAGAATCTTGCAGCCTATCTATCATACCAATGGAGAAATGCTCTGCAGGTGCAGTAAAGATCACTGTACCACCTCTGATTATAAAATACAGTTAAAGTGATTTTAAATCTTCCTTTTTTTAATTAAAAAATTATAAACATGCCTATACTTACCCACCCTGTGCAATGGTATTGCACAGAGCAGCCCTAAACCTCCTCTTCTCTGTTCCCCATTCGGTGCTCTGGGCTCCTCCTCTTCTCAGCGCACCACCAGAGCAAGCCACTTCTTATGAAAGTGCACCTGCAGGCTCTATTGACACACACAGCGCCCCCATTCTCTGTTCACAGGATTTGATTGACAGCAGTGGGAGCTCTCTGTGAGCAGAGAGAGAGAGGAGGAAGCCGCTGCAAATGGGCACTGCAATGGATCGAGATTTGGGTTAGCTAAGTATGGTGGGTGAGGGGGCCATACAAATACAGGGACATATTTTACCTTAATGCAGGGAATGCATCAAGGTAAGAAATCTCCAGCCTTTAGAACAAATTTATTGCTAGAGTAAGGTTAGATTCACACATGGACGTTTTGAATCGCGGGCAGAATCGCCACAATTCTGCCCGCAATTTCAAAACGCCCAGGTGTAAATGAGAAATCGCACAGCGCACATTTCAGATGCTATTCATTTTATCGCACGACAATGGTGGCAGAACCGCCATTGTCATGCGATAAATCATGCTGCAATTGCGGCAAACCGGATCGCATGAAGCATATCGCCCAAAAGAATTTTTTTTGGGCGACAAGCTTCACGCGAATTGCACTTCAATTCATCGGCCGCACTGCGTTTTTAGGAAATGTGCGTTGTGCGGTTTTATTTATACATGCATACACATACGCATGTGTGTTTGAGCTTTGGGGTGCACACCCTAATGCAGTAGGCTGCCCACACCTATGATTGTGTGGAGCGTGGGCGGGCTCCTTCCCAGCCAGCATTCATTGCACCTGGCACAGGACTACACTTCCTAGCAGCCTGAGCTGCTCACATACATACCATCCCTTTCATTCATTGGATTTCAGTTCTTTCAATCATGGAGACTCAGGGGTTGATTTACTAAAGCTGGAGAGTGCAAAATCTGGTGCAGCTCTGCAGAGAACCCAATCAGCTTTCAGGTTTTATTGTCAAAGCTTAATTGAACAAGCTGAAGTTAAAAGCTGATTGGCTATCATGCTCCGCTGCACCAGATTTTGCACTCTCCAGTTTTTTAGTAAATCAACCCCATAGTGTCACATGTGAGAATTATCTAGGGTGGCCTTTTGTTTTAAAGAAGCTATCTGAAACCTCTCCAACTGACCATGATCTGTCTGTATTGGTTGAATAAAGAAGCACAGAATGGGAGATGGACGGGAAAGCAGACAGCAGGGCTGCTGCTCCTAGCTCCAGTGCAGTTGCTTCTCCTTCTGGCCGAACAGGAAGTGGGTCCTGAGACCAGGAGTCCTAAGGGACGGGGCGCTAGGGTTGCCACATCATCCCTTTAATCCAGGACACATATGAATTACCCAGGTTGTTCTGAGGCTAATTGAATTCAGATAAGGCACCAAGTGAGTTCAATTACCACCTTAATCAGCCACAGAACCTGTGTAATTAATATGTGACCTGGATTAAAGGGATGATGTGGCAACCCTACGGGGCGCATGGATTTGAGAGGGACGGCGCTAGGGTTGCCACCTCATCCCTTTAATCCAGGACACATACGAATTACACAGGTTCTGTGGCTGATTAAGGTGGTAATTAAACTCACTTGGTGCTTTATCTGCATTAAATTAGCCTCAGAACAACCTGTGTAATTCATATGTGTCCTGGATTAAAGGGATGATGTGGCAACCCTAGACGGCGCCCCTGTGCCCTGTATGGACGGGCCACCACTGGTAAAATAAAGTATTAATGAAAGCATATTCATGAGGGGGGATTGGAACCAGGGAAGGCAAAATACTGTATAAGCAGATTAAACTTCAGCTTCAACAAAGCTTCTGCCTAGTGAGGATAAGCAGCCAGAAAACAATAAACGGAATGTTTTTATAGAGCCTGATAATGATGAAAAAAGGTAGGAAAAAAAGGAAAGACTCATTTTGTAACCTGATGTTTGTTTCCCTTTACAGAACAGATTTTGATCACCGTACAAATCTTACATCACCGCCATGTCATCAGAGCGCTCTGCGCCAATGTCACTGTCCAGGTATGAGACGGCGGATTGTAAGCTATGACAAGAAGCAATTCATCTTTCTGTATTCTCTGCTCTAATATTGGCCTTGTCTCCATCTCTTCCTTCTCTTTCTATTGCCCCTTTCCTCCCAGGAGATGGACTTTGCAGAGGTTTTTCCCAACCTCTCCAGCCAGGAGATGCTCTGGCTTGCCCAGGGGCAGCTGGAGATCGCCGTGCAAACGGAGGGCGTCCGTACACAGCGCATATCTGGCTTTATCACAGTCAGGAAGTCATGTGACAGTAAGTAAAAGACAAAAACACTCTGCTGTGCCAAATGGTGACCGCATGTAGGGTAGGCAGGTGACACTTTCTCTATGTTCCCCTCCTCATTGGGCTCCAAGTGTGGGTCACATAGGAGGCCTACCCCAGGAGTTTTCTGGGCTAGGCTAAGCACCTTGGATAGGGTCACTGCCTTACACAGGGAGTACCTTTAAATGTGCCGTTTTCACCAACGCCCAGGGGATCACTTTCAGGGATAACTCAACCTTAAGCGGGACTCTGATTTAAAGATGGCCTGTGCACTTGAACAGATGACTGAACTGAGCTAACTGCAGTTAACTCTTTTCATGTTAATGTACACCACTACTGTCATTGTTGCATATAGGAGGGACACGCAGAGCCGATGACCTCTCCACCTGTCCAGCGTATGTCTTCTACCTCTCTCCCAGTAATGGAATGGGGCCCTGACATGCACCCAACGCGGGTTCCATGCACGCACTTATTTAAAGGCACGCAAGGCTCTCTCTGGCAGCTGCAGCTCTGTGAAGTAGATGGAGATTACATGCTGGGTCTTGTATGTGTCTCTTCCCATGCAGACTCTGTCTGTCTGGGCAGAGCCCTCCCCTCTTTTATTAACAGAACTGGAAGAATGACAGAGCTCAGCAAAGACTGGGGGAAATTAGGTCAACACTTTCCCTCCCAGCTGGAGCAGCAGCTGTCTCACTATCCAGCATTTCAACCTGCTTACATGCAGTTGGCTGACTTGGTCAGACATAAAATGCATATAGACCCCAATGAACTTCTCTTACTTGCTCCCTTGCTCTCTGACTGTGCTGTTCTCCTGCAGTGTTATCAGTGCATTTTGTGGACTACAAGACCCCTGCTCCTTTTGTAAAGGAGATAAGGAGAGGGGTGGTATTCTGTAGCCCTACGCTAGGGTGATAGCACTGCTCCTCCATGAATACAGCACAGTTAGTGAGTGTTGTCACCAGGGCATAGGCCTCCGGTCCGGACCCTAAGTACCTTTGGGCACAGGCACATTAATTCCACAGCTCTCAGCAATAAACAAAAAGTTCCTTGGGCCCCAGTTCAGCAGGGAAGGATGGGCAGAGACAGAGGTGGGACCTTGCAGAAAATAGATTAAAAACAGAGGGTGAACTGGCCTAGTGCATTATCCAACATAAATTTATTGAAGATAAAATAAAATATAACTACTTACAAGTGTAGGTAGTATATACGCTCATCAGGCCACTGCAAGTGGATACAATCTCCCAGCTTTGCCAAAGTCTCTAGCCCATGGATCACCTCGCCAGGGTCCTTGGTGGCTAACACATTTCGGAGGTTGTCTTTCTTCATCAGATCTACAGAGATGGGACAGTTTTATTCATTTTCTAATGCAGGTGGAGTAATCCCCCCATGCCATGGCTCCTGACAATTAAAGTTCTGGTCTCTTCTTGTATATCAAATTCGCTGGGGCAGGCTGGAACTGTCAAGTAGGCTGTACAGAGCCTGAGCAATGTTGAGAAGGCTGTTGGGGGGCCAAGCAATTTCTAATAGCAGTCCTAGTTGTCACCCTAGGAGAAGAAGTGAGTTACTAGCAAATTATAAGAGTTTAATGTTGGATTACTGCACAGATGTGGAAGAAATACACAAAGAACACCAAGATTTAAGTAAGGGTACACATGGCTTTTGTACTTAGACAACATTTGTTTAGCCCACAGTTTGGTTTTAATGCAATGGAACCTTCTGATAACATAAAATATTATGCAATGATATAATTAATTTAGCCCAGGGGTCTCCAAACTTTCTAAACAAAGGACCAGTTTACTGTCTTTCAGACTTTGGGGGCCTGACTGTGGCCAATGGACATATAAAATGTCCTTACATCCTATGGGAGTGAGCAATGCCCTATCTTTGGTGTGAGGAAGAGTGTCCCATTGTTGGTGAAAATGGAAGGAATTCTGCCCCATTGTTGGTGTCAGTGGAAGGAATTCTGCCCAATTGTTGGTGTCAGCGGAAGGAATTCTGCCCCATTGTTGGTGTCAGTGGAAGGAATTCTGCCCCATTGTTGATGTCAGTGGAAGGAATTCTGCCCCATTGTTGGTGTCAGTGGAAGGAATTCTACCCCATTGTTTTATCAGTAGAAGGAATAGTGCCCAATCATTGATGTTAGCAGGAGGATAGTTCCCCATTGTTGATGTCAGATGGAATAATGCCCCAAGTGTCAGATAAAGGCAAGCAAAGGGCTGCATCTGGCCCCCGGGCCACAGTTTCGAGACCGCTGATTTAACCAATCAAATAATCCCCTTTCTTCTGTTGCTGTAGCTCTACAGAGCGTGCTATCTGGCGGAGATGCCCTGAACCCAACTAAGACTGGAGCGGTGGGCTCAGCAACCATCACACTACATGAGAATGGGACTCTGGAGTACCAGGTATGGTGCATAGAGGAACACATAATAAACTTGGGTTCTGGAGAAGGTCTCCAAACAGTAGCATGCCTCAATACTCTTCTGCCGAAACCCACCATAACAGTTTCTTCTTCCCACAGCTCCACGTAGCTGGCATCATGAGTGAGGTGACAGCAGTAACCCTGGAGACCAGACCTCAAGGAAAGATGAGGAATATCCTACATGACCTGACTAAGGACTACCATGATGGGAAAGTAAGGACACCATATGTAGAGAGGAGGATGCTGGAATGGGGGGGACAATCCCCAATCTTCCTCTTCTGTCCTATGTGGAACTCTATCATATAGGAAACCTTGTAATGCCACCAGCATCCCAGTGTGTTCATTGTAGATAGACATGTAAGGAAGAGGTAAACCTTATACTGGGGGTATCGACAAACAGTTTACAAGGGAACTGCAGTAGTCTACGGCACAGCTGGAGAAAATATTTGCAGTTGCTGAGTCAGGATCCTCATCTGCCCTCCCATACTCCTTCCATGTCTGCTGTCCCATACCTGCTCTGTGTCTGCCCTCACATACCTGCTCTGTGTCTGCCCTCACATACCTGCTCTGTGTCTGCCTTACCATACCTGCTCTGTGTCTGCCCTCACATACCTGCTCTGTGTCTGCCCTCACATACCTGCTCTGTGTCTGCCTTACCATACCTGCTCTGTGTCTGCCTTACCATACCTGCTCTGTGTCTGCCCTACCATACCTGCTCTGTGTCTGCCCTCACATACCTGCTCTGTGTCTGCCCTCACATACCTGCTCTGTGTCTGCCCTCACATACCTGCTCTGTGTCTGCCCTCACATACCTGCTCTGTGTCTGCCTTTCCATACCCGCTTTGTGTCTACTGTGCCATACCTGCTCCATGTTTGATGTTCTATACCCGCTCCATGTTTGCCCTCTTATACCCGCTCCATGTCTGCTGTCCCATACTTGCTTGTTACTTGCCTCATTGATTTATAGTTTTCCAAAATCCCATGACTTTGTCCACCCCAATATGAAAGACCCATTCCGCCATTTTAAATTTTAACTTTATTAGTGGTTAGCTTTTTCTTCCTCATTCTCTGGACACATAAATGCACATAGATGATGGTGGTGCCAGATTTTGCACATGCGCATAATAAGATATGGTGTAATGAGCTACATTACACTACCCGACACTCTTGTTGTTGAAGCTAAATTGCAATGTACAATATAAACAATCACCAAACACGCTAGCTCTCCTAAAGCACATGTACACACCTAGTTGCTGCTGCACGTTAAAAAACAAAAATGAATACTCATTCCGGTGATCTTTTGAGATTTTGCCAACTCTCTTGAGATGTTGTCATTTAGCTACAAGAGCTTCCTGGAAGGCATTAGTGATGTAGCCTTCCCAGGAGGCATCTGAGAGGCCCTGGCTATGTCTCCAGTACTGATATGCAGAAGTGGAAGAATTTGAAGTGTTTTGGGAGTAAGCTCCTTTGATAAAAAAGGAAACATAATGAATGAAGAGCGGTATTTATAAATTTGTCCTATATTTGACTCTTCCGATCAGGTGCGCGGATTGTGGAGCAGTGCTAACGCCCGGGATCTGCACAGGTTACTACACAGTGAGCTGTTCTTTAATGTGGCCACAAAGGATTTCCAGGAAGGAGAAGTCAGAGGACAGATCACAGCATTACCATACAACGGGCTGTGGGCCAGGCACGAGGGTGAGTGGGCGACATCAATGTACACCCAGTAGCCAATATATTAGGTACTCTGGCAATACTCAGGTACACCATGCCTATATTAAGGGGTTCAACATGTGTCAAGAAAACACTTCCTGCACCATCATACCCTGGCAGGGTAAAGCCATGATGTGTCCACCATATTTTACCCTTCAAGATATATCTCTAAATTCTGACCCTCCAAATGCAAGTCACAGCAAAAATTTAGGTTCCTCAGGCCAGCAAGGTTCCTCCAATCTGTCATCATCTGGCATTGGAGATCTGGTGCCCTACGTAAGGGACCCTGACAGGAGAGACCCTAGGTGGTCTTCTGTTTGCTGTATTGCATCCTCCTTATGGGTCCTCATATTGGCTGTTCAGAGACAGCCCAATGCACAGCACTGCAGTAATGAGAAATGTTATTTCTGAGTTACTTGCTGCTGACCTGATCCCTGAATGCTTAATCCTGTCCTCTGGACTTAATCCTGACCTCTGCACTTTGTGTGTTACTTAATCCTGACCCCTGCACTTTGTGTGTTACTTAATCCTGACCCCTCCACTTTGTGTGTTACTTAATCCTGACCCCTGCACTCTGTGTGTTACTTAATCCTGACCCCTGCACTCTGTGCGTTACATAATGCTGACCCCTGCACTTTGTGTTACTTAATCCTGACCTTTTATTGTTATTCAATCCTGACTCCTAAACTCTGCACGTTGTTTAATCCTGACCCCTGCACTCTATGCTTTACACTCTTTTGACCAATAGTAGCAAAGATTCAAGATTTATTTAACCATACCCTGTTACTGCAATTTGGCCACATCGAGAATTTTCCATGACATGCTACACTGCATCATTCCCCTGCTTATTGTGCCCAAGGGCTTTTGTCTTTATACCTCAATACACCAGTCCCTATATAATGCCATCATCCATCAGGGATCTGGCCCTGCCGAGACAAGGTCCTTTGGAACTCAAGTCAAAAAGGCCAAAGGAGCGCCCTCCATGAGTGGTGAACAACAGCAAGGGGTTGCAAGCAATGACATTTTTGCACCCCCCTCCTGTTGAAGTGTCCAAGGCAGCTTCCCCTTCTGCCCACCCCCATGACTTGGAGGTAGAAAACTCTACATATATTGTGGCTCCAGGCACATTGGCACAAGAAAAAAATATATTATAATTTATATATATATTTTTTATATATGTGTGTGTGTATATATGTATTAATTAATAATTATATGTCTTTTGTCTGTCTGGCTATGTGCATGATGAATTCTCCCATTGCTGTAGGACAGAAGACTCTGGGGCTGCCCTTTGTGAAGCTGTGAGATGTCAGCAGTTCTATATCCCTATATCTTCATTTTGATTAGTCTTCTATCCTTCTATTGAGTCCTTTCACTCTTTCTTCCTGTTTGTTCTCTGTCCGTTCCTCTGTGCCGGGTGAAGAATCTCTCATATAACACTTTCTGTACCTCTTCTTCCAATGATGATCAAACTTTCTGCCACACCATGTTACACATCTGTTTATATTTATAGAATCTCCGATACCACTGGCAGGGCAGTTTGTGTCGCCTCCTTTGATGACGGGGACAGCAGGTCACGCCTGGGTGTTGCTGGATGAATATTGCCACTTGCAGTATCAGATTGTGGTGAGGGGACTGGGACGCACAGAGGACGCAGCACTGAGCGCTCATCTGCACAGCACACAAAAGCACAAGAGGCTGCTGAAAGGCTTCTATGGGTCCCAGGTGAGTGGAGGTCGGTGAGACTGGAGGTCAGTAAGTGAGATGGGAAGGCCAGTAAATAGAAGCTGCTGATTTCAGAGGCCAGTGAATGGAGGTCTGGTGATGTAAGGGCTGGTGAATGAAGATCAGTAATGGTAGGGCAGTGAGTGGATGTTGGTACTGGGAGGGCAGTGGTTGGAGGTTGGTAACAGGAGGGCAGTGAGTTAAGGCTAGTCAAGGGAAGGGCAGGCTAGTAATTGGAGGGCAGTGAATAAAGACTTATAGCGGGAGGGTAGTAAGTGGAGGCTAATAATGAGGAGGCAAAAGTTTGAAGTTGATAATGGGAGGGCAGTGAGTGAATGCTCTTAATAGGAGGGCAATGGGTGGAGGGTGGTATTGGGAGGACAGTGAGTGCAGATGGGTAATAGGATAGCTGGTAAGTGAATACCAGTAATATAATGGCAGTTTGTAGAGATTGATAATAAGCTGGCAGCAAGCAAAGGCTGTTAATGGCAAGGCATTGAGTGGAGGCTGGTGATCAGAGAGCAAAAGGTAGAGGGCGGCAATGAGAGAGCAGTGCAGGGGCCGGTAATGGAAATGCAGTGAGTGTAGGGGAGCGGTGATCAGAGGCCAGTAGGTGGAGGGTGGTAATGGAAGGTCAGTGAATGAAGGTTGGTAAGAAGAGGGCAGAGACTGGTAATGGGAGGGTCGGTAATTAGAGGCCTGGGAAGGAGAAGTTTTAAGTTACGTGTTTTTGGGTGTGGAGTCCTGAAGATCATTGATACAAGCTAATTCTTTTTTTGTATATATGTGTTCAGCATCATTGGGCTAAATATTTAATGTACAGTATGACTGCATCTGTTACTGTATGTATTTGCTATATTTGATCAGGATTTGTTAATTGTAATTACAGTTTATTTGATGTTAAAAGGTCATTGTGGTAAAAGCTCCTTAAATCCACAGAAGACACTCTAAACATGCAAGTTGCATTTATGATGTATGTAGAGTGTGCAGTAATGATAGCAATACAAAACAAGTCAGAAAACTGAAAAATTATACAAATTCCAGGGAAAATCTGCACAATGCAGGTCTGCCCTGGAAGATACCATTCACATTCCCAGACTCCCTTTCTATGACCGATATTCTTTTGTCTCCTCCTTCTGCAGGCTCTAGGAAGTGTGAAGGACTTGGACACTGAACTTTTCAGTCACCTGAACCATGGCACAGCCTTCATCCAAGTCAGCACGAAGCTGAACCCACGCGGTGAGATCCAGGGTCAGGTGAGATCTAGGGTCAGGCGCGATCTAGGGTCAGACGAATCTGGGGTTAGGTGAAAACTGGGGCCAAGTGAGATCCATGGTCAAATGTGAGATCTGGGGTCAAGTGAGATCCATGGTCATTTGTGAGATTTGGGGTCAAATGAGATCTATGGTCACGTGTGAAATCTGGAGTCAAGTGAGATCCACGGTCAGGTGTGAGAACTGGGGTCAGGTAAGATCCATTGTCATTTGTTAGATCTGGGGTCAAGTGAGGTCTATGGTCACATGTGAGTTCTGCAGTCAAGTGAAGTCTATGGTCACATGTGAGATCTGGGGTCAAGTGAGATCCATGGACATGTGTGAGATCTGAGACCAATTGAGATCCATGGTCACATGTGAGATCTGGGGTCAGGCAAGTACGAGGTGCAGATTTGCCATCTGGATGAAATTATGTTACAACATTGATATAATAAATTAAGGGACAGTAGCTGTGTGCATTGCTTCCCCTGTCCTGTTTAGGTCCATATTCCGAACACTTGTAAATTGGGAGGAACTTCACCATCCCCTGATGACTCTGAGAAAGAATCAACTGACAAGAGAAGCCAGAGCCACCCAGACGAACTTCGGAGAGATCCCAGGTCTTGTTATTTTGAAGGACAACTAAGGGCCCATGGCAGTCGCTGGGCCCCTGACTATGACAGGAAGTGCTCTGAGTGCATCTGTCAGGTACGGCATTGTGGAGGATGTAATGAACACTGCAAATAACTTCAGTTTATTTGTTTTTAAAGAATAAAGTTTTATTGATTTATAAATATCAGAAATAAGAGACAGAACAAAAGGAAATCAAATTTGATACTCATCAGTATATCACAATGTCACAGGTGATTTCAAATGGTGTCATACCAAGAACACACAAGAGACCAAGGAGAGGGCCAGAAAGGTTGAGAGGGGGGAGAAAAAAAGTAAGAGGTGAAGTGGTTGGGGACGTGCATATTGCACGTGCCAGAACATGCACACATAGTCCCTTGTGGGACTCCAACTAGTTCAGAATAGGATAATGGTCTGTGGACCCTAAAGAGGGTTCTCATTTATAAATTATACCTCTATCGGGGTCCCCGGGACACCCTACAATGTGCCATGCGTAGGGCTCTCTAGACTGGTGGTACACCATCGGTGTCCTGGGTCACCCTACATTGTCCAAGGTACAGTGCTCTCAACGCTGATGGTCCAGGGTCGCCCTACATTGTGCCAGGCACGGGGCTTTCAAGGCTAGTGGTTCACCATTGTGGCCCAGGGTCATACTACATTGTGCCAGGTGTAGGGCTCCCAAGGCTTATGGTGCACCAAAAAAGCCTCATGGCTGCATTCCCTTTTCAATCCTGACCATCCAGCTCAGATCAGATGTACAGTACAGATACTCAATAACTGCCTTCGTAGTAACAATGTCTTTCTAGAAGAGGCTTGCTGGCAATGGGAAGCAACATCCTGTGATCCTGGTTTTCTGTGTAAAGGAATTATCAACAAGTCTCATCATCTGCAACAACTTATCTGTGATAGTCCTGACACTTAGGTCAGACATCTGACATACATTACAGCAAAGCAATTACTGTATATCTGCCCTGTGTTTGTGTGCACAACAGAGAAGCATGTATACCAGCCTTTCTCAACCTTTTCAACACTGAGGAACCCTTGAAATAATTCTCCGGTCTCGGGGAACCCCTGCTAAAAATGTAAAATCTACAACTCATGATACATTAGTGTGATGGTAATGGGCAGAATGCTCCTTACACTTGTGGTCATTGGGAAGAATTACCCCCTTACAGATCACTAAAAAGATCAATGGTGTTATTGGGAATTTATCTGAGAGGTAGAAATTGACCATTGCTCAAGGAACCCCTAGCAACCTCTGGAGGAACCCTAGGGTTCCACGGAACCCTGGTTGAGAAACCCTGATGTATACGTTCTCTGTGTGTTAGTGCATTTCTGTCACTCTAGTCTTGTTTCTTCCCATCCTGTAATTGGCCGGTAACTGGAGAAGCAGCAGACTGATGACCTCATCTATCTGTAACTCTGCTCTCTTCTCCCACCAACATATTTCAATGGTTGGCTCCTTGTGTTGCCTCTCCTCCCCCAGTCTAAGCTCTGCTGTACATGGGCGGCAAAAGGTTGATACCAATCACATTTGGGAAATGACACTGCTTGTATGAAAAAAAAAACAAAATACATGTAATGGTGTATTAATGAGCTGCATTTATTTGTTCAAGACACCACATGGCGCAGTTACGATTCACTGAAAAAGTGGAAAAAGTAGAAATTGTGTTCAAGTCCAGAAACACAATAGAAGTTTGGATTTAAATATCAGTATAGCTGCTTTAGTGTTTGCAAGCTTTTTCTGCTGAAGTGTTTTAAATATTAAACATTACAAATAATATATATTAATATGTATACAGTATCTCACAAAAGTAAGTGCACCCCTCACATTTTTGTAAATATTTTATTCTATCTTTTCATGTGACAACACTGAAGTGAGTGAGTGTACAGCTTGTATAACAGTGTAAATTTGCTGCCCCCTCAAAATAACTCAACATACAGCCATTAATGTCTAAACCGCTGGCAACAAAAGTGAGTACACCCCTAAGTGAAAATGTCCAAATTGGGTCCAAAGTATCAATATTTTGTGTGGCCACCATTATTTTCCAGCACTGCCTTAACCCTCTTGGGCATGGAGTTCACCAGAGCTTCACAGGTTGCCACTTGAGTCCTCTTCCACTCCTCCATGGCAACATCACGGAACTGGTGGATGTTAGAGACCTTGCGCTCCTCCACCTTCCGTTTGAGGATGCCCCACAGATGCTCAATAGGGTTTAGGTCTGGAGACATGCTTGGCCAGTCCATCACCTTTACCCTCAGCTTTTTTAGCAAGGCAGTGGTTGTCTTGGCTGTGTGTTTGGGGTCGTTATCATGTTGGAATACTGCCCTGTGGCCCAGTCTCCGAAGGGAGGGGATCATGTTCTGCTTCAGTATGTCACAGTACATCCCTCAATGAACTGTAGCTCCCCAGTGCCAGCAGCACTCATGCAGCCACAGACCATGACACTCCCAGCACCATGCTTGACAGTAGGCAAGACACACTTGTCTTTGTACTCCTCACCTGGTTGCCGCCACACACGCCTGACACCATCTGAACCAAATAAGTTTATCTTGGTCTCATCAGACCACAGGACATGGTTCCAGTAGTCCATTAGTCTGCTTGTCTTCAGCAAATTGTTTGCAGGCTTTCTTGTGCATCATCTTTAGAAGAGGCTTCCTTCTGGGACGACAGCCATGCAGACCTATTTGATGCAGTGTGCGGCGTATGGTCTGAGCACTGACAGGCTGACCCCCCACCCCTTCAACCTCTGCAGCAATGCTGGCAGCACTCATACGTCTATTTCCCAAAGACAACCTCTGGATATGACGCTGAGCACGTGCACTCAACTTCTTTGGTTGACCACGGTGAGGGCTGTTCTGAGTGGAACCTGTCCTGTTAAACCGCTGCATGGTCTTGGCCACTGTGCTGCAGCTCAGTTTCAGGGTCTTGCCAATCTTATGATAGCCTAGGTCATCTTTATGTAGAGCAACGATTCTTTCTTTCAGATCCTCAGAGAGTTCTTTGCCATGAGGTGCCATGTTGAACTTCCAGTGACCATTATGAGAGAGTGAGAGCAATAACACCACATTTAACACACCTGCTCCCCATTCACACCTGAGACCTTGTAACACTAAAGAGTCACATGTCCCCGGGGTGCCTGATTAACGTGGCTGTAAACAAAAGCGTCAAAAGTCAACTGCTGCTAAGGTGACTGATTGCCTGAAGTCACAGAAGATCAAAGACCAGCTGTAACTGGAGATTTGACCCAGGTCAAATAGCAGTGATTCATGGACAAATACTGTCCCTAGTGGACAATACAGCATGCTTCCTGGAGGACAGCAAGAAAAGAAAAGGACTGCCTCTTGTAGATTTTTCATTGGACAGTGGGTGTTTGTGTGGGTGGTGTCTGAGTTTGCTTTAAAAGCATTCCTTAGCCAAAAAGTCCCCTCTCTTTGATTTGGCTCTTTGCCCAGTCAAGCCCAGCCAGGACAGCATCTCGAGATCGACCTTAAGTAAAGTATCATCTTATATTATTTTGTGTTATATGCTATGTAATATTTTCCTTTGGTGTTTTTATGTTAGCATTCCTACTTTCTTGGGAAATAAATGAGACCCTTGCTTATTTAACCACTTGACCACTGGGCACTTAAACCCCTTAACAACCAGACCAATTTTCAGCTTTCAGTGCTCTCACATTTTGAATGACAATTACTCAGTCATGCAATACTGTACCCATATGAAATTTGCGTCCTTTTTTTCACACAAATAGAGCTTTCTTTTGGCGGTATTGATTCACCGCTGGGTTTTTTATTTTTTGTGCTATAATTAAAAAAAGAACGAAAATTTTGTAAAAAAAAAAGAATTTTTCTTAGTTTCTGTTGTAAAATTTTGCAAATTAGTAAATTTTCTTCATAAAATTTGGCAAAAATTTATACTGCTATATATCTTTGGTAAAAAAAACAAAACAAATTAGTGTATATTATTTGGTCCTTGTGTAAGTTATAGAGTCTACAAGATATGGTGCCAATCACTGAATATTGATCACACCTGATGTACCGATGGCCGATCTCATTTCCTGAGACCCTAACAAGACAGGAAAGTACAAATACGCCCCCAATGATCCCTTTTTGGAAAGTAGACATTCCAATGTATTTAGTAAGAGGCATGGTGAATTTTTTGAAGTTGTAATTTTTTCCCACAATTCTTTGCAATATGAAGATTTTTTTTTCACAAAATTGTCATATGTTAACAGGTTATTTCTCACACCCAGCATATGCATACCACAAATTACACCCCAAAACACATTCTACTCCTCCTCCCGAGTATGGCAATACCACATGTGTGACACTTTTACACAGCCTGGCCACATACAGAAGCCCAACATGCAGGGAGCACCATCAGGCGATCAAGGAGCATAAATTACACATCTAATTTCTTGACTACCTCTTGCACTTTTGAAGGTCCTGGAGTACCAGGACAAGGGAAACGCCCAAAAAATGACCCCATTTTGGAAAGTAAACACCCCAACGTATATTCTAGGAGGCATAATGAGTATTTTGAACATGTCATTTTTTCCACGTTTTTGGAAAATGTGGAAAGAAAATGAAAATGCTTTTTTTTTTTTTTTTACACAATGTTGTCCATTTATACAATATTTCTAACACACAGCAAAAATTAACAAAATATTCTGCTACTCCTCCCAAGCATGGTGATACCACATGTGTGACACTTTTACACAGCCTGACCACATACAGAAACCCAACATGCAGGGAGCACCCTCAGGTGTTCTAGGGGCATACATTTCAAATCTAATTTAACTACCATGGATAGGCACTGTAGTGGCACGGATAGGCAGTGTAGTGGCATGGATGAGCAGTGTCGTGGCATGGATGGGCAGTGTAGTGGCACGGATGGGCGGTGTAGGGGCATGGATGGGCAGTGTAGTGGCATGGATGGACACTGTAGTGGCACGGATGGGAAGTGTAGTAGCACAGATGGGCAGTGTAGTGGCATGGATGGGCACTGTAGTGGCACGGATGAGAACTGATGTGGTACGGATGAGCATGAATGAGGCACAAATGAGCCATGGATGGGGATAGATGAGCACGGATGGGATGACTGAGCATGGATGGGGATGGATGAGCATGGATGGGATGACTGAGCACGAATGAAGATGGATGAGCACGGATGGGGATGGATGAGCACAGATGGGGATGACTGAGCACAGCTAGGTGGGAGAACACGGCTGGGTTAGGATAGCTGAGCATGGATGGATGGATGGGTGGCTGAGCATGGATGGATGAGCATGGATGGGGATGACTGGGCACGAATGAGGATGGATGAGCACGGATGGGGATGGATGAGCACGGATGGGGATGGATGAGCATGGATGGGATGACTGAGCACGAATGAGGATGGATGAGCATGGATGGGGATGACTGAGCACAGCTAGGTGGGAGATCGGTGCAGAGAGGAGAGAGAAAAGCCGGTGGAAGTGCCACAGCTCACAGCAGCCATTCACCGCGATCCGTGATGCGCCGGGTCCCCTGGACCTGGCAGTCACAGATGTTCCCGTGTGCGCACCCTAGGGGGCGCACGGGAAGCGCGATTCTGAGACGTCCTCCCAGAGTTAAGCAACCGCCCTGTAGACGTATTTTGTCTATGGGCCGGTTGTTAACTGGTTAAAGCAATGTGTTTGTTTTTGCAGCTAATATTGTTGTTATATCATCTCCATAAATTTTATCAGAGATTTAATAGACTAGCTAATTATAGGACTAGACAAGTTAATATATGATATGATAATACATTTGGGGAATCCATAGCCACATCATTTTTATTTCAGTAGCAAAGTGTCATTTCTTCAGTGTTGTCACATGAAAAGATAGAATAAAATATTTACAAAATGTGAGGGTACACTTACTTTTGTCAGATACTGTATATATGTATATGTGTATATATATATTTATTCTACAGTGAGTGAAAAAAGTATTTGATCTCCTGCTGATTTTGTACTTTTACCCACTGACAAAGAAATGATCAGTCTATAATTTAAATGGTCAGTTTATTTTAACAGCGAGAGACGGAATAACAAAAATATCCAAAAAACGCATTTCAAAAAAGTTATAAATTAATTAGCATTTTAATTTGTGAAATAAGTAATTGACCCCATCGCAAAACATGACTTAGTAGTTGGTGGGGAAACCCTTGTTGGCAATCACAGAGGTCAGACGTTTCTTTTATTTGGCCATCAGGTTTGCAGACATCTCAGGAGGGATTTTGTCCCTCTCCTCTTTACAGATCCTCTCCAAGTCATTAAAGTGATTGTAAAGCTTTGTTTTTTGTTTTTTTAAGAACAAACATGTCATACTTACCTCCTCTGTGCAAAGGTTTTGCATAGGGTGGCCTCTACCCCCCTCTTCTGAGGTCCCTCCGTGGCGCTTCTAGCTCCTCCCCGCATCGAGTGCCCCCACGGGAAAGCGCTTCCCTGGGGACACTCGTGCTGGCTCGCTCCCGAGTCCTGCCGCTGCCTCCATTAACACAGACAGCGGGACTTGGACCCGCCCCCCAGCTACCGCCTCATGGGATTTGATTGACAGCAGCGGGAGCCAATGACTGCGCTGCTATCAATCTATCCAGTCAGGACCCGTGACACCAGCTGGAGCGGGTGTGCTCGTCCCCGGAGTGGGAAAGACACGGTTCAGGTAAGTAAAATGTGAGCTCTGGAAGGGAGCTGCACTAAAGGAGGTGTTTCACCTGAATGCATTAACCACTTCAGCCCCGGAAGGATTTACAGCTTTAGGACCGGAGCCCTTTTTGCGATTCAGGGCTGCGTCGCTTTAACTGACAATTGCGCGGTCGTGCGACGTTGTACCCAAACGAAATTTGCGTCCTTTTTTTCCCCACAAACAGAGCTTTCTTTTGGTGGTATTTGATCACCTCTGCGTCATTTCTGATCGCCGCTATAAACAAAAGAAGAGCGACAATTTTGCAAAAAAAAAAGGGATTTTATTAAAACTTACCGTAAAATCCTTTTCTCCGAGTTCACTGACAGACGCAGCTCTTCATGACTTTGTGGGGTTTTATGATCGTCCTACTAGGAGTTAACTAGGCAGGGAAAAGAATCACCTGGCCCCTCCCTTGGGGGCCGTCCTCTTTTCCTACATTAAACCCCCCTCACAGAATAGCTCTCCAGTTTGTACACAAGCCGTACCAAAAACAGAGCCCAGAGGGGTGGGTGCTGCGT
>BLSH010239592.1:391365-415431 GCA_018402905.1 Glandirana rugosa
TGGTTTTCTTTCGAGATAAACACCCTTTTTTCCCTGCGTTTAAAACAAACCCATGTTGTGGCGTGCTGGCACGTTAACAGTCAATTTCACTGCGTCACGGTTTAGCGTTTTTCACGAGACCAGGATTTGACCCTTTAGGAAGGCCCCCACTTCACCAATTTCCCCTTGAGTTGACATAGACTCGTGATGTCTGGTTTTTGTGACAAAGTAAATAAAAGTTTTAAGTTTCGTTTGAGGGGGTAGCGCGCGGGAGCGCGATTGTGGGAGGACGTTATATAACGTCCTCCCACAACAATGGGTGCCACTTGCCGACGTGTAACTACGTTACACGGTCGGCAAGTGGTTAAAAGTGTTTTCTCAACAAAATAAAACATGGAGGCATGAATGGATGGGGGAGTTTGCTTTGAATTTTGAAAATAAATGAAACAGTGTTTTTGGTCTGTAGTGCTCAGATACAGTTGAGTTCCCCTTTAACCACTTCACCCCCGGAAGGATTTCCCAGTTTAGGACCAGAGCACTTTTTGCGATTTGGCACTGCGTCACTTTAACTGACAATTGCACGGTCGTGCGGTGTTGTACCCAAACAAAATTTGCGTCCCTTTTTTCCCACAAATAGAGCTTTCTTTTGGTGGTATTTGGTCACCTCTGCGTCATTTCTGATCGCCGCTATAAACAAAAAAAAGCAACAATTTTGCAAAAAAAAAAAAAACAATATTTCTTTTTGCTAAAATACAAATCAAAAAAAAAAAATTATAAAAAAACAAAATTTATTCATCGGTTTTGGCCGATTTATATTCTTCCTCATATTTTTGGTAAAAAAAAAATAGCAATCGGCGTTTACTGATTGGTTTGCGCGTTTAAAAACCGTGAGAATTAATTTCTGGCATTTTTACTTTTTTTTTTTACTAGTAATGGCGGTGATCTGCGATTTTTATCGGGACTGTGATATTGCAGCGGACATGTCGGACATTTTTGACACTTTTTTGGGACCAATGACATTTATACAGTGATCAGAAATTGAAATGTCCACCGATTACTGTATAAATGTCATTGGCAGGGAAGGAGTTAACTGTGTTCCCTAGGTGTGTCCTAACTGTGAGGGGGCTGGGCTGCCAGGGGCATAAGAGATCTAACTGATCCCAGTGACAGGGATCAGTAGATCTCTTAGATGCCCACTGACAGAGCGGGGAACCGCCGTGTTTACATCGGCGGTTCCCCGTTCTTTCTCTTTGGCAAGTCATCTTGGCTCGCCGGCAGACATCGGGTCCGCCTGAGCCATGGGCACTCTACTGCAGAGTGCGGGGGGCACGAGAGCGCGCCGCCGCTCCCGCCCGCTAACTGCGCACACGCGGATCGCCGCTTATATACGGAATAGGGCCACACTGCAACAGTAAATATACTGTGCCCGGTCGGGAACCGGTTAAAGTGGTTGTAAACCTCGGACATGAAATATGAACATAGCGTATCCCTCTATAGTGTGTTTTTGTTTCAATCCAGAGCGCTAAGAGGATGATTTGCTAAAGGCAAATAGTCTGTCCACTGCAAGTGCAGGTGCTCTAGATCTGAAGGGAACATGCAATGAAAATAAAAAAACAGCATTTTTGCTTGCACATGATTGGATGATTGAGATCAGCAGAGCTTTCCCTCATTGCAGAGCTTCCCCTCAGATCTAGCGCAACTGCCCTTGAAGTACACTGACTATTTGACTTTGGTAAATCAACCCCTAAGTGTCATTTCTGTCTGCTGCTTCTTTCCTCTGCTATCAGCACGAATCACATCTGACAAGTTTTCCTGACACCAAGAGAAAAATGGTGACAGGGGAGGGAGCTCCAACTGATGGATAGCCTCAGCTCTGTTCCTGTGTGGAGGGGGGTGTATTCCTTCCCTCCAATCAGCTGTCAGAGGTCTCCTCACTGAGATCTACAGAGTGCAACTTCAGCTCTTGGCCCCCTTTTTTGTGAACTCTCAGGGACGCTTTAAAACTCAGCACTTAACAGATGTAGAGAAAAAAAAAAAAGCTGTAGATAAACAGGTACAGCTTATGTGAGAGTATTTGTCATCTCTGTGTATCACCTGAGGCCAGTCACTTCACTGCATATATAGAAGGATTTACAACCACTTTAAAATTGATTGTTATTTAAAAAAAAAAAAGAGAGAGACTTTACAAATATGTGTAGTTGGTTTTGCACAGAGCAGCCTGGATCTTCCTCTTCTCGGGCTCCTCTTTGCTGCTCCAGGCCCCTCCCTCCTATCGAGTGCCCCCACAGCCAGCAGCTTTCTATGGGGGCACCTGAGGCGGGTCAGAGCTCTGTGTATCCATTTAGACACAAAGCCCCGCCCCCTCTCTCCCCTGATTGGCTGACTGACTTTGGTTGACAGCCATGGGAGCCAATGACGGCACTGCTATCTCAGCCAATCAGGAGGAGTGTCCCAGGTGGCTTAGACATTTGTGGACAGCGCTGGAGAGAGAGATGGGGCCCAGGTAAGTAATTAGGGGGTGCTGGGGAGGCTGCTACACACACAGAAGATTTTTTATCTTAATGCATAGAATACACCTTCTGCCTTTACAACTCTTTTAACCACTTCCCGCCCAAGGCCATCATATGACACCCTGGACTTTGAGTAGAGATATCTGAATGATGGGTGCAGCTGCAGGCATCATTCAGATATATATATTTTTTTATTTCAATGGGTGATTCCCTGCAAAGTAAAAACAATCATAGCGGCTGTTCAGCCTCTTGATTGTTATTGCAGGCGGTGGGAGGGGATGTTGCCCCTGCCCCTTCTGCTGTGAAACAAAGAAATATTGAAGACCCCTTGTGCTACTAATTTCACATAGAAGGTTTCTCCAATATGTCTATTAAAAGTGTGCTGAAACTGCTGCAATACCTGATGTGAACACAATTCCACAATGTCTCACCAGAAAATTAATAAAAAGTTTATCAAATGAATCTCTTGGTATTCAATCAATAGATGAAATAAATATATATGTGTGCAAATAGTGCATCCAAAATAAAATATAAAATATGTGGAGTGAGTGTCAAAATACTGAACACTTAAATAGATATAGAAATCACGTTCATACAAGTGCACAGTTCATAGGATTCATCCAATTCCTTGCTAAAATTAAATACGTTAAATGTATATATCAAAGTATTAAATAAATAAACTAATATAACATATAAAGTTCATAGATGTGTAAATGCGTAGAATTCATTCAATCAATAAAGTGCTTGAGTTTCACAGTTGTGATTCCAGAACTGCAGTGACAAATCAATCCTGTGTGCCCACCACCGTCACCTTGCTCTCAAAGCGCTCACTTCAATTAGATCAAAACATAGCCTTAAGCACCAAAGGGATCCACAATGTCATCAATCGTTGTAAGGCTCTCCGTGTTTACACCAGGAATGCAGCCCTTTAAATGCTCCCATGCGTATGTAAAACAAACAGACATATGCCTCCCATAGTGTAAAAACCTTTAAAATAATGTAGCGCCGCCATAGTGATAGGTGCGTTTTTGTAGAGGGTTTTGTTAGGAGAGGCAAAATTTAGTCAGGTCTGATTGTAAGTGCAGGCCTGAATGTTTTGGTCTGGACTGGGGAGTGGCTTGAGATGGAGGGAAGGAACACTCCTCCCCTTTGAGCAGAGAAGGCTCTGGAAAGGGGGATGGATGAGGAGGTGTCACTTCCTGATGTATGACAAGGAGCCCTGACCAATCTACAGTCTGGATGGGCAGGGGGCAGGCTTCCTTAAATACAGCGATCTGCCAGCAGGGGGGAGGAAAGTGTCGGGTGGAAGTGTGGAAGATGTAGCAGAGGTGCTGTGGAGGCCTCTACCCAGGAGGGAGCCCCCAGTCGGGGGGGGGGGGGGTGACCTTGAGGCCTGGAGGCTCGGGTTCAGCCAGGAGTGGAGTGGATTCCTGGAGCAGCACAGGGGAGTAGGAGAACAGCAGAGGTGCTACTGAGAACACTTTAAAGTATCCACTGTATTCGGTGAGTGACTGACCCTGAGAGCTGTAGGAGAAAGGCTGGAACAGTCTGGGAGAGGAATATGGAAAGTCTGTGGAAGCCTTGGGAGCCAGTCAGTGAAAGGAGTGTCACTGAGAGGAAAGCAGGTCGGTGGGACCTGGAAGATTGATGGGCTGGGAGTTGTAGTCCACCGAAGCACCAACGTACTAAGCTACACTTTGAGGAGTTCAAGACCCTGGCCTGTAATGGTTGGTTCGAAGGTCCTGCTGACAGAGTGCAGGCCTCACCATGTGCTAGCCGTGGTGAAGAGAAAGGAGTTATGTGAGCCTGATAAATTTCCTTTCAGGTCAGGAACTAAGTGAAGTGCTGGAAAGAAGTAATGGTCAGCAAGTGAAATGCTGGAGGAAGAAGGAGTGTATGTACGGTCGTGTATATAGGAGGTCCTGCAACCAATTCTTTGGGCATCCCACAGTCACTCCTAATTAAAACAAACCAGAACAAGAGCCGGCCTGTTCAGTGACTTGGGATGTGTGATATATGGTGGGAATGAGGGCAGCTATAAGGTGAACCACAACTACCAGCCAGTCCCAAGGGAGTACATGGCTACAATAATCTTTAATAGAAAGCCAAATGACTGACGTGAGAGGCGGAGATCGCCCGTTTTTGTCCATTATACACTTGTTTTATCTGATTTTGATGTAAGCAGTCATTTGGCGCTCTATTAAAGGTTATTATAAAGGTTTTTACGCTATGAGAGACATATGTCTGTTTATTTTACATAGACATGGGAGCATTTAAAGACGCAGTACAACTTGGAGCTGCATTCCTGGTGTAAACACGGAGAGCCTTACAACGATTGATGACACTGTGGATCCCTTTGGTGCTTAAGGCTATGTTTTGATAATAGGTGTGCGCAGCCTATTGCATTAGGGTGAGCACCACAAAGTGCAAACACACATGAGTATGTGTGTATTTATGTCAGAAGGGCAGAGATCGGTGTCAGTAGTTTATTTTTATTTTATTTATTTTTTTACAATTTATTTTTTTTTATTATTTTGTTATAAAATTATATTTTATTATTTTTTTTTACAATTTTATTTAGGAGCCCCCTGCTGGGGGGCTTTGGTGAAATATCAGGGGTCTAAACAGGCCTCTGATGTCTCACTTTTGGGGCAGAGAAAGGGACTGAAGGCAGAGATTCCCCCGTCCCTTTCTCTGCAGCCAGGCAGCAGGGAGAATCTGCACAGTACAGGGTGAATAAGGTGTGCCCAGGCACACCTGCCACCCTATGTGCGCACGCCTATGGTTTTGATCTAATTGAGATAAGCGCTTTGAGAGCACGGTGACGGACACACAGGATTGATTTGTCACTGCAGTTCTGGAATCACAACTGTGTGAAACTCGAGCGCTTAAGCACTTTATTGATGAATAGAATGAATTCTACGCATTGTACACATCTATGAACTTTATATGTTATAGTAATTAATTTATTATTTTGATATATACATTTCACGTATTTAATTTGAGCATGGTATTGAGGAATTGGATGAATCATATGAACTGTGCACTTGTATGAACATGATATCTATATCTATTTAAGCCACCCTTCTGTTGCCCTCCGGTGCTGCTACTGGTTCACCCATGTGATTTGGCAAGCCGGAGAATGAATTGGCCGGCGGTGGCCATTTACCATAGAGCTGACTGAGGAACAGATGGTCGCCAATGGAGACTTTAAAGTACCGAAGTTTGGCGCCATTCCACGAGTGTGCGCAATTTTAAAGCGTGACATGTTAGGTATCTATTTACTCGGCGTAACATCATCGTTCACATTTTGAACAAAAAAAAAGGCTAACTGTGTTTTTTTTTTCAATTAAAGTTTTCTTTTTTTTAAAAAAAAAAAGCACATTTGAAAAATTGTTTCACAAATACTGTGTGACGTAAAAAGTTGCAACGACCGCCATTTTATTCTCTAGGGTCTCTGCTAAAAACATATATGTAATGTTTGGGGGTTCTGAGTCATTTTCTAGCAAAAAGTTATGATTTTTACATTTAGGAGAGAAGTGCCAGAATTGGCTTGGTCTGGAAGTGGTTAAGTTGATTGTGAAAAGATTGTATAGTCAAATAACAACGTATATGATGACCCTAAGTCCTGGTATAAGTATAGAAAGAAGGAATTGCGACTCTCGCATAGCGTGTCTGTTCCAGGTCTCTAAAGTACATTTTCATCAGGAGACCACCATAGCAGCCCCTGTATTTCCCTTATGACAGTCACTTGTACTGCAGTGGAGAAAAGGGAGGTCCAGGCCATAGATGAGGTATCCAGTAGGAATCACAAGACAGGCTGTACGGAGTTTCACTTATTACATGCAATGTTCACATTTTCCATGCACATTTCTAGTTACTATGGTCATCTCTTATATTAAATTATAAGTTATCTCGCCAGTGGCTGTGTATCCCAAAATAAAAACAGCATCCCTGCTGCTGCAATTAATGATATAAAAATAATTTTGCCACAGACTATACCTATAGTTTTCATTCAGCTGACAAATTCAGTGAAGCGTAAAGCGGAGTTCCACCCATTTAAAATCAGCAGCTACAAAAAGTGTAGCTGCTGATTTTTAATAATCAGACCCCCGGTCCAGCGATGCGGCCGCCCGATGCCTCGCTCCTCTCCCCCTCCCCTGCGCGGCGCCGGCATTGCAAGTGTGGGCACCGGGCTCTGGCTTCACAGCCGGGCACGAGTCTCTCTGTGCGTTGTGAATGGCCAGGCAATCTTCTGGGACCTGTGACGTGTCCCAGAAGATTGCAGGGAGGGAGGGGGAAAGGTGAATTTCCACTTGGCTTCACCGCGCCAGGAGAGGAAGTGGGAGCTGGGTACCTGTGAAAACTAGGTACCCGCTACCCCCCATAAAAATGACATGCCAATTGTGGCATGTCAGGGGGTCACCAGTACTTAAAGCGGAAGTTCCACTTTTGGGTGGAACTCCACTTTACGCAGGGGTTGCATAAGTAATAAATATGACCATATTCAGCTTCAAAAATAATTAAAAAACACACATTAACCACTTAACAAACGACCCATGGCCAATTGACGGCTAAAAGGCGGTTTCTTAATTCTGGGAGGACGTGCAGTGACGTCCCACCATGGTGGAGCGGACACGCGACGGTCCGTGCTTCGGGTTCACGGGACCCGGCAGGTCACGGATCGCGGTAAAGGGCCAATGGCAGCGGCCCTTTACCACGTGATGCAATGACAATGTAAACAATCTGGGTTCAGCCAGGGTTCATCTCTCTCCTCTCCTCACACCACTGCAGCCTGAGAAGAAAGAGATCAAGCCTTCTGAAGTAAGTCTGTCACCATTTTACAGTGTCCAGCCATGCCCAGAAGTGCCCAGCAGTGCCACATATGTGTGATACTGAGCAATCTGTGCAACATCTGTGCCACCAGTGCCACTACAGAGCCACCTGTGCCACTACAGAGCCATACCAGTGCCACCACAGTGCTCATCTGTGCCACTACAGTGTGGTCTGTGCCCATCGGTGTCACCTGTACCCATCAGTGCCACTACAGTGCTCACCTGTGCTATCAGTGTCACTACAGTGCTCACCTGTGCTAGGTTGAGGTCAGGACTCTGTGCAGGCCAGTCAGGTTCCTCCACCCCAATCTCGCTCATTCATGCCTTAATGGACCTTGCTTTCTGCACTGTTCCAAATCATTTGGTGGTGGGGGATAATGTTGTGGGGTTGTTTTTCAGGGGTTGGGCTTGGACCCTTAGTTCCAGCGAAGAGAAATATTAAGTTGTCAGCATACATAGAAATTTTGGACAATTTCATGCTCCCAACTTTGTGGGAACAGTTTAGGGATGGCCCCTTCCTATTCCAACATGACTGCTCACTAGTGCACAAAGCAAGGTCCAAAAATTCTGAACGTATTTTTTTTTTTTTTTTTTTTAGAAATGCTGTAAATGTATGATTTGATCAATGTGATAATCACATGACCTCTATGGTAGGTTCATAGTGATCTCCAACCAGGACATAGACAGGAAGGGATCACATGGCCCCTATGATATGTTAATAGTGATCTCCAACCAGGACATAGCCATGCAGGGATCACATGGCCCCTAAGGTAGGTTCATAGTGATCTCCAACCAGGACATAGCCATGCAGGGATTACATGGCACTCTATGGTAGGTTATAGTGATCTCCAACCAGGCCATAGCCAGGAATGAATCACATGGCTCCTATGGTGGGTTCATAGTGATCTCCGACCAGAACATAGCAAGGAAGGGATCACATGGCTCCTATGGTAGGTTCATAGTGATCTCCGACCAGAACATAGCAAAGAAGGGATCACATGGCCCCTATGGTTACAGCATTTTCTCACACCTAGCTAAAATTTTTGCACAGTACTGTAAAGAGAACATTGTATATACAGATATGATGGGAAGGGGGGTGACACCAGGTGAGGCAGCCATCTTGTGATATTGCATTGGCCGGGAATCGAACCCGGTTCAACTGCTTGGAAAGCAGCTGTGCTCATCACTGCACCACCAATGCAAGGTAGCATGTCTTTGGATTGTGGAAGGAAACCGGAGCACCCGGAGGAAACCCACGCAAGCACAGGGAGAACATGCAAACTCTATGCAGATAGTGTCCTGGTCAGCATTTGAACCATGGATGCCAGTGCTGCAAGGCTAACCACTAAGCCTCTGTACTGCCCATATGCAGCCTCTGTTCTCTAAGGCCTGCCCCTGCTCAGCGGGGTAAATAGCAGTGATGTACACTCAAAAGCACTTAGGAGGTAAAGCAGCCATCTTGGGCACACTGAATGGAGCCTTTTATCTTACCAGCATGTCTTTGGGCTGTAGGAGGAAACTCACATAAGCACAAGGAGAACATGCAGACTCCATGCAGACAGTGTCCTGGTCAGGATATGAACCAAACACCCCAGTGCTGCAAAGCAGAAGTGCTAACTACTAAACCTCTGTGCTGCCCGATCTTAAAGCAGAACTTCACTTGTAAAGGGAAGTTCCGCTTTTCCTCCTCCGGCTTTAAATTTCCTAAAGGACCTGGAGATACAGGTCCATATTGTAGAGCTGTCCATATTTTCCCTTCATTCTCTTTGGGTTACGATATTCTTAAGTGACCTAGAGGTGCAGATCCTTTTTATAGAGTGACCTGGTACTACAGAGTCCTTCAGCTGTTGTAGGCCTCAGTGGTCACTGCGCCAATATCGGTGATGTCCTTTGTGTGGACTGGGACAAATGCATGTTCTCTGGTCTGTAGAGTGTCTCTACTCCATGGATATGCTCTGTCTTATGTAAGAGGACATGAGCTAGCCATGGGTGTGACCTGAAATGTAGACAGGCAGGGACAAGAAAACTCACTTGAATGTGGAAGCCTAGCTCCTCATAGATGGTAGAGAGTCCATTCCCAGTATGGTGGATTGGGCAACAAGGATGCCCTGATAGTCCATCATCATTGTCTATTATAGTCTGTGGAGCTGCTGTCAGCTCCATCTACTGTGCACAGGTCTGCTGGCCGGCCTCTGCTGTTTTTATGGGCGTCTATATGGTGACCACTTGAATGGGGCACCAGAGCTACTTCCTTGAAGCTCACCTAAAAGGTATTTCCACTTTTACAGCCATATTGGGGTAACACCTACTTTATATCTGTTACATGTTCTCATTTACAGAGTAAAACTTAATAAAAACTGTAAAGTTTGCTGCTCACCTTTAAAGAGGAAATCACGTGTGAAAAATGACAAAAAACATGGCCCCAACAAAGCTGATACTAGAACCCCAGTTGAGCATGCAGCCTGGTAGGCCAGGAAAGGGGGGATGAGCGTGCCCCCCCTCTACTCTTGAGCCATACCAGGCCACATGCCCTCGATATGGGGAGTGGAACTTGCAAAGGGGAACCCCCTCCCCCCTGACAAGGTACCTCCCCATGTCGAGGGCAGGTGGCCTGGTATGGGCGAGGAGAGGAGGGCGGTGCATGCTCACCTCCTTTCCTGGCCTGCAGGATTCATGCTTAGAAAGGGGTCTGGATTTTGGACGGCCATGTTTTTTTTTTCATTTTTTCTATGGGGTTCCGTCTTCCATGGTGAGCAGCAATTTTTACAATTGTCTTAAAGCTATGCTATGTGAATGGGAACACGTAACAAATATAAAAGTAGGTGTAAAAAATGCGGCTGAAAATTTGTAAATACCTTTTAGGTGAGAGTAGATGAAGTGTTGGTGCAGAGACCTGTCTTGGTAAAGCCGTACCTGGTCCCTAGGAGGGCTGATTACCATTTCCTCCAGATAGCTGAGATGGCAGACGCCAATAAGTCATAGATGTTTCTTCGAGCCGTACCTGGTCCATAGGAGGGCTGATAGGAAGATCCTCTGTTTACTGGATAGGCAGCCGTCCACCAGTGTAGGGTCCTGGGTTGGTACAGATGTACCAGGTTCCAGGGAGGGCTGATGGGAAGACTCCTCAGCTGCTGAAGTGGCAGCCACCACCAGTGTAGCAACCTGCGTTGTTACAGCCATATCGGGCCCCTGGGAGGACTGATTAGAAGACCCTTTGGTTACTGCAGTGGCCAATGCTACCAGTGTGGGGACCTCTGTTGGCACAGCTGTACCTGGTCCCTGGGAGGGCTGATGGGATGACCTTCCTGTTGCTGGAGTGGCATCCGCCACCACTGTGGGGACCTGTATTGATACATCCGTACCTGGTTATTTGGAGGGCATGTCAGGCTTTCCATTTAGTCTTCTTCTAGGAACAACCAATTGTTTTGTTTGCCCAGATATGTTTGCAGTTGGTGAGCCAGAAGGTCCAAAAAAAGAAAATGGAAGGCTGATGCGAAGACCCTCTGGTTATTGGAGTGGCAGCTGCCACCAGTGTGGGAACCTGTGTTGGTACAGCTGTACATGTTCTCTGGCAGGGTTCCTCAGACTTTTTGTTGAGTCTTCTTCTAGGAGCAGTCAATTGTCTTGTTTGTCCAACAGCCAATTGTCTTGTTTGTCTAACTACATTGATAGTTGGTGATTCAGAAGCTGCAGAAAGGGAAATAGAGGGCTGATGGGAAGACCCTCCGGTCACTGGAGTGGCAGCCACCACCAGTGTAGGAACCTGTGTTGGTACAGCTGTACCTGGTTCCTGGGAGGGTTCCTCAGAATTTTGGTTGAGTCTTCTTCTAGGAACAGCCAATTGTCTTGTTTTCCAACTACATTGATAGTTGGTGATTCAGAAGCAGAAAGGGAAAATAGAGGACTGATAGGAAAATCCTCCGGTTACTGGAGTGGCAGCCGCCACCAGTGTAAGGAGCTGTGTTGGTACAGCTGTAACTGGTCCCTGAGAGGGTTCCTCTGAGATTTTGTTGAGTCTTCTTCTAGGAACAGCCAATTGTCTTGTAACTACATTAATAGTTGGTGATTCAGAAGAAACAGAACGGGAAATAGAGGGCTGATGGGAAGACCCTCTGGTTACTGGAGTGGCAGCCGCCACCAGTGTAGGAACCTGTGTTGGTACAGTTGCACCAGATCCCTGGGAGGGTTCCTCAGACATTTTGTTGAGTCTTCTTCTAGGAACAGCCAATTGTCTTGTTTGTCCAACTACATTGATAGCTAGCGATTCAGATGCTGCAGAAAGGGAAATAGAGGGCTGATGGGAAGACCCCCTGGTTAGGCTTTCCACTGAGTCTTATAACACTCTATCATCACACACAAAACTTGGATGATGCAGAAAAGATACTGTGGCCCTCCTATTGGTGAAGAAAGCTGATGAGAATCTTTCAAGAGACCGATGTCATAGTGGACTCCGGTGATGATGGTTTGACTTGAAGATCCTCTCCCTTATGTTCACTAGCAAATCATCCTCAGATCCCTCCTCCTCATCACCTAGTTTAAAATTACTTCCAAAGTTTTGGCCATCTTCACTCCCAAAAAAATGCAACCCTCCCATTTAAGTGTAATCCATCACTGCTATAAAGATGTTAACCGACTGAAAAGTTAGTCCAGTTCGCCATGAAGCCAAACCCTTCCTCCCTGCACAAGTTCCTCAACCACTTGTTAAGCTCCCTAAGCTCCTGCTGCCTCTCTGGTGTGGCTCAAGACACAGGCAGTATGTCAGAAAATACTGTCTTGGAGGTGCTTTTTTTCTCAGTATTGCCCCTAAGTCCCTGAAATCATTTAGTAGGGCACTCCATCCATCCACTCAAAGCGCCTCCAGAAGAAATTCAAATTTAACCTAAACTACACTCCAAAATATATCCAAAGAATAATGCACACCTCCACAAGATATACAAAACGTATCCTAATCTACAATATGTATAACTCCTGTACATTAATAATGCACACCCAAAGAATAACGCACACCTCCACAAGATATATATTTTGTAGATTAGGATAAATTTGTATATCTTGTGGAGGTGTGCGTTATTCTTTGGATGTGCATTATGTATAGGAGTTATATATTTTGTAGATTAGGATAAATTTGTATAGCTCCTATACATTAATAATGCACATCCAAAGAATAACGCACACCTCCACAAGATATACAAACTTATATCCTAATCTACACTATATATGTAACTCCTATACATTAATAACGCACATCCAAAGAATAACGCACACCTCCATAAGATATACAAATTTATCCTAATCTACAATATATATAACTAATATACATTAATAACGCGCACCCAAAGAATAACACACACCTCCACAAGATATACAAACTTATCCTAATCTACAATATATATATATATAAAAAAACTCCTATACATTAATAACGCACACCTAAAGAATTATAAACACCTCCACAAGATATACAAACTTATCCTAATCTACAATATATATAACTCCTATACATTAATAGCGCACACCCAAAGAATAACCCACACCTCCACAAGATATACAAACATATACTACTCTACTATATATCTAACTCCTATACATAATTCCATTACCCTTAGGCCTCATTCACATGGTGGGGTATGAATCCGTACCTCATGGGAGGGCCTTGTTTACTGCAACAGGGATACATAGGTGCTTTCCGACCATCCTGTGTACGCAGTCCCATTGCTGTCAAGTGGGATGCAGCAGCTACATGGACACAGCGGCTGTTCCCAATGTGACATCCATGTGGGTACCGGTGCATGGCCCGAACACACCAAGGGTGCATCCGTGCAACTGCACCCACATGGATGTCCTTTTTGGGGTAAACGCAGCCCCCACACAGGGTACAGATTCATACTAGGACCTCACTGGTGGGAAGAGTTCTCATTTCCCCAGCAGAGAAAGCCTGAAGAAAGCTGGAAAGACTCCTCCGGCCTCTGAATACAAGAAGAGTTCCTTTCTTCCTCCCAGGCCTCAACCTCCAGGGCCAGGTTTATTCACAAGTCTTGGGCCCCTAAATCTCCCAAACCTGCAGACTTAAATATCCTAAAAGGAGTTCACCATTTTCCAAAGTGGGGGGACCTCTGTTAGACGTTGCAGTCAACTGGTCAGTAGGCATCTCAGAAGATTGGGTAAGAGATGTGGTATCCAGGGGCTACAAGCTAGAGCCCTGCTCTCTGCCCATTTTTTTCCCAGCTTTTTGGTTATTTTCTTTCCCAACAGAGCTGCACCCTGCTAATGTAATTGCAATCCATCCTTGCTGTAGAGCAGCCTCTCTCAACCTTTTCAACGCTGAGTAACCCTTGAAATAATTCTCCGGTCTCGGGGAACCCCTGCTAAAAATTAAAAATCTACAACTCATGATACATTAATGTGATGGTCAATGGGAAGAATGCTCCTTACACTTGTGGTCATTGGGAAGAATAACCCCCTTACAGATAGCTAAAAAGATCAATGATATCATTGGGAATTTATCTGAGAGGTAGAAATTGACCATCGCTCAAGGAACCCCTAGCAACATCTGAAGGTACCCTAGGGTTCCACGGAACCCTGGTTGAGAAACCTTGCTGTAGAGTAAAGTAACCAATTGAAAAGTCAGTCCAGGTCTCCATGAAGCCAAATCACTCCTTCCTACCTAAGCTCCTGCTGCCTCCTTGTTTGTGGCTCAATGTACAGGCAATATTTCTGAAAAACTACCTTGGAGGTCCTTTTCTTCAATATAACCCCTAAGTCCCTGAAATCATTTAGTAGGGCATTCCATTTTCTTCTACCTATTCAGCTAAAAGGAAAATGTAGAAAAAAAAAAAAAACGCACTACACAAGTATCTTATTAAATCAGCTCCGGCATCTTCTTCCCGCTCCGTCATTTTTTCTTTTCTTTCTTCTGCTCTTTAGTGGTGTCTTCTTTCTTCTCCCGATTCTTTTCCCTAGCCACGGCGTCTTCTGCTCTTTTGCCGGTCTTCTCCCACTGTCCTTCCTCTCTTCTTCCCATGTTGACACAACGCGATCTCCCACACGAATGGTGTCCCCGTACTGTGACTTATATTGCCATGGGGTGGGGCCACCCTTTGACATCATAAGGCCCCACCCCCTTATAACATCACAGCCCCGGGCTGTGATTTTAAACTGTGAGTTACTACTTTCTATTAATTATGTGATTTAAAATTACTACACTATGAAGTCCCCCCTTTATTGCATGTGACCTTTGAAGTGGAGGAGGCTGTGTGGGAGCTGAGGTGAAGCAGACGGCAAAGTGAAGAAAAGTTTTCCTTACCTACACCTAGATCAGATTGTCAGCTGTTATATCATGTACCAAAAGGCGTGATTAGACCCCTGAGGGTCTTCCTGAGGGGTGAGAGGCTAGGGCACACCATGGGTGCAGTGTTATCTGGTATCAGGGAGCGGGCTGTGTCCTCTCTCCCTTCCTTTACTAGATGGATGTGATGGTCTGTTTCTGCTTGATGAACTTTCCATTAAATTCTGTGATTTTGCACCTTTTTACTACTTACCTGGAGCTGCTGAAAGATTGCTATGTTTTTTGCACTTACATTCAATTATTTAAATATTTTTCTGCACTGGTTTTTGGAACTTGCACTTTATTTTTACTGCACCACTTTGTGAACCTACAAGTTTTATCTACTATATATATATATATATATATATATATATATATATATATATATATATATCCATGTTTACATTTTATATTTTTGATTGTATATATACTTTGAAGGTATCATTGCACCAGCACTTTGAGAGCTGAGCCACTTCTATTTATTGTTTTCATTTTGCACATATTTATTCATTTATTTGTGATTATGCATTAATCACCATCAGCAGCGAGGATTAAAGCGGTTGTATACCCAGTCAAAAAGAAAAAAAAAAAAACCTGCAAGACAATAGCATAATGAGCTAGTATGCACCACATACTAGCTCATTATGAAATACTCACCTTGGAACAAAGATCCGACCGGCTTCTCGGTCCCCTCTGAGGGAGCAGACATCTTCCCTCAGTTCTTGCTTCCGTGTACACGGCTCCGGCATTGTGACTGACCAGAGCCGTGAGACGTCACTCCCGCGCGGGAACCCGTCTTTCTGGCAAGGTACGGCGCTATGCGCTAGGGGGAATATCTCCTAAACCGTACAGGTTTAGGAGATATTAATTTTACCTACAGGTAAGCCTTATTATAGGCTTACCTAAAGGTAAAAATACCTCTAAAGGGTATACAACCGCTTTAATAGTGACATCTTGTGGATCTATGTAGGCACTACAGCTTTATGTCCCTGCATTTATTAATATTATTGAATTGATTTGTGAGGATTAGTGACATCTTGTGGACGTTTTTATGTACTACTTATTTATATTTATGTGATCTCTTATATAGTGTTATAATTTAATACTTTGGAGTCTTACTCTATTTATAGAGAGCGCCACTTCATTCTTCTTACCATTTACATATTTACGGTTGTTAGGTCAATCGATTGTTGTTGGCAGCTCTTATTTATTTGCACATCAACTTTTCCACCTATTTTTTTCCGTCTCAGAAGGAAGCCTCTTCTAAAGACGATGCACAAGAAAGCCCGCAAACAGCTTGCTGAAGACAAGCAGACTAAGGACATGGATTACTGGAACCATGTTCTGTGGTCTGATGAGACCAAGATAAACTTATTGGGTTCAGATGGTGTCAAGCGTGTGTGGCTGCAACCAGTCGAGGAGTACAAAGACAAGTGTGTCTTGCCTACAGTCAAGCATGGTGGTGGGAGTGTCATGGTCTGGGGCGGCATGAGTGCTGCCGGCACTGGGGAGCTACAGTTCATTGAGGGAACCATGAATGCCAACATGCACTGTGACATACTGAAGCAGAGCATGATCCCCTCCCTTCAGAGACTGGGCCGCAGGGCAATATTCCAACATAACGACCCCAAACACACCTCCAAGACAACCACTGCCTTGCTAAAGAAGCTGAGGGTAAAGGTGATCGACTGACCAAGCATCTGCAGACCTAAACCCTATTGAGCATCTGTGGGGCATCCTCAAACGGAAAGTGGAGGAGCGCAAGGTCTCCAACATCCACCAGCTCCGTGATGTCGTCATGGAGGAGGGGAAGAGGACTCCAGTGGCAACCTGTGAAGCTTTGGTGAACTCCATGCCCAAGAGGGTTAAGGCAGTGCTGGAAAATAATGGTGGCCACACAAAATATTGACACTTTGTGCCCAATTTGGACATTTTCACTTGTACTCACTTTTGTTGCCAGCAGTTTAGACATTAATGGCTGTGTGTTGAGTTATTTTGAGGGGACAGCAAATTTACACTGTTATACAAGCTGTACACTCACTACTTTACATTGTAGCAAAGTGTCATTTCTTCAGTGTTGTCACATGAAAAGATAGAAGAAAATATTTACAAAAATGTGAGGGGTGTACTCACTTTTGTGAGATACTGCGTATCTGAAAATTGATCAATCCTGATGTATTGACGGCCGATCTCATTTCTTGAGGCCCCAAAATGCCAGGACAGTACAAATATCCTCCAAATTATCCCTTTTTGGAAAGTAGACAGTCCAAGGTATATAGTAAAAGGCATGGCGGGTTTTTTGAAGTTGTAATTTTTTGAAAAAAAAAAGAAATTAAAAAAAATATATATATTTATTTTGTAACATTGTCACCAGTGCAGTACAGTGTTATCATATAATGGTTGTGGCGATAATCAGGAACTCCAAAACACACCATGACCAGAGCAATATAATGTTACCATAGTGACATTGTACTGCTCTGGGGAAGGGATCAGGATTTTTTTTTTTTTACACACATTATGTTTGCATTACATTGCTATAAGCAAGCATTTTGCTAAAAATGAAACTGATTCATTCAGTCTGTTTTGTTTTGATTAGCTGTGATTGGCCAGAGCTAATCACGTGGTACAGGATGGGCTGAGATTGGAACTGTCTGTACCATGTAATCACACTGACCAATCACAGCTAGCAACATAGTTGTATTCAATGGATGGCATGAAAGGAAGCCATGTACTGTTTACAATGGTCATGTGACCTGCTGTGATAGCACGGCGATCACATGGTACCAGCAGCGAGTCGGTACTCAGCTCGGTCATCAGCTGTGTCCTGTGGATGCGGCCGATGACAGATCGCGGAGCTGCACAACCCCGTGATCTGCGCATCTTGACAGGACATCATATGACACCCAGTCAGGATAACTGAACCACCGCTCGGCTGTCAATATGCTATTGGCCAGATGGGAAGGTATTAAAGTGGTTGTAAACCTCAGACATGAAAGCATATCCCTCTGTAGTGTGTACTTGTCTCACTCCAGAGCTCCAGTGTCATTTCTGTCTGCTGCCTCATTTATCTGCTATTCGTACGAGTCACTTCTGAGAAGTTTTCCTGACACCAAGAGGAAAAAAAGGTGACGGGGAGGGACCTCCAGCTGATTGACAGCCTCAGCTCTATTCTTGAGTGTGAAGGGGGGGGGGTGTGTCTTTTCCCTCCAATCAGCTCTCAGACCTCTTCTCATTGAGCTCTGCAGAGTGTAATTTCAGCTCTCTGCCACCTTTTTTTCTGACAGCTCAGACAAGCTTTATAGATTCTGGACATTGAAAAGCCCTGATGAAGGAGGATCAACAGAACCCCCAAAATATGTCAAATTTTTATTGAATGTTTTGCCCCCTTTTTGTGTTGCATTTATACACACTTAAAAAAAAAATCACTTTGGACCTCAACATTAGTTAAAAACCCCACACATTATATAGAATAAAATGGTAGTAGTTCCAATTTTTTATGTGACACAGCTTACCAAGCATAAAATTTCAGTGAAAAAAAATACACTATAATGTAATTTCAGGGCATGGAAAACCTAAAATATGAGTTTCAGCGAGTAAACAGATACCCAACATGTCAAGCTTTTAAAGTGGTTGTTAACCTTGTTATACCACTTTTACCTACAGGTAAGCCGATAATAAGGCTTACTTGTAGGTACCGTGAATATCTCCTAAATTTGGACATATTCACTGTATCTGCATGTGCCGACATCATCGGCGCATACGCACTGAAGCCGCTTGGTGCAGTTTCTTCAGGTCCATGCAGTGAGCGGCAGCTCCCACACGCATGCGTGGGAGTGACGTCATCGCCGCTCTGGCCAATCAAAGTGCCGGAGCCCGCAAACCAAGAAGAAGCTCTGGGGGACATGTCGGCCATCACAGCAGTGAGCGGGGGACCGCTGTAACAGCTTCCATCTAAGGGAAGTATTTCCCAACGAGCTAGTGCGAGATGCATACTAGCTCATTATGCCTTTGTCTTGCAGGTTTTGTTTTTTTTCTGAAGTTTACAACCTCTTAAAATTTGCACACACCTGCAAAATAACGTATGTATTACAGTACCCTATATTTTCTATAGGAGACGCTTTAAAAGCCCCTACAAGTCCTCATTTTAGAATTAACCATCAATAGTGGGCCTAAAATTATTGCTCTCACTCCAGTGTGTGCTTCCATATGCAACATGTGTATCACAAGCAACATTTTCATATGTAGAAACCCCCGACAGGCACATTTATGTTCATGCGTGCACATATGTGGGTCAAGGTGGGCTAAAACATTTATTTATTTTTTTAGGGGTTAAGTACTTAGGTGTTAACATAATTTTCCTTTTTTCCCACACTTTTACTAAAACTGTATTGATATCACAAAAGGTCCCCAATGTGTTATGTTTTTTTTCTGCCCACAGACCATTAATGTAATTAGGGCATTTCTCCACAGACCATCCATTTAAAAAAAGACATTGAAATCTTCACGGTCTTCCTCATTTCTACAGTGACCTATAGGCATAATTTTTAGCAGGGTTTCCCTGAAATCTGAAAATTCATTGAAGCATTCCTTCATTTTTTTTTTGGGGGGCCAGTTATCTACTCCCACTTCTGCTCAGATGGCCTAGGCAATCCAAGCAGAAGTTCTCCTCTCCCCCTCCCTGCCCACAGTCTTCTGGGACACATCACAGGTCCCAGAAAATTGCGGGAAGATTTGCAATGCAAAGCATGGCTCACGCATGGTGCAGTGGGCAACTGATTGTGAAGCCACAAGCTGTCACAGTCGGGTGCCCACAGCTGAGATGCCGGCACCGGAGACAGAAGACCGAGGGAAGGAACGGCTCGGGTGAACACATCGCTGGATCATGGGCCAGGTGAGTGTCTGTTTATTAAAAGGCAGCAGCTACAATTTCTGTAGCTGCTGACTTTTAATAAACACAAAAATGACTGGAGCTCTTCTTTAAATTCTCTGTACTTGATAAAGTGTAGATACAGTATATACCATTTTGAATTAGTATAAGTGATTTAATTGCACCTGAACTCAAAGTAAGCCTTGGTTCACACATGTCCGGCCATGGTTTCAGTGCGATATCTAAAAGGAAATCCAGTGCGGTCTTGTGCACTGGTTTAGGTGAGAATTTTTACTAGAAATCGGACTGGGAAAAAAAAAAAAAAAAAAAAAAAAAAAAAAAAAAAAAAGCACAGGACTCCTTTTAAAAATAAACCACAGCCAGCCCACAGATATGTGAACCAGCTCCATAGAGGTGGCTGCCGGTTCACATGTCATGAATTGGATGTGGTTCAAAATGCCTGAATCTTGCTGCCCCATAGAGAACATCTAGAAATAATTGTGCCTAAAGCAGTACCCTGAAAAGAGATTTACTCTTAGTCCTGAATTCCTCCTGAAAGATAAAGTGCACTTTATGTGTCTAGGCACTCCAGTTCTGTATCCTCCTAGCTCTGTAGCTGCAGTGTGAGATGAGCCCAGGCACTGCTGCCTCTGACTGCCAGACTCACCAGATTTGGAGATGTTGCTTGTGTGCTGCTCTCTGTTCTCCCTGCTGGAGAGGAAGCTGTACCTGAGTAGCTGCAAGGGTGACCCTGCCTCATCCCCCCTCAGTGGATATGTGCTTCCTTCTTCTCAATCAATAACCCACTCATTATTAGATCAGGAGTCATTGGGGGGCAGCTCTGACATAAGAAGTAAGCCCTGCCCTTCTATCAAGCTGGCCACCTCTACACAGAGATTTTGTGCAAAAGGCATAGTAAGTTAGATACATGCATTACTGGTGACAAATACTTTGTTCTCTGCCAAGCAATACTGTTGACAGGTACTGAGCTCTTTGCCTGCCATTTCAGTTCAGGGCCTCTTTTAAAAGGATATATAATACCACTTCAGAAAATTAAAATGTTAATGGTCACAGAGTCTATGTACTTAGGGAAGTATCCCCACCAGAAGCTTCTATGCAGCAGGTGACAGGCTGGTACATCAGCAAAAGACCTACAGAGAAGAAAAGAGCTAAGGAGTTTTTTTGAAGAAGGCATCCAAAGTCCTGCTACCTTCACTGCGGGCACGTTTTGCATTCGGAGTTGGATGGTTCTTAGCTTTGTTTTTAGGTCTGGCTTGAGGCGTCAAGGTGGGTCTAGATAGAGCGGTGCTAGAACTAGGAACAGAGAAAGAGTCTTGTAATTCTTGGGCAAAGTGATAATCCATGTGTTCTGGGATGTCCCACACCAGGATCTGCTGGTGACATTTCTCACATCTTATCATGTCTTCCTCAGGGTGTCCTGGTTTCTGTTCTATTGGGTCCATGGAAGAGGAATTTACACATTCATCGGATACATGATCCTCATAGGAAGCCCCTTCGTCCTGGACACTGCTCAGAGGTTCAGATTGCTCCAGGTCCATTGTAAGCGGTTGGTGAGATTTAGACTCAAAGAAAGACCTTCGCACAGACACGGTGCTATTCACACAGTCTTTCTTATCTGGATTTTGGGTGGAAACACTGGGAAGAGGGGCTTCCTCTGGGATGTTCTTCCTCTTCTCTACTGCTTTTTGGAACATCAGTTGGATGGTACTGGGAGATCTGTTCTCTGAATCTTGGCGCGCTTTCAGTGGAGTTTTAGGGCTGCTTGGCAACATCTGCGTGAGGCCGTCTGGAGGCTTCTGGGTACTGGCTGGATCTTTGGTGAGAAAGTTGGCAATTCCACTTCCAGATGATACAGTCTCTGTAAACCTACTGGCTGATAGTGACAGCAGATTGAGCGGTGGAGACCTGCAGGAAAACAGGGGGATGAATAATTTTAATGTGGTACACTAAGGAAAGCTACTAAATAGCATCGTTTTGAAGACTCATGATGCAGATGTAAAGCTTGTCCCTCAAAAAAATATTAAAAGGATAAGTTCACTTTTAAAAAAAGAAATTAAATAAATGCACATTTTTTTGCAGGTAAAAAGATGTGCATTTAATTTTTGTTTCTTGGGAGCCTGTAAATCATTGCACCAGCGATTAGCAGATCACAGGTGCAATGTCAGGCTCTTGCAGACTGCAAGAGCCTGTCATCTGCCTGTACCTTCAATATGGGCAAGCAGTTCCTGCAGTCCAGGAAGCTCAATGGACTACGGGAGTGCTCACCAGTGCCCTTGCAGTACATTAAGAACCACAAGGTGTCAGCCACAAAGGCTGACGGTACTTGTAGGCATTCATTCACAGGAAACTGTGAATGAATGACGCGGCTGTGTGAGTGGAGTCCTGCCAACTGCGTTATTTTCAACTAGTGACAGTGGGTGTGGGGAGAAGCTCCCTTGCCCACTGTAACAGGGAGAGGGGGAGAGGCTCCAGCTGCTGGAACATGTTACATGTTCCAAAAAAGGTGAATATATTCATTAACATGCCTCACACAGTCCTCTTAGCCATTCTGTGCTTGCCTTATGATGCAAGATATACTTACCTTAGTCCATTTCCTGGGCGTCTCGCTGGTGTTTTTCTGGGTATGGAGGACAGCTAATTGAACCCTACAGATGTGCCCACGTTGCCAGGCCCTGACTGTCCTTCTGCTTTCTACTTAACCACTTCAGCCCCGGAAGGATTTCACACTTTAGGACCAGAGCCCTTTTTGCGATTCGGCACTGCATCGCTTTAACTGAAAATTGCGCGGTCGTGCGACGTTGTATCCAACCGAAATTTGCGTCCTTTTTTCCCCACAAATAGAGCTTTCTTTTGGTGGTATTTGATCACCGCTGTGTCATTTCTGATCGCCGCCATAAACAAAAGAAGAGCGACAATTTCGCAAAAAAAAAAAAAAAAAAAAAACTAAATTTCTTACTTTTTGCTAAAATACAAATCCAAAAAAAAAAAAATATATAAAAAAACATTTTTTTTCATTGGTTTTGGCCGATTTATATTCTTCCTCATATTTGTGATTAAAAATGGATGATGAGAATTCATTTCTGGGGTTTTTATTTTTTACTAGTAATGGCGGCGATCTGCGATTTTTAGCGGTACTGCGATATTGCAGCGGACATGTCAGAACATTTTGACACTTTTTTGGGACCATTGGCATTTATACAGCGATCAGTGCTATAAAAATGCAATGATTACTGTGTAAATGCCATTGGAAGTGAAGGGGTTAACCTGCAGAGGGCGCTCTAAGGGTTAACTGTGTTCCCTGGGCGTGCTCTTACTGTATGGGGGCTGCCCTAACAGGGGAAGGGAAGTGATCACAGCTTCCATGTAGAGGAAGGCTGTGATCACAGTCCTTTCCCCTCTCACAGAACGGAGGTCCGTGTTTACTTACACGGACCTCCGTTCTTTCACTCCGGGGGGGCATCGCGGGTAGCCGGCAGAGATCGAATCCGCCGCACTCGCTCCCTGGCCCTCCCCGGACACAGTGAGCGCGCGGGCGCGCCCACTGTGCGCGATCTGACAGCCGCTGTCGTATGACGGCGTTTTGCCTTACAGAGCCACTCTGTCGCCGTCAGATGCCGATAGGCGGTCGGCAAGTGGTTAAGCTGGCCATGGATTGAATCATCGCTCCGGGGATGGTCTACGGCCGGGGTAGGCAAACTGTCGATCGCAGAAAGCCGGCAGGTAGATCACAATCAGGACTGTGCCAATGCTTCCCCCAGTCTCCGCCGCTCTCCTTTTAGAGCGGAGTGAGAGGCAAAACAGTGTGGGATTGGAGGGTGGGAGCATGCCAACTGTTTTAGTTAACCAGCAGGTGACTGGTTGCCAGGTCCGTCTAGCAACCAATCACCGGCTTGTTAACATGTAAAGTGCAGACGCTGTAAGGTAGGAAACAGCTACCTACAGCTGTGTGTTGTCAACACTTCTTTGGGGGCGACACAGGGAACAGCTACAGAGGGGCAGAGGACACTACGGGGGGGGTCAGAGGACACTACAGTGGGGGGGTATAGTATATTACTGGGGGTGGGGGATAACGTTTTATTGGAGGCTTTAATCTTTTTTTTTTCTTCTTTTAAGGGTGACGACAACCACCTTCTCTCTCCCCCTCCAATGGCAAGGAGTTTTGAGTTCATCCATGTTGTCCAGATAGGTCTTAACATCTGAAAGGTTGCCTACCCCTGGTCTATGGACTTCTCTGACCAGGCTTTTGGAAAATGCTTGTTCAATCAGCAGTCCCAGCCAAATCGGCTGCAGCACTGATTATTTTATTCTGACAGCTGAGGAGTCCCTGCTGTCAAAATACATTAACACAGTGGGAAAGATTTCCCCATCCACCTCATTTGTGTGCAGGTTGGGGGGGGGATCTGTTTCATTTCTTTTTTAATCAGCCCACTGGTAGGAAACAAAAACACAAAAACCACATCCATGTATGGCCAGCTTTAGTGTCCATATTCTTAGAGGTGGGGCCAATACCTGTTGTGTCCCCCCATGATT
>BLSH010239592.1:421212-435066 GCA_018402905.1 Glandirana rugosa
CGACCCGAGGGAGACCCGACCACCGCCACCCCACGACAGGAGACCTAGGACACCCACATACCGACACACGCCCCGCAGGGAAGGAATGTAGGTAGGTAGGTAGGTAGGTAGGGACATTACCGACTAGAGGGACGACTTGGATGACTCCACCGAAGTCGTCGGTGCGTCAGACTGGTTCCCCGAAAAGAGAGGGTCGACGCCCTACAGGAACGACTCAAAGAAGGTGCACCCCTGCGGCGAGGCGCCCGGGGGTCCTTCGCCGGGGGAGGGGGGCAATAGGAGCCCCCTTCTAAGACTCGGCCTCCACCACAGCTGGGAGAGAAAAGCCCCTTGGTCAGACTGCGTGGCTGCTGAAGCCACCTCAGTAGGTTCAGCAGGGAGATCAGCCATTACAGGGATGGATGGATGGATGGATGGATGTAAGGAAGGGACGCCCCGCACACAGCCATACACCCACAGGATCCAGAGGACAGCACCCCACCGCCACCAGCCCAGAGGGAGCCCAGCTATACTTGCTGTTTTTGCTGCCTGATAGCGCCGATCGCTCAGAAGAACTGCCTCTGTCAGCCGCCGTTTTCAGTGAGAAGAGAAGCTGCAGCCACGTGTAGAATGCAGAGCATGCAGTGAAGATGGCCGCCAGGAAGCACTAGAGGGTGAAACACACCGCTCAGGCAACGTGCAGTACCGAATATGGCCGCTCCGAGCGCTAGAGGGAAAGCCCCATAGACTGAAAATGTCAGCGGCTACGGCAAAATGGCGGCGGTCCGCCGCAAAATGGCGGCCGAAAGACCGCATGGCGATGCTGGACGAGAAGGCTGAACGAAGGTACAGCGCTGGGGAGGGGGGTGGGGGGTGGCAGGGGGCAAGATGAGAGGCTGATTCCCACCGGTGGCTACCCTGGACAGCTACAGGAGCAGTGAAAAAAATTGCATTTTTGGACGTCGGGCCCTCTTCACTCCCCAAGTGGGGAGGAAGGCAGGGCGCTCACTTACCAGTCCGATGCCACGGTAGCCACCCGGATGCAGACTTTCCACCCTCAGCGGGGGGTATGCTGCAGGCCCAGGGTCACTCTGCCGAACGAATCGGGAAGGGGACCAATATGGGGGATCGCGCCCCGGGCCACCCGCACGGAACGGGTAAGATGCGGCGGGTCCCTGTGTGGGGGCCGGCTTCGCATCATGTTGGCCAGGTCGGGGAAAGTACAGAGCACCAAGACTCTCGATGCCCCGACCGGCTTCTTGATAGCAGATCATCTTGATTGCAGAAAAAAGAAAAAATAAAACAAAAAAGAAAATGGTCACAATAGGACCGCAGTTCCCTATAGGGAAGCCAGGTCAACTCCTTGCGAACTAGGCATTACAAACTGGAGAGCTCCTCTGGGAGGGGGGTTTTAATGTAGGAAAAGGGGACGGCCCCCAGGGGAGGGGCCAGCTGATTTCTTTTCCCTGCCTAGTTAACTCCTGGTAGGATGAACATAAAACCCCACAAAGTCATGAAGAGCTGCGTCTGTCAGTGAATGTAGGAGAAAAGTGATCTTGCGGCGAATCCACCGCTAAGACCACTTTTATCTTGCAGGGAATCGCCTGCTGAAAAAAACGGTATCTGAATGGTGCCTGCAGCTGCAGGCACCATCACCACTCAAACCCAAGGACGTCATATGACGTCCGGCGGTACGGAAGTGGTTAAACCAGGCACTGGTAGCTTTGGCACTGTGTGCAGGTGCCAAGTCCTGTTGGAAAATGAAATCTGCATCTCCATAAAGTTGGTCAGCAGCAGGAAGCATGAAGTGCTCTAAAACTTCATGGTATATGGCTGCATTGACCTTGGACCTCAGAAAACACAGTGGACCAACACCAGCAGATGACAAGGCACCCCAAACCATCACTGACTGTGGAAACGTTACACTGGACCTCAAGCAACGTGGATTGTGTGCCTCTCCTCTCTTTCTCCAGACTCTGGGACCCGGATTTCCAAAGGAAATGCAAAATGTACTTTCATCAGAGAACATAACTTTGGACCACTCAGCAGCAGTCCAGTCCTTTTTGTCTTCAGCCACGCTTCTGATGCTGTCTGTTGTTCAAGAGTGGCTTGACACAAGGAATACGACAGCTGAAACCCATGTCTTGCATACGTCTGTGCGTAGCGGTTCTTGAAGCACTGACTCCAGCTGCAGTCCACTCTTTGTGAATCTCCCCCACATTTTTGAATGGGTTTTGTTTCACAATCCTCACTAGGGTGCGTTTATCCCCATTGCTTGTGCACTTTTTTTCTACACATCTTTTCCTTCCCTTCGCTTCTCTATTAATGTGCTTGGACACAGAGCTCTGTGAACAGCCAGCCTCTTTTTCAATGACCTTTTGTGTCTTGCCCTCCTTGTGCAAGGTGTCAATGGTCGTCTTTTGGAGAACTGTCAAGTCAGCAGTCTTCCCCATGATTGTGTAGCCTACAGAACTAGACTGAGAGACCATTTAAAGGCCTTTGCAGGGGTTTTGAGTTAATTAGCTGATCAGAGTGTGGCACCAGATGTCTTCAATATTGAACCTTTTCACAATATTCTAATTTTCTGAGATACTGAATTTGGTATTTTCCTTAGTCGTTCGTTATAATCATGAAAATTAAAAGAAATAAACATTTGAAATATATCAGTCTGTGTGCAATGAATGAATATAATATACAAGTTTCACTTTTTGAATGGAATTAATGAAATAAATCAATTTTTTGATGATATTCTAAATTATTTGACCAGCACCTGTATGTTTTTTTGCTCAGGATGTAAAGATTCTCTAACTTTTCTCACAGCACTAGAAACAGATTCAGAAATCTTTTAACCACCAAGAGCAGCATGATACCCCCCTTACCCCTTCCTTTCCAGGCCATTATTCAGTGTTGTGAGTGTTTGGCAATTACTCTGTCATGCAACACTACAACCAAATGAATCTTTTATAACCTGTTAGTTTCGCCAACGAAAATATTTCTGTCAATGAAATTAACACTAATTTTATAGTCTACTAAAGCTAAAATGGCATTTTAGTAAAAAAACTATGACTAAAACTAAATCAAAAATTGAAGTCAAAGTTTAAGGGTTTGTAAACCCTCTTTTTACATTTTTTTTAAAAATAAAAACATCAAACTGCCTATACTTCCTGCTCTGTGCTATCGTTTTTGGGGTGCCCCGCTGGTGCTCCAGGCCACTTCACTTCATTGGGTGCCCCCATAGAGGGCACCCTTGCAGGCTCGCTCCCGAGTCCCAAAACTGTGTCCATTGACACAGACATCGGGACTCTGCCCACCCCCCGCATTACTGGATTTGATTGGCAGCAGCGGGAGCCAATCTCCGGATCGGATCTGGCTCAGGTAAGAATGCATTAAGGTGAAAAACCTTGAAGCTTTACAACCACTTTAATAAAGGTTATACATCACAACAGATAAGACTGTGTCTGTAATGAATGTTCAAACCTTAATACCATAATAAAAGAACATGCTATTAAATGTTTACCCCAGGAATAGATCAGGAGTTCAGCAATTCTGAAGAAATGCTTAAATAATGCATTAACTAAACCCATTCGATTTTAGTTGGTTGACCAAAAAAAAAAAAAAAAAAAAAAAAAAAAATTCCGGGAGATTTTAGTTGACCAAAAAATGTACTGGAGATTTTAGTTGACTAAAGTACAACTAAAACAATTCAGATGGCTAAAATAGGACTAAAAGCTGTTTTACAAACAGGAGCCGGGGAGGAGGTCTTAAAGCGGAATTTCCACTTTTTGGGTGGAACTCCACTTTAAGTACCTGTAACAATAAAGTATTACCATGGCAAACTGTCAAACAGTACTGTCCCTTATACTGTGATGCATCTGACAATTGTGTAATGCAACTCTTAAAATGATGACGTTTTTAAAAAAAAAAATAAAAAAAATACTTCTCACACACTGATAGGACACACACCTATGGATATGGCAGATACTCACTGTGTCTTTGTCCTTCTTCAGCCTGTCCTCCAGCTCCAGAGCCAGCTGTAAGAGCCAGTGCTGCACCTGTCAGAAACAACACCACATCACACAAGGCCTTATGTGTCACAGTGTCTAAAACAAAACAGTGTTTCTTCCTTCATATTGCAATGGAAGTATAAAAGGGAAAATGAAAATGTCACTACAGGAATACCACCAACCGTTATTGCTGCTTAACCCCTTCCCGTGGACAGTACGCAGATAGGCGGCCTCATTGAAGGTCTTTATCCCTGAGGTCACATATATGCGTACCCGTCTTTGTGCTGGGAGCTCTCTTTTGAATAGAGAAAGATACATTGTATCTTTCTCTCCTTGCAAGGGTAGAAGAATGTAAAGAAGAAGAAAAAAAAAAAAAAAGGATACCTAAATCAAGGTTTTATGTAGATCAGTATCAGGGTTAGGGTCAAAAGGTCAGGGTATATGTGTATATATATATTATATATATATATATTATATTATATTTTTTTTTTATTTATTTATTTATTTTTTTAAAGCATTTTTTACATTTATATCAGTTTCAGTTAGCATCAATGTGTTTTACAGTGCCTTGAAAAAGGCACTCATACCCCTTGACATTTTCCACATTCTGTCATGTTACAACCAAAAATGTATTTTATTGGGATTTTATGTGATAGACCAACACAAAGTGGCTCATAATTGTGAAGTGGAAGGAAAATGATAAAATGGTTTTCAACATTTTGGTTACAAATAAATAATATGTAAAAAGTGTGAGGGGGCATTTTTATAGCACCCTCCTGAGTCAATACTTTGTAGAACCGTCTTTCGCTGCAATTACAGCTGCAAGTCTTTTTTGGAGAAGTCTCTACCAGCTTTGCCCATCTAGAGAGGACATTTTTGCCCATTCTTCTTTGCAAAATATCTCAAGCTCTGTCAGATTGGATGGAGAGCGTCTGTGAACAGAAATTTTCAAGTCTTGCCACAGATTCTCAATTGAATTTAGGTCTGGACTGTGCCATTCTAACACATGAATATGCTTTGATCTAAACCATTCCATTGTAGCTCTGGCTGTATGTTTAGGGTCGTTGTCCTGCTGGAAGGTGAACCTCCGCCCGGTCTCAAGTCTTTTGCAGACTATAAAAGGTTTTCTTCTAAGATTGCCCTGTATTTGGCTCCATCCATCTTCCCATCAACTCTGACCAGCTTCCCTGTCCCTGCCGTAGAAAAGCATCCCCCCACCATAATGCTGCCACCACCATGATTCACGGGTGGGGATGGTGTGTTCAGGGTGATGTGCAGTGTTAGTTTTCCGCCACACATAGGGTTTTGGCTTTAGGCCAAAAAGTTCAATTTTGGTCTCATCTGACCAGAGCACCTTCTTCCACATGTCTGCTGTGTCCCCCACATGGCTTCTACCAAACTGCAAACGGGGCTTCTTATGGATTTCTTTCACCAACAGCTTTCTTCCTGCCACTCTTCCATAAAGGGCAGATTTGTGGCGCACACGACTAATAGTTGTCCTGTGGACAGATTCTGACACCTGAGCTGTGGATCTCTGCAGCTCTTCCAGAGTTACCATGGGGCCTCTTGGCTGCTCCTCTGGCCGGTCAGTTTAGGTGGACGGCCATGTCTTGGTAGGTTTGCAGTTGTGCCATACTCTTTCCATTTTCCGATGATGGATTGAACAGCGCTCCATGAGATGTTAAAGCTTGGGATATTTTTTTTTTTTATAACCTAACCCCACTTTGAAATTCTCTACAACTTTATCCCTGACCTGTCTGGTGCGTTCCTTGGCCTTCAGGATGCCGTTTGTTCACTAAGGTTCTCTAACAAACCTCTGAGGGCTTCACAGCACAGCTGTATTCATACTGAGATTAAATTACACACAGTTGGACTCTATTTACTAATTAGGTGACTTCTGAAGGCAAATGGTTCCACTAAATTTTAGTTAGGGGTATCTGAGTAAAGGGGCTAAATACAAATGCACACCACACTTGTCACAGATTTATTTGTAAAAAAAAAAAAATATATAAAATAATAATAATGTAAAAACCATTCATCGTTTTCCTTCCACTTCACAATTATGTGCCACTTTGTTTTGGTCTATCACATAAAATCCCAATAAAATACATTTAGGATTTTGGTGGTAACTTGACAAAACGTGGAAAATTCAAGGGGTATGAATAATTTTACAAGGCACTGTAGGTGGAATAAAAAAAAAAAAAAAAAAAAAAAAAAAAAGCGAAATGTGCATTATTGTTTCTGGGCTGTACTACGGGTACACACCACAAACATACACATATGTAGTATCGCTGTGATTGTCAGGAGTAGGAGAATTTATTTTGGGTTGTTCTTTGGTGGTAAGTTATGGTAATAGCAAGAAATATACAGCCAAGTTTTAAAAAAAAAAAAAGTTTTTTTTTTTTTACAATTTTAAGGCAGTTTTTCTTTGATAATAATAATAATAATTATTAAAAAAAAAAAACAAAACACACACAGGAGAGATCCATTACAAATTTACCACCAAAAGAAAACCCAATTTGTCCTGGAAAAAACCCAGCACAATCCACCTGGATACACAAAATGGTTGCGATAATGATGTACAGTTTTATGAACGCACGTCAAAGTTGCAAAATTGTGTTCAGGCATTAACATTTGTTTTACTTTCAGTCACTAAGGGGTTAACATACTGTTTGGGTTCATAATATTAAGATACTTTCAATAAAACTGCACAGAGAAAGGCAAATACGGAGGTGGAGGGGTCACATAGTTTGCCTGCTGAAGTTACTGAGCTGTGGTTTCCGGGTCGTTACTCTGAGGTTACTCCACCTGGTCTCGTGTGCACAGCGCTGTCTTTCCAGGAAATGTCTTGCTGCAGCCAATAGATTTGGGTAGCTGTCTGGGCTTCACCGGCTCATCTTCAATTCCACGGCAGAGGTTATAGAGCCACAATCTAGAAAAAGAAAAAACAGGAAATACAACAGGATTTGTCATAAGATAAAACATCTGGCTAAGTAACCTCTATTGGAAGCAACAACTAACATCTCAGCCACAAAGTAGCTTCAATAAAGCGAACCTCCCAGCTTTAGGCTCGATTCACATGAACACGTTTGACGCATTTTGCAGAAATGCAGGGAATTTTTTTTCTTTTTTTACATGTTTATCACATCAATGTATTTTTGGCCTCTGCGTTTTTGGAAAGGGTCGGGGCTTTTTTCCCCGCAAAATGCAGCGTTTTGCATGTAATAGGCATCAATGGGCATGCAAGAAAAAATGCAAGTGCTGCGTTTTTACCAGAATTTTGCAGGGATTTGCGTTTTTTTAATTTTCTCCCCCCCCCCCCAAAAAAAAAAAAAAAATTAAAAAAAAAAAAAAAAAAACACGCAGAAAGCACAGTAAAAAGCACTCCAGAAATGCTCTAATGCAACATGCATAGATGTGATTCGAGCCTGACCGTGAGAGATATGCCTGGTCACCAGGCTGAAGATTGCTACTTTCATTGGCAGCATCTAAAATGTGTTCTGCTTCAGGAAACTGTGCTAAGCAAAAAAGAAAGAAAAAGTAAACAAAGAAAAATAGAAGACAAGACAAAGAAAACCAACTTACCCGGTTTTATCACCAAAGTGACTCTGGAGATGTGATTCACTGAACTGGGTCAGCTGACCCATGTACTCCACGCCTAGAATCTCTTTAATAGATGTCCCAAGTTTACCTCCAAGATGACGTCTGATAAGAAAGTAAAAGAGTGACAAACAGATCAGGAGAACTCAGGAGAAAATATATGAGATGGGCAAACATGCTGGTTTCTGTTATCCAATTCAGATCCTCCTCATATACTGTGAACAATGCTGTTTTTTTTTATGTAATCTTTAATTATATATGCAAAATCATAAGAAAACAATTACAAAACAGACTTGGAAAGGATAAGAAAGCGCAAACCAGTCCAAGTAGGCAATGATTAAAATACACATCCTGGGGTCCGATTGACCATCCTACAATACAAGGAAGGATTCAGGGGCAAAGTGAGATATACAATTGGTTCTGTGGCAGATGAATGATAACAATCATATACTGCCTCCAGCACATCTACACATTGCATCAAAAAGACTGAATACCATATCTGGACACTCGAAAAAGGGGAAAAACAAAAAACAAAACATTAAATAAAAAAACCAGAATAAGAAAAGAAAAAAGAAAAGCACTCTACTGTAAAGTAAGTTCCATTACATTGCACTGTGAAAATCTTAATGGGTCAGGCCAATATCATCTCCAGCAGTCAAGCTCTCTGAAGGGTCAAGTACCTGTCGATTGTGAATCTGACAAAGCCCTGCTAGTATAATGAATCCACGTGGCCCATATACCATAATACTTATCATATTGGCCCCAAGAGCAAGTTCACACAGGGGCGACTTGTCAGGCGACAATTCGCGCTCCATGCATTGCAATGGAACCGTTCTCAAGTCGCTCCAGCTTAGAAAAAAGGTTCCCCTGCTACTTTGGGGGGCGACTTGCATCGACTTCTATTACAGAAGTCGTTTGCAAGCCGCGCTGTGCGGGGTCACGCTGAGTTGCCCATGAAGTCGGATCACTCCTGTGTGAACCGGCTCTTACATGTCGCCATCCACTCCTCTGCAGCCATAATGTCATTCACTAGACGGATCCAGTCCGCTCTGCTCAGGATTTGGGGTCTCTTCCAGTAAACAGGGATCAGTCTCCTAGCCGCATTCAGCAAATGAGGCAACACTGATTTACGGTAATGGCCGTAAAGAATGTTGGGAACATGAAGCAGGAGCTCCATTAGGGGGAGTCAGGCATTGTAATGTCTGAAATAGCTTTGATTTGAGATTGTATATCTTGCCAGTAGGGTTGCAGCTTGGGGCACTCCCACCACCGTGTAGGAATGTACCCGATGCCCGCACTCCCTCCAGCAGGCATTTGAAAAGGGCAGGATAAATTTTAGCGAGTTTAGAGGGGACCCTATTCCAACGAGACAAGATTTTGAACCCATTTTCTTGCATTTTTTTATCTACTGAGCTGGAATGGGTAAGGCGCTGTAAGTGATCAAGTTGTGTCTCGGTGAATACATGTTGCAGATCTCTCTCCCACTCTCTTATGTATACTGGTTTGCCCTTGGGTTCCAAGGCTTGCAGATGGAATGTGGGATGGGTTCAGTGGACATGCAGAGCTTCTCACGGAGGAAAGGGGACGGATGACCTGGGGTTGAATGATGTTGAAGCTGCTTGTACCGCCATTCATCTAATAATGGGAAGCGACCATATTGGTCTCTAATCAGGGTGGATAAAAGAAATACATAAAAAAAAAAAAAAAAAAAAAAAAAAAAAAAAAAAAAAGATTTTTTAACAAATTTATTTTAATAAAATAATTTTGGAGTAACAAGCTATCTAAAAGATGGTTTTCTATTCTAAATCAAGCCTTTTTTACTAGCGATTTAAATCAAATCCACTCTGTCTCTAGGCATTTGGTAAAGGTAGCAGCCCCTGGTCTTTGAACAGTTCTGTTTAACTTCCTCGCATCCGTGCTATAGCCGAATGATGGCTACAGCGCGGCTCTAAAATGCCGGGAGGACGTCAATAGACGTCCTCCCATTCGGCTCGTGCTGGGCGCGCTCCCGCGGGCGCGAGCGGCGCGTGCACGTGCCGCCGCACACTGCGGGAGCGTGCCCGCGGGTCGGGCGGACCCGATGTCCGCCGGAGACCCGCGATCTCCTTACAGACAGGAGGAACGGGGAACCGCCGAAGTAAACACGGCGGTTCCCCGTTCTGTGAGGGGGGCATGCCAGATCTACTGATCCCTGTCACTGGGATCAGTTAGATCTGTCATGCCCCTGTCAACCCCGCCCCCCCACAGTTAGAACACACTCAGGGAACATAGTTAACCCCTTCACTGCCCCCTGCAGGTTAACCCCTTCACTGCCAATGACATTTACACAGTAATCAGTGGACATTTAAATTTCTGATCGCTGTATAAATGTCATTGGTCCCAAAAAAGTGTCAAAAACCTCCGACATGTCCGCCCCAATATCAAAGTCCCGATAAAAATCGCAGATCGCCGCCATTAGCAGTAAAAAAAAAATAATAATGCCATAAATCAATGTCCATAGTTTGTAGACGCTATAACTTTTGCGCAACCCAATCAATAAACGCCGATTGCGATTTTTTTAACCAAAAATATGTAGAAGAATATATGTCGGCCAAAACTGATGAATACATTTGTTTTTTATTTTTTATTTTTGGATATATATTATAGCAAAAAGTAAAAAATATTGTTTTTTTTCAAAATTGTTGCTCTTTTTTTGTTTATAGCGGCGATCAGAAATGACACAGAGGCGATCAAATACCACCAAAAGAAAGCTCTATTTGTGGGAAAAAAAGGACGCCAATTTTGTTTGGGTACAACGTCGCACGACCGCGCAATTGTCATTCAAAGAGCGACAGCGCTGAAAACTGAAAATTGGTCCGGGCAGGAGGGGGGTTTAAGTGCCCAGTAAGGAAGTGGTTAATAAAAGTGGGCTGCCATGCCCTAAAATGCAGCTTGGACTGGCATGACTCTTTGGAAAATGCATCTGCCCCATGAGTATAATCACTCCAATACCACAGATTCTACAGCCTTTTGTCAACCAGGGTTCCTCCATAGGTTGCTAGTGGCTTCAATTGGATTGTGCCTGTAAAGGACCTTCTCCACACTCACCCCGATGAATTTATATTAGCAAGGGTTCCTTCAGACCTGAAAGTTATTTTGAGGGTTTCACTGGGGTAAAAAAAAAAGGTTTTGAAAAACTGCTCTATGGTTGCTGGGTCTGCACATTACGGTTTGCTGTTGTATTTGTAGAAAACCAGCACACAGAGAGTTTGTGATTTTACAGTTACAGATTCTGATTTCTATGAAATCTCCACCCTCCATCCCACACTTACATCTTTCCAATCGGCAGCTGATTGAAAAGGTCAGGCACAGAGCTCTGAGAGAGGATAGTTTGGCGGTTCGGTTTATTAAATCCACAAGCCAACTTTGCCAGAACCTAGAGAAGGCCAGGAGAGAGAAAGAACAAACAGCAAAGGTTATCCAGACACAAGAGAGACTTAATTCCCCCCCACAGATCATTCACCCCATCGCTGCCAGAACAAAGCATTATATCCACACTAGGGCTGAAACAACTAATCGATTATTAAAATAGTTGTCAACTATTTTCATAATCGATTAATCGGCCAGCCGATTAGTTGGCCTGCATTATTTGTTTACATATCAGGAAATACAGTGCAGCACACATACAGCTCAGTACACCATCCATACATGTCAGAAGACACAGTGCAGCACACATACAGCTCAGTACACTGTCTGTAAATGTCAGCAAGTGCCTGAGAACTTGTGAATGTGTGAGGAGCTATGCCTCATGGGACATGTAGTCCTGGGCAGGAAGTGAGTGGTTCCAAAGGGTAGAATTTTTTTTTTTTTACCATGCTATAGGGGCTTTCTATACTATACTTTGCAGCTTGATATTGGGGCACTCTGAAGGCAGGAGGAGCCAGAAGCGTTGATGTGGGACCTCAGAGAATCAGGGCTGCTCTGTGCAAAACCATTACACAGAGCAGGCAAGTATAGCATGTTTGTTATTTAAAAAAAATAAATAAATAAAAAAAAAAAAAAAAAAAATACTTTAAAAGACTGTGTACAGGGAAGATCAGCATCTGAACCCAGAGAAGGTGGAGTCTGGCAGACTGGAGGTAATAGAAGGCATTGCAATTGCATTTAAAGTAAACATTTACCAGTATTGTGCATTTATATCTAAAATGATCATATCCATGAAAAAAAAAAAAAAAAAAAAAAAAAAAAAAAAAGATTTCTATCTCCCTTCCACCCTTCATATAGCTTCATGTCTGACTCCTAGGTAAAATGCCCATATATCCTACTTCTAGGTGTATTTATTATTATATATGCTTCTGTCATTCTCAGAGTGGATTAGAGATTTTGTTCCCTAACCACATAGTTGGTTATTTAGATTTACCACTGCATAGAGATATTTAAGAATAGATTGCCTTTTTTTTAACTTTAAATATTCGCTAATTTATACAGCACATTTTTTTGTAAGGTTATTATCCGATTAATCGAAACAATAAATCGACCAACTAATCAATTATGAAAATAATCGTTAGTTGCAGCCCTAATCCACACATTACAACCACTCTGTCCTCACTGAGGTTTCATATGCAGCATGCATGACATATACAACACCCAACCGTGACCTGTTTTATACACATCATCTGCAAAATCTAAAAGTAGCTGGAAACCAAATATAAATTCTACACGTGCTTTGTACACACGCTCCTCACTTAACAGTTTAACCACTTAAAGCGGAGTTCCACCCAGAATTATTATTTTTTGGTCACCTTTTCTGCTACACTGCAATACTGTAAATTATGTGTGTAATAAAATCGCTGTTCAATCACATGTATTTTGAATTAACTCACGGTTGTTTTTTGCATTCCTGACCGCTCCCATCTTCACTGTGGGCATGTGAAGCCCACAAGGACTCTGTTCCGGGATAAGGTGCTGCTGGCTACATCCCGATCTCGTGTGTGCGCAGGCTATACAGAGCTTAGTGCAGGTGTTGAGATTGTGTTGCCATAGCAACTGGTGGCGCCGGAGGAAGTGCCCACCCCATTCTTATGGCAACGAAGATAATCGTCTTCGTTTCATCACGTCATTTCCTGTTTGGAAAGAATGCAATGTAATCCTGCGGCAATGCCCGCTGCCTCCTGGGAATGATGACAATCATTTCCCAGGAGCCATGGCGCTGCAGGATATGACGTACATCGCCGCGGAGCCGAAGGGGCAGATTACACCGGACACCCTAGCAACAGGGTGTAACACAGAAAGCAAAAAAAAAAAAAAATTTAATTTATGCAATATGTTGTTGTACTTGTAGCCAGGGACTGATCCATAGAAAGATTGAAATCTGGGTGGAACTCTGCTTTAAAGGACCAAGCCTATATTTTTGACATCTGTTGTTTACAAGTTAAAATATCTAGATCTCTCACAATATATATATATATTTTTTTTTTTTTTTTCAGACACCCTAGAGAATAAAATGGCGGTTGTTGCAATATTTTATGTCACACCGTATTTTTGCAGCAGTCTTAGAAACACAATTTTTTTGTAAAAAATACACTTTTCTGAATTAAACAATAACAAAAACGGTAAAAATTTGGCCCAATTTTTTTTATATTGTGAAAGATAATGTTACCTCAAGTAAATTGATACCAAACATGTCATGCTTCAAAATTGCACCCGCTGGTGGAATGGCGACAAACTTTGGCATTTAAAAATTACTATAGGCGATGTTTAAAAAAACCTTAGTTAGACTTACCGGTGACGGTATTTCTATAAGCCTTTCAGGACAGCACAATGGAGAGAGCGTAGCTCCGCCTCATCACAGGAAACACTGCCGTATCACGCCCCTTTAAAAACGTCAGCTTCCACCATGCCGTCAGTCAAACCTCGCGGATCCTCCGACATGCTGGAAGACATAAACACATCTAATACCCCAAGTTAGTCAATAACATATATTAACACCTAGGGAGGGAAGTAGCTGCTGTCCTGAAAGGCTTATAGAAATACCGTCACCGGTAAGTCTAACTAAGGTTTTTCTCCTTCGCCTTTCAGGACAGCACAATGGAGATGATAACCGAGCACTTACTTCAGGGTGGGACAACAGCTTGCAGAACTTTCCTGCCAAAGGATTGATCCGCTGCCGTCAACAGATCCAGTCTATAGTGTTTCATAAATGTAGAATAGCTGGACCACGTGGCGGCTTTGCAGATTTGCTCTGGTGAAGCTCCCGCTCTCTCTGCCCATGAAGCTGCCACTGCCCTTGTAG
>BLSH010239592.1:439107-460128 GCA_018402905.1 Glandirana rugosa
CATCTTAAAAGAGGAAGCGGAAAGTCCTGTCGTGTTACCTCTCTCGCATCGAGGCGGAGTAGTGTCCTTTGTAGAAGGCCCGCCTCTTCTCCCCTGCGTTTCCGGCGGCTGGAACCACTTGCCGCCACGCCCCCGCCGGAAGTCCCGCCCCCCGGACGCGGCGTCACCCGCCGGCCGGGATCCAGATCCGACATGCCGAAGCATGTATCACACACCGCCCGCGGCCTCCGAACGCTCGGGGCGGGAACGACCGACCGGACCATCATTCCTGTGAACCGGCGAGGAGAGAGACACCGGAGCAGACCTCCACCCGTGCTGGGAGGCTGCTGGGCTGGCCACTACCTTCGGAAGGTAACCACACTCCCTCACCCATAGGCACTGAGAGAGCGCAGCTCCCCTTGGTCCCCCAAGCAGTGCTTCCACCATGTCGGAGGAAACACTAAGACTGACGGCATGGTGGAAGCTGACGTTTTTAAAGGGGCGTGATACGGCAGTGTTTCCTGTGATGAGGCGGAGCTACGCTCTCTCCATTGTGCTGTCCTGAAAGGCGAAGGAGAAAATTCTACAGGTTGCCAGTTTTGAGTTAGAGGAGGTCTAGTGCCAAAATTATGGCTCTCACTCTAATGATCGTGGCGATACCTCACATGTGTGGTTTGAACAAAGTTTTCATATGTGGGTGCGACTTACATATGCATTTGTTTGTGCATGCAAGCTCGACGAAACGGTGCACTTTAAAAAATGTTTTTCTTATTTACAGTGATCCAGACACAGCCTGATCTCCCGGAGTTACAAAATGTTGATAGGTTGTTTTGATTCCTCCAACTTGGCCGACCTAGTGAATAGCTGTGGTCTGCATGCGCTTGCTGGCCAAACTGGGGAGATCACTGGATCTTGGTGTCCAGCCCGTCGCCCAGCAGTTGCTTGTAGATCTCACCGGAAAAAAATCCCGCAAAAAGAAAACAAAAAATTGCCCGGACTAGAGATCCCAGCAGGGAAGTAGCTTCTTACTCCTAACTAGGCAGAAAAAAAACCCAAAAAACTGAAGGCCTATAGCAGAGAGGAGGGGTATATACCACCTAGGTCTGCCCATAGATGTAGCCAAGTCTTTTTCCTGCTTAGTGTCCTACTCCTGTAAGGGGGCAGTATAACCCTATGGTAATGACTATGGAAGCGCTGTGTCTGTCAATGAACTCAGAGAAAGGGATTTTACAGTAAGTCAAAAATCCCATTTTTTTTCTTATTTTACTATTTATTTTTACAATGTCCTTTAACCACTTCAGCCCCGGAAGAATTTCCCACTTTAGGACCAGAGCACTTTTTGCGATTCGGCACTGCGTCGCTTTAACTGACAAATGCGCGGTCGTGCGATGTACCCAAACAAAATTTGCGTCCTTTTTTTCCCCACAAATAGAGTTTTTTTTGGTGGTATTTAAGCACCTTTGCGTCATTTCTGATCGCCGCTATAAACAAAAGAAGAGCGACAATTTTGCAAAAAAAAAAAAAAAAAAAAAAAAAAAATTTCTTACTTTTTGCATTAATCCAAAAAAAATAAATAAATAAATAAAAAAAAAACAAACAAAAAAAAAAAAAAAACGCAATCGGCGGTTATTGATTGGTTTGCGCAAAAGTTGCCACGTTTATGGGATGAGAATTTTTTATTTTTTTTACTAGTAATGGCGTGATCTGCGATTTTTAATGGTACTGTGATATTGCATAGGACATGTTGGACCATTTTGACACTTTTTTGTGACCATTGGCATTTATACAACGATCAGCGCTATGAAAATGCACTGATTACTGTGTAAAAGCCATTGGCAGTGAAGGGGTTAACCTGGAGGGTGCACTCTAAGGGTTAAATGTGTTCCCTGGGCGTGTTCTGTGTGTGGGTTGCCCTGGCTGGGGGAAGCTTGTGATCACAGCTCTTCCCCCTCTAACAGAAGGGAGATCAGTGTTTACATACACGGACCTCCGTTCTTTTACTGCAGGGGGGCCATCGCGGGTAGCTGTCCTGTGATGGCGTTTCGCGATAACGAGCCATCTTGCCGCCGTCACGCTGCGGCGGGCGGTCGGCAAGTGGTAAAAAAAAAAAATTCTGGATTACTTTTATTCCTAATTTTTTTTTTTTTTTTTTAATTCATAGTTATCTTAACCACCTCGATACAGGGCACTTTCACCCTCTTCCTTCCCAGACCAATTTTCAGCTTTCTGTGCTGTGGCATTTTGAATGACAAATGCGCGGTCATGTGACACTGTACCCATATGAGATTTTTATCATTTTTTTTCACACAAATAGAGCTTTCTTTTGGTGGTATTAAATCACCACTGGGGTTTTTATATTTTTTATGCTACAAAATGAAAAAAGACTGACTTTTTTTAAGAAAAATGTCTTTGTTTCTGTTATAAAATTTTGCAAATAAGTAATTTCTCTTCATAAATTTTTGACCAAAAATGATACTGCTACATTTCTTTGGTAAAAATATCCCAAATCAGGGTTTTTTTTGGTGTGGGCGGTGATGGGGGACAGACAGATGTTTTGTGCACTGTGACTGATGTGACGGGGACATACAGATGTTTTGGGGACTGTGACAGATGTTTTATGGGGACACTGACATGTGTATGGGGACAGGGGTATCAGTGGTGCTTGGTGTACTATGTGTGGGGCAATCTGTAACAGCTCACTGTATAAAATCATCTTCATACAGAAAGCTGTCACATAGTTGCAGATTCCCCCTCTACACCCCCCCCTCCCCTCACTGAGCTTGGCGGGGGTGGGGGGGGAGAACTGTCACAGCGTCTGTTTACATTGTGACGGCTGTGATTGGACACAGCCGTCACGTGATCGGGAGGGCAAATCATAGCACCCATATCCCGATCTCTGCTCGGCCGGGTCCTGTGATCCCAATCATAATGATCACAGGATCGAGCCGCAGCGTGCCTCGTGGCCGAGCTGTGAGCGCTCGTTCTGAACGGTGAGGCTCCCACCCGGCTGTATATATACAGTGGCCGGGTGGGAGGCGTTTAAAGATGCAACACAGATACAACTATAGAGACAACTTTGCTCCACATATAAATGGCAACGAAATCAACAAACACAACCAAACAAAGCAATTACATTTAAGTGAAGGGAGCTCTTGAATCTGACTGCATTGATGGAAATGTGTTTGAAAAATGAAACCCTCCATTTTCAGGAGAATCTGCCCCACCACTAACTGAAGTCTAATACAAGTATATGCTTCTGTGCACACCTTTATTCCCATTATAAGGTAATACATGTAAGCATCCATTGTAATAGCAAAAAGCAGGAAAGAGTCTCCTTAAATGTGAGATCTGGGGTCAAAATAGACCAAAAAAAAAAAAAAGAAGAAAAAAGAAAAAAAGGGGAGTGATGTTTGACGTCGCTCCAGTCCTCCAAAGGCATAGAGTCGAGTGAGGGCTATCGTGCCCGCACTCAACTTCCTGCCAAACAGGGAACAGGATCAGATCGTCTCGGCCGCTACTGATGGATCTGGTAAGCGGTGGAGATGACCGGGACGCTGCGGGAGGGGGCACCTCTCCCACAGTAGATAAAAGTGATCTCACGGCGAATCCACCGCGGTCCACCCACTATTGATAAAAATACAGGGGTTAATGGCAGCTATCTGCTGCCATAAGCCCGGTATTTAACGTTAAAGGACTGACGTATGTCGACGGCGGACGGTCCGGAAGTGGTTAATGACCATTCAGACATATGACCAGCTCTCTGACCAGTCCGTATTGTATGCTGAGAACTTTGGTCATGGAAACAGAGGTACACAGTACACTACTGTATAAACAATTTATAAATATACCCCCCAAAAAAAATGTATAAATGGTGCAAAGGTGACATTAAAACAATATCTAAAGATGGTCGACACAAACCCTCTACCTGTCCAGTATGTCTGATATGTTGGTAAGGGGCTGCTCCTCACTTAGTGACCAATCCACTTAAAGTGGTTGTAAACCCTTACATATAACCAGTGAAGTGATTGGCCTCGGGTGATACAGAGATGAAACTGATCCTCCTACATGCGTTGTACTTATCTGCAGTCGTCTCTCCTCTACATCCATTCAAAGTGCAGAATTTATAAAGCTTGTCTGAGCGTTCAGAAAGCAGGGGGCAGACAGCTGAAGTTACACTCCTCAAAGCTCAGCGAGGAGAGTTCTGAGAGCTGACTGGAGGGAAGAGACAGACACACACACACACACACACACACACACACACACACACAGCTGAGGCTATCAATCAGCTGGAGATCCCTCCACTGTCACTTTTTTCCACTTGGTGTCAGGAGAAAAATTGTCAGAAACAATTCATGTTCATAGCAGAAGACAGAAATGGCACTCAATTGCTTATAATTTACACTATAGAGGGATATGCTTTGTTCATATTTCATATCTGAGGTTTACAGCCACTTTATTGACTTGGTTAAAGGAACAGAACTCAGTCATTAAATGTGGAGCTCCACCCAAAAGGGGAAGCTCCGCTTATCCGCTTCCTTCTCTCCACCGGTGCCACATTTAGCACCTTTTGGCTTCCCTCCTCCTTCCTCCGCCACCGGGCCATTCAAAGTGCAGCGCGATTCGTGCATGTCAGTAGGAAACCGGCTGAGAAGCCGCAAGGCTTCCCTGCCAGTTCCCCTTACAGGCAATGGCAGCGGCAGCACCCGAGAGCGATCGAAACATCGGCTGGGGTGTCGACATTGTTGGATTAAAGTGCAGGTAAGTGTCCAAATCTTAAAAAGGTAGCAGGTACAGTATTTGTAGATGCTGACTTTTAATTTTTTCCGTGGAGGGGCTGGAGCTCCTCTTTAAGTGTCTGTACTCCATTTTAATGTAGAAGCAATGACAAAAATTCAGTGCAAATAGAACACCTCCTCCACTGCCTAGTTAGTGTGGCCCATCTGATGGTCACCTTGTTGTAAGAAATCCCGGCAGAGCATTGAAAGGTCGTCTCTTCCTCAACTGCGGCCCTCATCTCCTCTACAATGATGGCTGCAACAGTCAGATTCAGCTCAGGACTATGAGGGGTCCCCAGGGGGAGGGACTTCAGCCACTGCTTCACCCCCAGACAGCGCAGCTCCTCTGAAAGGCAAACACAGTCAATTAGCAAAGCCAATGCATATTTTTTTTTATTTTTATTAACCATGTAAAAGGACTGAGCCTCTTTCTGAGATTTGGAGTTTACAAGTTAAAATCTGTTTTTTTTTTTTGCTAGAAAATTACGTAAAACCCCCAAACATTATATTTTTTCTAACATCTTAAAGAATAAAATGGTGGTCGTTGTAATACTTTATGTTACACCGCATTAGCGCAGTGGTCTTTTTGAAAAAAAAAATTCACGACAGTAAAGTTAGCCAAATTTTTTTCCATATTGTGAAAGATAATGTTACACCGAGTAAATTGACACCCAAAAGGTCAGGCTTTAATTTTTTTTTCTTATTTATTTTACTTTTTATTTTTACACGGTCCTTTAAAAAAAAAAAAAAAAAAAAAAAATGGGTCACTTTTATTCCTATTACAAGAAATGTAACATTTCTTGTAAGGCTCCATGCACACTGGGCGCTATCTGGGCTCTCTCGGCGTCGGGCAGGAGACGCTGCTTAGAAAATGTTCTTTTGCAGCGTTTTGTAAGCAGCGTTTATCAGCGTCTGCATTTTTTTTTTTTCTTCATTAGCTTCCATTGACTGCAAAAAACGCCGGACGCCAATAAACAGCCGTTTAGCTAAATTGGGCCTGTAAAGTGCCTCAAAAATCCCCCCCAAAGTGAAAGCTGGAGTGCTTTCACACTGGGGCGGTGCGCTTGCAGGACGTTACAAAAAGTCCTGCAAGCAGCATCTCTGGGGCGGTGCGGTGATACAGCGCGCCTCCATTGCCTCTGCCCATTGAAAATGGTAGCGCATCGCGCCACCACTTTTAACCCCTTGTGGGGGGGGGGGGGGTTAAAAGTGTCACGCCCCCGTCTGCATAGCGGCACAATAGCGTCGCTATAACAGCGGTAAATCCCCTCTGAAGTACCCTTAAGCATGTATTGCAATATATGTGAACTAAACACCCCTGTTTTTCAGTGCACAGTTTGCTGGGAAGGGAGTATAGAAGTGTGCAGAGGGTCCATCCAGAATTTGTAGTGCAAATACAGCAGCAGGCGACTGAGGAACTGGGCAGCCAATCAGGTCATTGGCCCCACAGCGCTGGAAGTGCAAATAGAAAGACTCAACATATATTTATAGCGCTTAGCAGACCAGCACACAAAAGTGTCATGTACAAATCACAAAGTGGATACCAAAACATATAGAAAAAAAAAAAAAAAAAAGGTCCAGCAGGTCAATGTCCAATTTGATTGATGGACACTAGACACCATTAGTTTACTAGGAATCAGAATATATAGATAAGAGCTGAAAGTCCTGGGAGCCGCACATCAGAACAAGACCCGCTGGGTATGAACAATTGGCAGTCTCAGCCTGAACCTCCGCCAGGGCACGCCCCCAACACATTTCACTCCGCCCACTGGAGCTTACTCACGGGGATGGAAAAAAAAAAAAAAAATCAGGACATATAGACCAAACAGTCACCTTTGGTGAGGCTCTCCTCTGACGTTGGGTTCAGCTGAGGATAGCCCTGAACATAGGTGCTTCTCAGCATATCCTCCGATACAGGTTGACCCTCCATGTCCTTTAATCGTTTCTGCACAGCTTCAGTCAGATCTACGTAAGCCTCGTCAATGCTCGCTCGTTCAACCACGGCAAACCGAGACATGACCTCCATCACTTCCACACTGGCCTCCCGATACCTGCAAAGGAGAAATGTGACTTGTACTGCGCTCATATTCCCAACAGCCTGACACATCATCCCAACACATTCCCCCATATACTCACTTTGTCAGATCCGCTTTCCCATGAGCCTCGCTGACACGGGCAAGCTGCAGGTCAGCGCAAAGCTTCTTAGCGTCGTTAGCAAACATGTTCCGGGTCACCCCAAAAGCCCGGGCTTCATAACTGACCGCTATAATCCTGTGCAGACAGATCACAGCGTCACCAACATCAGCAGATAATACAAACATTCTGATAAATAGCAACAAGAACAGAATAGCAATATTACTGACCATTCCTTTACCTGTAATAAAAAAAAGAAACAAACCATTGAATTAAAAATAAAATGATAGAGAAAACAGATGCAGATCAAAACGTTTAACCCTTTAGGTGCAATTTTAGATTTTGATCTGCATCCGATTCTATAGTTTTTATTCATCAACAATTATTTTTTTTATTACAGGTAAAATGTGGGATGGCCAGCAACATCGTTATTTGTATGAGTTGCCGGAAAAACAGTCCCCGCATACATATATAAATTAAAAAAAACAAAAAATAATATTATAAATGAAATGAATATCGCATGGTACTTTTGCACTGTGTAATTTCCCACACCAGAACAGTGTAAATATTCGCCAGCACAACACAGATCTTCAGACGTTTTTTTTTTTTATTGAAGTATGATCACATCACAAAACAGAAGAGTGTAACTGTTTAGAGCCGAGCAGGACCCCTTGTGTTTTCAGATGGGTACCAAAAGAATTAACGGCAGCCCTGTCCATCTGTTAAACACTTTAAGACCTGGGCCTTTTCTGGAACTTATTGTTTACAAGGTTAACCTCTTCAATACCAGGCACATTCACCCCCTTCTCGTCCAGGCCAATTTTCAGCTTTCAGCGCTGTCACACTTTGAATAAAAATTGCGCAGTCATGCAACATTGTACTTATATGATATTGTATCATATTTTTTTTTTTTTGTGGGGGAGCAAAAATAAAAATAAATAAAAAGTATTTTTTGCTACAAAATTACTTAGAACCTCCAAAAAACACACACACACACACACACACACACACACAAAATATAATTTTTTTTCAGCAGAGACCCTAGAGAATAAAATGGCGATCTTTGCAATATTTTACAAATGCAATTTTTTTAAATACACTTTTTTGACAAAAAAAAATAAATAAAACAGCAAAGTTAGCCCAATTTTTTTGTATGAAAAAATAATGTTACACTGAGTAAATAGATACCCAACATGTCACGCTTTAAAATTGCGCACACTAGTGGAATGGTGCCAAACTATGGTACTAAAAAATGATACTAGCTCTTTCATCTAGTTTAGAGCGACGTCCTGATCCAGGGAGGGTCTGTGTTGTACCAAATACCTTCCACGTCAAAAGTGGAACTTCCGCTTTAAGTGTAGGTGACCCCCTGACATGCCACAAATGGCATGTCATTTTTTTGGGGGAGGCAGGGTCCCAGCTCCCACTTCCTCTCCTGGCGCCGGGGAACCGGAAGGAAGGAAGTTCACCTGTCCCCCCTCCTTCCCGGCGATCTTCTGGGACAAGTCACAGGTGCCAGAAGATTGCCGAGCCATTCACAGCCCTGCAGCGCGGCTTGTGCAAGCGCAGTGCGCTTCAGGCTTTGAAGCCACAGCCGGGCACCCACAGTTGCAATGCCGGTGCCGCACGGAGGAGGGGGAGAGGAGCGAGGCAGCGGGTGGTCACATCGCTGGACCCTGGGACAGGTAATTTTCTGATTATGAAAAGTCAGCAGCTACACTTTTTGTAGCTGCTGACTTTTAAAAGGGCGAAAATACGCTTTAATAGACTTCTCTGTGCTACTAGGCATTGATAAAGTCTTTGTATCCATCTCCTGACTTGTGGCTGTCCACAACTTTATCCCAGAGATCTTTTCCCATAGCCGATGTTTGCTTCAGCTGCACTACCAGGGACTGAAATGCTGCAGGAAAGCCATTTTCATGCTGAGCTAATCAAAATAACCACAGCTGATCATAGTCGAAAGTGAAAAGGCTTTGTGTGCCATTGAGAAGGTGATTAGCTACACCTGATTGAGTTTACAAGTCATTTTTAGGACGAAGAGGGGGAGGTGATATTTTTTCCAACTCAGTGATTCTGTTTTTGATACGTTTGTGTTCTTTCACTTAGATGTTATAAGTTGCACTGAGTAAATACAGCTGGATAAAACAAACTGTAAATTAATAAGCTATTGCGCTGACTGGAACCCAACCATCCTATGGTTTGATAAAGGGATGCTCCTGTCTGCCCTGAAACATGCAGCCACACCCCCTCCACTTCCTGTCATCATCATCCGGCCGAGAGAGGTGCTGTTTGGAGCTGCAGCCATCTTGCTACTTCTGGAAACTGCTGTTGCTTATGTTCCAGCCTGACAGCTGACATCAAGAACTCTGCATAAGCCAGCCACATGCCTGCAGAGCTCTGAAGCCTCAGTGATCCTATGGAGGTCTATATGTGTTTAGGAAGAGACTTAATCACCTAATTCTAACTAGCGAGTGCATTTTTAATAAATTGATACACCTAGATGGAGGCGCCCTCTTGTGTTTGTTTTTTTTTAAAACAAAAACTGTCTGTCTTCATTTCAAGCTACACACAAAATGTGATTATTTTAAAGGGGGTGATTCTTTTTTATAACCAATGTTCTGTTACATGATTTGCATGTAACATAAATATGCAGCTATAGTAATGTTTTTATAGTTGGTTATTACAATGCCATCTTGTGGTTCTTTTGGATATTACACCTTTCTATTGTATTTTCTAAGTGTGTACCTCCCATCCTCTGTGAGCTATTTCCTCTTCCTAGTTCACTCTACTTTGTGACTTCCTGTTCCGGGTGCACTCTGCTATTCTAGTTCCTCTTCCTGTGTCCTCGCTCTCATGAGGTAAAGAATATGGCTACATGCTAGAAGGCCTCACTCAATCTACTCGCATCCTAGGACACATTACTATGTTTTGACCTGCAGTTACCATCTTTCGACCATCTGTCACATTTGTTGTATGCTGTACCTGCTATTCCAATGAATAAACGCTCATGGAAGAAATCGGTAATTGGTGAGTCACTATCTGATGAGAACTGTCTGCGGTGATCATATCTGCTTATACAGGCCAGGCATAGAGGTCTCAACAAGGGATAAGTCGCCATTACAACAGTTAGGAGTCAGAATAACCAATGTATACAAACAAGTGTATATACCTATGAGCAGGCTGGCAGGCTATCACTTACAGCCAACGTCTTCACATGCCAACCTGGGTATACTGTATATACAAATTGCTTTTTCAAATATTCATTGGGGAAAACAGCAGACCTCTAGAACAGTGAGAAAAAAAAAAAACGAACCCTCCCTCGTGGGTGGTACACCCTTGCACAGAGGGCGTGGCCAGATTGTGATCCTCAGAGGTGGGACATTCCAATTCATCTCCACATTAGAATAGTTTCTGCTGGAGACAGAAGCTCCATGTCTGCCAGCAAATCTGACCACAAGGCTGCTGGTAGCGTTATACCCAAATACTCCCACACAGAGATCAGCAGCGGGCAAAACTCCACCGGGGTAAAAAAAAACCAAAAACACACAGGAAGGGGTTGTTATAGGCAGAAAGGAAGCCTCTACACACATTGCTATCTGCTCCCACAGCACAGAACACAACCACCCCTTACCCTCCTCCTTTCCAGGTCTTGTACTGCACCACAACCACTGGCTTGTTCTTTAGCTCCGGCCGCAACCTCTGCTCCACCTGGACGTAGAAACAATCCATGTCTATGAGAGCGACCACACGCTCCTGACCAGAATCCATAGCGCTGCCAGGGGAATGAGGAGAAAGCTTCCCAGATCAGTCCACACAATTGTCTGAGAGGGGGGGAAAAAAAAAAAAAAAAAAAAAAAGGGAAAATCAGATCACATTTATTATAGGGGAAATTACATGTCTGGGTAGCAAAGAGGACCAGTCACAGAGGCACATCATTCACATGAGAACAGAGGTCTCTGCTGCGCTCATTTACAAGGATACAGCAGGTAAACTAAGTATTGAACACGTCACCATTTTTCTAGGCAAATCTATTGGTAAAGGCGCTATTACCGGTAGCATGAAATTTCTCCCACGTCAGTAACAACCCATGCAATCCATACATACAAAAACACCAAAACAAATACATTCAGAAATTAAGAAGTTCTGTGTAATAAAATGGAAGCACACTGGGAAAAAAGTATTGAACCCTCTAACTGAGATGTATTTAATACTTGGTACAAAATTCTTTGTTGGTAATGACAGTTTCAAGATGCCTCCTGTATGGAGAAACTAGCCGCATGCATTGCTCAGGTGTGATTTTGGACCATTCTTCCACACGGTCTCTAGATCTTAAAGTTTCAGTGGGCCTCTTTTATGAACTCTGATCTTTAGTTCTTTCCATAGATTTCCTATTGGATTCAAGTCAGGTGATGGCTGGGCCATTCTAGCAGCTTTATTTTCCTTTTCCTTGGCTTTGTATTTGGGATCATCATCTTGCTGAGATGTCTGCCCTGGTTTCATCTTCATCATCCTGGTAGATGGCAGTGGATTTTTATCACCATTCATCCTTCCTTCAATATGCAGTTTGCCGGTGCCGTATGCTGAAAAAAAGGGATTTTATTAAAACTTACCGTAAAATCCTTTTCTCCGAGTTCACTGACAGACGCAGCTCTTCATTGACTTTGTGGGGTTTTATGTTCGTCCCACTAGGAGTTAACTAGGCAGGGAAAAGAATCAGCTGGCCCCTCCCCTGGGGGCCGTCCTCTCTTCCTACATCAAACCCCCTCACAGTATAGCTCTTCAGTTCGTACACAAGCCGTATAGAAACAGAGCCCAGAGGGGTGGGTTCTGCGTCTGTCAGTGAACTCGGAGAAAAGGATTTTACCGTAAGTTTTAATAAAATCCCTTTTTCTCCTTACGTTCACTTACAGACGCAGCTCTTCATTGACTTTGTGGGGACGTCCCCAAGCTGTGTCAAAAAAGAGGGGTGGGTAAACGCTAACAACTGTACCTAACTGAACCTCTGAGGAGGCGCCAGTTGCGCCTACACTGCCGCCTGCAAAACTTTGCGGCCAAAAGCAGCATCCGAAGATGCAAACACATCAACTTTGTAAAACTTAGTGAAAGTGTGAACCGAGGCCCAAGTGGCCGTCTTGCACACCTGGGACACCGAAGCCTGGTGTCTGAAAGCCCAGGAAGTACTAACCGCCCGGGTAGAGTGAGCCGTGACCGGAAAAGGGGGAACTTTGCCCCGAACAGAATACGCATGAGCCATGGTTTTTCTAATCCAATGAGAAATCGTAGCCGAAGAGGCCGCCAATCCTTTGCGCGGGCCCTCTGGCAGAACAAACAAGGCGTCAGCTTTTCGAAAGGGAGCTGTAGCAGCCAAGTACACCCGTAAGGCCCTCACTACGTCCCAGGCATGCAACTCAAACTCCTTTGGGTGCGATGGACGAGGGCACAACGAAGGCAGGACAATATCTTCATTGATATGAAAAGAAGAGACTACCTCTGGAAGAAAAGAAGGAGAGGGTCGCAAGACCGCCTTATCCCTATGCATTATCAAATAAGGAGACTTGCACGAAAGTGCAGCCAATTCCGACACCCGTCTGGCAGAAGTGATGGCGACTAAGAAGGCCACCTTCTGCGACAGAAGTTGTAAGGAGATCTCCCTTATTTTCTCATAAGGTGGTTTTTGAAGAACAGAAAGCACCAGATTCAGATCCCACGGAGCCATCGGAGATCTTACCCAAGGCGCCACATGTCGCACACCTTGTACAAAGGTACGAACCAGAGAGTGCGAAGCTAAAGGTCTCTGAAAGAGTATGGCTAAAGCCGAGATCTGGCCCTTGAGAGTACTCAAAGCCAAATTCTTATTCAGGCCCTGCTGTAAAAAGGTCAGGACCCTAGACGCGACAAAAGAGCGAGGGTTATAGCCCTCCGCCTCGCACCAAGCAATGTAAGCCTTCCAGGTGCGGTGATAAATCTTACGAGCAGTGCCCTTGCGAGCTTTCAACAGAGTAGGGATTACGGAGTCGGCGACTCCCCTATCCCTCAGCACCTGGGACTCAATAGCCAAGCCGTCAAAGCCAGCGCGGGTAAAGCAGGGTGCAATATGGGTCCTTGAGACAGAAGATCGCACCACGTCAGCGTACCAGGTGCGCCGGGGCCAATCTGGGGCCACCAGAATTGTTGGTATCCCCTCCAGCATTATTCTGCGTACCAATCTCGAGGACAGTCGTATCGGAGGGAAGGCGTACAGGAGACGATAATGGCCCCAGGGGGCCACCAGAGCGTCCGTGGCCACTGCCAACGGGTCCCTCGTTCTGGACACAAAGGTTCTCACTTTGTGATTGAACCGGGACGCCATGAGATCCACATCCGGCGTCCCCCATCTGTGGCAAATCTGATTGAACACCTCCGGGTGGAGGGACCACTCCCCCTGGTCCAGCTTCTGGCTACTGAGAAAGTCCGCCTGCCAGTTCTCCACACCTGGAATGTAAATTGCTGAGATAGCCGGAACGTGAAGTTCCGCCCAACGCAGTATCCGAGCTGCCTCTGCAGCCGCCGCTGGGCACCTCGTGCCGCCCTGATGATTCACATACGCCACCGCTGTGGCATTGTCCGATTGAATTCGGATCGGGCGGCCTTGCAATCTCCTTGTCCAATGAAAAAGACACAGTCTGATTGCTCTCAGCTCCAGCACGTTGATGGGCAGGCGAGCCTCCTGGGCCGACCAACGGCCCTGGGCTGATAACTGCCCCAGGACTCCACCCCAGCCCGTCAGGCTGGCGTCTGTGGTGATTATCATCCACTGAAGAGGCAGGAACGACTTCCCCTGAGTTAGGGCCGAGTCCCGAAGCCACCAGATCAGAGACGCCCTGGTCTGGGGGCTCAGCCGGATCGGAAGATCCAACGACCGGTGGGACTTGTCCCACTGAGTCAGGATTTCTCGTTGGAGAAAACGCATGTGACTCTGGGAAAAAGGCATCGCCTCGAACGACGAGACCATGAGCCCCAGCACCCTCATACAGAACCGTAAGGAAGACCGACGGTGCGACAGAAGGGTGCGCACAGCCGACTGTAAACACTGCAGTTTTTTCGGAGGGAGGAACACCTTCGCCTGTTCTGTGTCCAGAATGAGACCCAGATACTCCAGACGGCGGGAAGGAGACACTGACGACTTCTTCAGGTTTAGTAACCAGCCGAAGTCCAGCAGGGATGCCATCGTGATGCACACATTCTCCTCCAGATCCGAGGCAGAGTCCGCTCGCAGGAGCAGATCGTCCAAGTAAGCCACTATGGCAATTCCTCTCTGACGCAGCAACGCCAACACCGGGGCTAGCAACTTTGTGAAGACCCAGGGTGCGGAGGTCAGGCCAAAGGGGAGAGCCACAAATTGAAAATGGCGATCCCCAACCGCGAACCGCTGATGTCGCGAATGGATGGGTACATGGAGGTACGCATCCCTTATGTCCAACGACGCCAAAAATTCCCCCTGGTGAAGGGCGGCCACAATCGAGCGAACAGACTCCACCCGGAACTTTCACGCCCTGACGTACCTGTTTAGGGCCTTCAGGTCCAGGATGGGCTGAAATCCCTCCCCTTTTTTGGGTACCACAAAAAGATTTGAGTAAAAACCTCGAAACCTCTCTCCTGAGGGAACTAGTACAATCACCCCTTGGTCTGAGAGGGCCTGTACCGCCCCGGAAAGGGCGTTCCTGCGGGAGACTTAAATTTGATGGGAAGAACCTGTCTACGGGTAGAGTGATGAACTCTATCCTGTACCCGGTAGACACCACCTCCTGGACCCAGCGGTTGGAAATGTGAGCCAGCCACCGATCTGCGAACCTCAGAAGACGTCCCCCCACCCGACACTCGGGTGGGGGCAACCCATCAGGCTGAGGAAGACTTGTCTTCCGTCTTTTCTGATTTGCGCTGCCACTGCCGTCTTCCGGCCCCTGCAGCGACCTTACTGGAACGGGTCCCTTTACTTGCCGCGCCCGGGGCGCGAAAAAGCTTCTTCTGACTCGAAGGAGAAGGCTCCTGTCTACGGCGAAACTCTCGCCTGCGGGGCTCCGGAAGGAAGGTACTCTTACCCCCCCCCGTGAAATCCTTGATGATTTCATCAAGACGCGAGCCAAATAGACGCCCACCCTGAAAGGGGAGGTCAGCCAAACCTCTTTTGGAAGCGTGGTCACCGGACCAGGAACGCAGCCAAAGAATTTGTCGAAGTCTGGACGGCCGAGATCGATATTCTGGACAAGGGCAGAATATCCATGGCCGCATCACAGAGGTATTTAATCCCTTGGAGTAAAAACTCAGCCTTCTGCGGCGCCTCCATCAGGCGACCGCCCACTAGGTCCTTCATGAGTTCTTCCATGCATTCAGCTAGATGCTGTGCCGCCATGGCCGAAGCCAGAGCCGGTCGCACAGCAGAGCCCGCGTTCAAGAACAGGGACTTCAAAAGTGCCTCTGTCTTTCTATCAGCGGGATCCTTGAAGGAAGGGGTACCTTCCATAGGAATGGTAGTCGCCTTGGTAAGGCGTGCAATTGGTGGATCCACCACAGGTGATTCCCATTTGTTTAGGAAGCTCTCCTCAAAAGGATAGCGAACCGCAAAACGTGTTGTCAGTGAGGAGGAACGCTGCGGGCGCTGCCACTCACGATATAGGAAATGGTCAAAAAATGAATTGTAGGGATAAGTCTTGGGGGCCTAGAAGATCCGCACACATACGCAGCAGATCGTGATTCGCCATCTTGATCCAGCTGCAACTTAGTGCGAATGTCAGCGATAATTGCGGCCACTAGTGCTTTTTCTTGGTCAGCTGCTGGCCCCTGGTCCCCCTCAGAACACAGTCACCACCCGTCTCCTCATCAGACAGGTCCGCAGGGGTCCCTGAGACCCCTGAGGCCACATCCGGCTCAGAATCCTCCCCTGATGATAAATGAGGGGGATGGGGACGCTTCCTGGGGACCCGCGGAGCGGCGTCCCCACGGGGAAAAAACTCATTGAAGACCGCCCGCAGCTGGTTAAGAAAAGCCCCTTGATCTGATTGCGTCGCTGCTGATGCCACCTCAGCAGGGAGATCAGCCATAGCTTTCCCAGAAAAATGACACAGGGATGGAAGGGGCGCCCCCACACAGCCACACACCCACAGTTATCAGAGGACAGCACCCCACCACCACCAGCACCCGGAGGGAGCCCAGCTATACTTGCTGTTCCGCTGCCTTGTAGTGCAGATCATCAGTAAGAGCTGCCCGTATCACCGCCGTTCCTGAGAGGAGGGAGAAGCTGCTGCCACGTGTAGATTCGTAGAGCATGCAGTCAAAATGGCCGCCGTGAAAGACTAGAGGCCGAACACACCTTTCAGGAAACGCGCAGTACCGAAAATGGCCGCTCCGAGCGCTAGAGGGAAAGCCTCATAGTCTGAAAATGTCCGCGGCTACGGCAAAATGGCGGAAGTCCGTCGCAAAATGGCGGACGATCGCGGCGGTGCTGGGGGGGGGGGCGTTGTGTGGCAGGGGGCAAGATGGAGAGCGGTTCCCACCAGTGGCTACCCCGGGACAATTGTGAAAATCACAAGGTTGTGTGCCGGTCGTCGGGCCCCCTTCATGCCCTTAAGAAAGGGGGGAAGGCAGGGCGCTCACTTACCAGTCCGACGCCACGGTAGCCACCCAAACGCAGACTTTCCGCCCCTGATGGCAGTATGCTGCAGGCCCAAAGTCGCCCTGCCGAATCGCATCGGTAAAGGGGACCAACAGGGGAATTTCACCCGGGGCCGCCTGCACGGAACGGGCAAGATGCGGCGGGTCCCCCATAGCGGGACTGGCTTCGCATCATGTTGGCCAGGTCGGGGAAAGTACAGAGCTCCAGGACTCTCTATGCCCCTACCGGCTTCTTGATAGTAGATCATCTTGATTGTAGTAAAAAATAAAATCAAAAAGTAAAAATGGTCATAATAGGACCGCAGTTCCCCTATAGCAGGGAAGCCAGGTCAACTCCTTGCGAACTAGGCATTGAAACTGAAGAGCTATTCTGTGAGGGGGTTTGATGTAGGAAGAGAGGACGGCCCCCAGGGGAGGGGCCAGCTGATTCTTTTCCCTGCCTAGTTAACTCCTAGTAGGACGAACATAAAACCCACAAAGTCAATGAAGAGCTGCGTCTGTCAGTGAACATAAGGAGAAACAGCCCCGTCCACACCATGATGTTCCCACCTCCAAACCTCACTGTTGGTATGGGGGGTGTTTTTGGGGTGATGTGCCATTTGACCTCCAAACATGGTGTGTATTATGGCATCCAAGAGATCAATTTTTGTTTCCTGACCAGACTATATTCTCCCAGTATTTCACAGGCTTGTCTAAATGTTGTGCAGCAAACTTTAAACCGAGCTTCAACATGCTTTTCCTTCAGCAATGGAGTCTTGCATGGTGAGCGTGCATACATATCATGGCGGGTGAGTGCATTACTTATTGTGTACCTGCTAATTCCAGGTCTTTCTGAAGCTCTTCACAAGTGGCCCTTGGACAACGCTTCTGATAATTATTTTCTCTCCTCTGTCAGAAATCATGCGAGGAGCACCTAGTCGTGGCCAATTTATGGTGAAATGATGTTCTTTCAACTTCTGGATTATGACCCCAACAGTGCTCACTGGAACAATCAGACATTTAGAAATACTTCTGTAACCAAAGCCATCATTATGTTTTGAAACAATAAGGTTGCAAAGGTCTTGAGAGAGCTCTTTGCTTTTACCCATCATGAGATGTTTCTTGTGGGACACCTTGGTAATGAGACACCTTTTTATACGCCATCAGTTGAGACTGAACCAGCTGATATTAATTTGCACTGACAAGGGGCAGGATTGCTTTCTAATTACTGATAGATTTCAGCTGGTGGCTTTGCTTCCCATGCCTTTTTGTACCTACCTTTCTTCACATGCTCAACACTTTCTCTGTGTCCTTCCATTTTATTACACAGAACTTCATTTCTGAACGTATTTGTTTTGGTGTCTTTGTATGTATGGATTGCATGGGTTGTTACCGACACAAAGGGAAAATTTCATGCCAATAGCCCCTTTACCAATATATTTTACCGAGAAAAATGGTGACATGTTCAATACTTATTTTACCCGTTCTATGTAGTTATTTGATCGGTAGGTGGGCACTCTCTCACCTCTCCTCAGATGGATTGAGGGGAGGTCAGGTAGATAGGTAAGTTAGTTGGTTGGCAAATGGGTCCTCTGACCTCTCCTAAGTCAGAAATTGGGTGAATTTTCCCCTCCCCTCAGATGGAAGGGGGACCAGGTAAGAGGTTAGGTGATTGGTAGATAGGCGCTCCCTCTCATCAAGAAGAGGGGGTTAGGTAGGTATGTGGACACTCTCACATCTCCGCAGATGTAAAGGTCAGGTTGGCTGATGGTTGGCAAGTGCTCTCTAACCTCTCCTCAGATTAGGGGAGGTCAGGTAGGTAGGCACTCTCTCACTTCCCCTCAGATGGAAAAATGGGTAAGTACGTATGTAGTTAATTGGTAGGTGGGCCCTCTGACCTCTCCCAAGTCAGAAATTGGGTAAGTAGGACTCTTGTCTCTGGTTAGATGGAAGGGGGACCAGGTAAGAGGTTAGCAGGTTGGTAGATAGGCACTCCTTCTCATCAAGAAGAGGGGTTAGGTAGGTACAGTATGTGGACGCTCTCTCACCTCAGATGTAAGGGAGGTCAGGTAGGTAGGTGCCCTCTCATCTCCCCACATGGGTGGAGGGGGCGATCAGGTAGTTAGTTGGCCGGTAGATAGGTGGAAAGACGATAGAGTTGATATGAAGTTAGTCGATCAGTAGGTGGTCTCTGACTGCTCCTCAGGTGGAAGGGGAATCAGGTAGGTAGTAAGCGGATTGGAAGATAGGCATTCTCTCACGAATAAGAGGGGTTTGGTAGGTAGGTGGACGCTCTGTCACCTCTGGTGAAGGGAGGTCAGGTAGGTAGATGGTTGGAAGGTGCTCTTCTCACCTCTGATTAAATGGATAGAAGGGAGGTCAGATAGGAAGTTAGTAGGTAGGCGAGCATTCTGTCATCTCTCCTGCGATGTAAGGGAAGTCAGGTAGGTAGATGGTCTGTAGGTCACCTCAGCTCTCCTCTGATGGCTTGAAGGATTATCAGGTAGGTAGGCAAGTAGGAAGTTAGTTGGTTGGTTGACAAGTGGGTTGGCACTCTGTCACCTCTCCTCAGATGAACGTAGGATAGGGGTAGGTGAACGCTCTTAATCTCCTCTGATGGAAAGGTGGTAAGCAGGTAGGTAAGTAGTTATTTGGTTTGGTAGATGAGCACTCTCTCACCTGGCCTCAAATGGAAAGTGGGTAAGTAGGTAGTCTCACCTCTCCTCTGATGGAATGGGGATCAGGTAGGTAGTAAGCTTGTCAGTAGATAGGTGCTCCCTCATCAAGAAGAGGGGGTTAGGTAGGTATGTGGACACTCTCACATCTTCTCAGATGTAAAAGTCAGGTAGGCTGATGGTTGATAGGTTCTCTCTGACCTCTCCTCAGATTAAGGGAGGTCAGGTAGGTAGGCACTCTCACACCTCCCCTCAGATGGAATAGGGGGCAAGTAGGGATGTAGTTAATCGGTAGATGGGCACTCAATCACCTCTCTTCAGCTGGATTGAGGTGAGGTCAGGTAAATAGTTAAGTTAGTTGGTTGTTAAGTGGGGCCCTCTCACCTCTCCTAAGTCAGAAATTAGGTAAGTAGGTAGGGGGGCTCTCACCTCCCCTCAGATGGAAGGGGGACCAGGTAAGAGGTTAGCAGGTAGGTAGATAGGTGCTCTCTCATCAAGAAGAGGGGATAGGTAGGTATGTGGACACTCTCACATCTCCTCAGATGTAAAGGTAAGATAGGCTGATGGTTGGTAAGTGCTCTCTGACCTCTCCTCAGATTAAGGGAGGTCAGGTAGGTAGGCGCTCTCCCACTTCCCCTCAGATGGAAAAGGGGGTAAGTACGTATGTAGTTAATCGATAGGAGAGTCAGAAGAGGGCCCACCTAAGTCAGAAATTGGGTAAGTAGGTAGGTGGACTCTCGCCTCCAGTCAGATGGAAGGGGGACCGGGTAAGAGGTTAGCAGGTCGGTAGATAGCCTCCCATCAAGAAGAGGGGATAGGTAGGTACAGTATGTGGACGCTCTCTCACCTCAGATGTAAGGAAGGTCAGGTAGGTAGGTGCTCTCTCAAATCTCCCTACATGGATGGAGGGGCGGTCAGGTAGTTAGATGGCCGGTGGAAAGGAGGTAAGTAGTTATGTAGTAAGTTGATCTCCCTCTCGCCTCTCCTCAGGGGCAAGGGAGGTCAGGTAGGTAACAAGTTGGTTGGTAGGTGGGCACCCTCTCACCTCTCGTCAAATGTAAAGCGGAGAAGGTAGGTAGTAAGCTGATTGGAAGATAGGCGTTCCCTCACGAATATGAGAGGTTTGCTAGGTAGGAGGACGCTCTGTCACCTTAGGTGTAAGGGAGGTCAGGTAGGTAGTTGGTCAGTAGGTGGTCTCTGATTGCTCCTCAGGTAGGTAGCAAGCTGTTTGGAAGATAGGCGTCCTCTCACTAATATGAGAGGTTTGGTAGGTAGACCTTAGATTTTAGGAAGGACAGGTAGGTCACCTCAGGTAGGTAGGAAGTAGGTTGGTTGGCGCTCTCTCCTCAGATGGAAGGGGGGTCAGGTAAGTACTTACAGGTCAGTAGATAGGTGGTCATTTGGGTAGGTGGGTGGACCCTCTGTCACCTCAGATACAAGGGAGGTCAGGTCGGTAGGTGAACTCTGACCTGTTCTCGGATGGAAGGTAGATCAGTAGATGGGACTCTCCCTCTCCTCAGGTAGGTAGGTTACTTGTTCGGTAGGTGGGCACTCACATTCCCGCCTCTGCCCTGACAGGCTGATGATGCCACATTGGTGGGCGGAGACTGTTTCTGAGCAAGCTGGGGAGGAGGGGTCTGCGCATGCGTGGTCGCCTCCGTCTGTAGCGTGTCAGTGCGCAGGCGCGGAGGGTCCGGTGCCGCAGTGCGCATGCTCGGTATATCCCATGCCGGTCCAGCACATGCGCGGCTAATCGTTCTTCTCGTTGGATTGTCGGTGAAGAGACCCCGGGAAGATGGCGGAGCAGGTGCAGGGTTTGTGCGAGCAGCTAG
>BLSH010239595.1:6282-17653 GCA_018402905.1 Glandirana rugosa
CAAGCCGTGGCTTGCAACGGGCTTGAAATAGGGCCTGGGGCTTGGGGTAACTTCAGTTACCCCTGGGTTTGAAAATCCGTGTTTTTACCGACATTGTTTCAGGACCGTTCACGATCTCTCGACGTTTTCCTTCATTTTACCCCCATTCTCATCCCGTTCACAGGGTGTTTTTTTCCCCTATCCCTTTTATTTAATTTTAGTTTATTTTTTTTTTAACCTTCCCCCCCACCTACACCTCATTCTCGGATCTCCAACTGATCCGGTACTGGCACCGTCACATTTACCTTCACCGCCACCAGCTCCTCCTCCTCCACCGGTTGTGACAAAAAAGAATAAACATTTAGACCGGACTCACACAGCCATTCGTATACTTGTTTTTTTGAATAGGCCTCAATATTTTGGGGGCTATCCCAATTATAAACAAACAAAAAAAACAGTGTTGGCCACCTCCTCCTCCTCGACCACCGCCACTTCCATTTACACTGCCACGGTCATGGCCTAGTCAACCTCTAGGCTCTTACTCCACATCCACCCCCCCTTCCAATTTTTTTTTTATTTGATTTTAATTTATTTTCCCTATCCCCTTTTTTTGTGGGACACTTGCCCTACTCTTACCCCCATTTTACTTCCTTTTGCAGCTCTCTAGCACTTGCCAGGACTTTGTTACAGCCATTTTTGTGCCTAAAAGTTTGGGTCCCCATTGACTTCAATGGGGTTCGGGGTCCGGGATAAAGTTCGGGCAACGTTCGGTGCCGAACCCGGACTTTTTCCCAAAGTTCGTTCGGACCCTCCGAACCCGAACGTCCAGGTGTTCGCTCAACTCTACTTCTGGGTCTCCAGATTGGCCACATGGCCTAAGATTGTCCTTTATGCCTTGGAGGTGCTGGCCTGCCCTGCAGCCTGTGTATTGTCTGAACATGTGTTTAGTATGGCAGGGGGCGTTATCACAGACAAGCGCAGCCGCCTGTCCACAGCCAACATGAACAAACTAACCTTTATTAAAATGAACCAGGCATGGATCCCACAAGACTTGTCTGTACCTTGTGAAGAATAGACATTTAGACCGGCCTCACAAAGCCATTGGTATCCTTTTTTTTTTTTTGAATATGTCTCAATATTTTGGGGGTTACCCCAATTAAAAAAAAAAAAAAAAAAAAAAACAGTGTTGGCTACCTCCTCCTCCTCTTCCTCCTCCTCCTCCACCACCGCCACTTCCGCCTACACTGCCACGGTCACGGCCTAGTCAACCTCTAGGCGCCTACTCCACATCCACCTCCTCCTCCCATTTTAATTTTTATTTTGTTGATTTTAAGTTATTTCCCTATCCACATTTGTTTGCAGGGCACTTGTCCTACTTGTACCCCCATTTTGCTTCCTTTTGCAGCCTTCTAGCCCTTTCCATGACACTTTTACAGCAATTTTTGTGCCCAAAAGTTCGGGTCACCATTGACTTCAATGGGGTTCGGTGTCCGGGGTCAAGTTCGGATCGAGTTCGGTACCGAACCCGAACGGTTTCACGAGGTTCTGCCGAACCCGACGAACTCGAACATCCAGGTGTCCGCTCAACTCTAGTGAGGGACAGATTATCGTTCTAAAATCATCTCATACTACAGTAGGGACAGGTTCCTGTCGGTGCTGTGAGGGACAGATAAGTGTTCTAAAATCATCTCATACTGGTGTAGGGAGAGAATCCTGTCGGTGCTGTGAAGGACAGATTATCGTTCTAAATTCATCTCAAACTGCAGTAGGAACACGTTCCTGTTGGTGCTGTGAGGGACAGATTATCATTCTAAAATCATCTCATACTGCAGTAGGGACAGGTTCCTGTCAGGTGCTGTGAGGGACAGATTATCATTCTAAAATCATCTCATACTGCAGTAGGGACAGGTTCCTGTCAGGTGCTGTGAGGGACAGATTATCGTTCTAAAATTATCTCATACTGGAGTAGTGAGAGGTTCCTGTCAGTGCTGTGAGGGACAGATTATCATTCTAAAATCATCTCATACTGCAGTAGGGACAGGTTCCTGTCAGTGCTGTGAGTGACAGATTAGCTTCCTAAAATCATCTCATACTGGAGTAGGGAGAGGTTTCTGTCGGTGCTGTGAGGGACAGATTATCGTTGTAAAATCATCTCATACTGGAGTAGGGAGAGGTTCCTGTCGGTGCTGTGAGGGACAGATTATCTTTCTAAAATCATCTCATACTGGGGGGCGTGGCCAAGCAGGGCATGTGAGCGGATCGGTCTCACGGAGCTCCCGCACATAACCCGTTTAACGATCCTTTCCCCGGCCGAATTGCGCATTGGAACGGCCACGGCTGTAAGGCGTCAGGAACACGGTGGTACTACTTACATCGAAGTCGGACATGTCTAAGGGGAATAAAGGCCGAGAAGGCGCCGCGTCCCAGGACAGCCAAAATGGTGCGGGGGAGCCGCTTCCGCAAAGAGCCACGAGGGGCACAGAGAAGCAGATGAAAGACCTGGGAACGAAAAGTAAACTGCCGCGACCCACAGGTAAAGATCACCCTGGGGACATACAATACTATGCTAAGAGACTATCAGACATGAGGGAGCAGGCCCCAGAGGACCCTGAGGACTCACAAATGGAACTGTTCACAGAACAAGAGGCCATGGGTGCAGTGCTACAGTCAGAGCATGGACAGCAAACAGGGCGGGAGGACGGTGAGGAGGGGGATGAACAGCCTACCCTCAAACAAATATTGCAAGCAGTACAGAAATGTACGATGTCTGTTAATAATGTGAACTTAAAGCTGGGAAGCCTGACGGAGGAGGTGGCTCTGCTGCGGCAGGACTTGCAAAAGATGAGGGAACGAACGACCGCTGTGGAGGGCCGAATTAGTGAGATAGAGGACGCGTTGCCTCTACTGATAGCTGAATCTCGGTCTACAGCTCGCATGGCTTACGACAACAGAGCCAAGGCTGATGATATGGAGAACAGGCTGAGACGTAACAACGTTCGGATTGTGGGGCTGCCGGAAAAGGTGGAAGGCAGGGATCCCACGGAATTTACTGAGCAGTGGCTATTGGATACGTTTGGTAAGGAAGCATTTACACCACTATTCGCTGTGGAGAGAGCTCACCGGGTTCCAGCCAGGGCCATCCCGGGGAACGCCCGCGGCTAATGCTGGCGCGCATTTTACACTACCGGGACAGAGAAAAGATACTTTGTCTGGCGCGAGAGAAAGCATATATCAAGTTCAATGGGGTTAGAGTGTCCTTCTACCCTGATTTTTCGGCAGAGGTACAGCAGCAATGTGCTAAATTCTATGATATTAAACAGAGGCTGAGGAGGCTTAATGTATCCTATGCTATGTTGTATCCGGCCAGACTCAGAGTTACTGCGGAGGGCAGAGCTCACTTTTTTGCGACTGCACAGGAAGCCGTGACCTGGCTGGATGTCCATGAGCCGACATTAAGACGCAGACCCCGAGATGAGGAAGACGCCTAAAGAAGGGAACGGAAACTTGATGAACGGACAATCTGAACGCTCATAATGCACAGTGCGAAGGGCTAATGTATCGGCCGGGGACCTGTCACAACTGATGACAAGCGTAGCAAGGCTCCACTACTGTGCTATTGGATATAGCTAAACTTCAAAGATCTACAACACCCCTGTGGCATGCTGTATTAGGCAGAGCACGGGGTGACAATTTGAGGATTGACTGTTCAAGGGCACTGTTGTGCCTTACTGGAATGTTTTGTTCAATTTTTTGTGTTACCACGAGCTTTGAGATGTCTGGTTGTACACTGAATGCCAGATATGGGAAGGACGGATACGGTGTGCCCCTGTTATATCACCATTTCACTACACATGCTTCACCTGGAGACAGGCTGACCATATCTGACTATGAATCTCCATGGCGGATGTACGATTAGTAACCTGGAATGTCCGAGGACTGGGCAGCCCGCTTAAGAGAATGATGGTGAATACGGTACTTCAAAAGTACCACCCAGCGATCATTGGTTTAACAGAGACGCACTTTACTAGGGAGTCAGTGGGTTGTGTGAGATACAGATGGGTGGGTACAATGTATCATGCAGTGTATACTTCCTACTATAGGGGGGTGAGTCTATTGGTGCACAAAAATTTAGACTTCCAGGAGCTTCACTCATGCATCTACTCTGAGGGGCGATATGTTTTTGTTTACTGCAGATTGTACGAGTTAAAATGTGTGATTGCTATGATTTACATACCTCCCCCGTTCTCCACTGTGGTATTAAGGGAACTGGTCGGGTATGTCTTGTCCAAACCTGAGGTACCGGTGTATATAATGGGGGACTTTAATGGAGTGGTGGACCCTGGTTTGGACAGACATCCTAAAGTGTCTTCTACGACGCTTAATAGGGGAACTGCCCTCTCAAGATTCTTATGTGAAGTGGGCTGGGTAGATATATGGAGAACAAAACATCCACATGAGATCCAATACTCGTGCTTCTCCAAAACACACTCATCCCTTTCTCGCATTGACCTCTGTGTGGGATCTCAAGATGCCCTTGGTACTATTAGTGGGGCTGAATATGCCCCGAGGATGGTATCTGACCACTCTCCTCTTATTGTACAGATTACGGCGAAGCAGAAAACTAGCCTTGCGAGGGCACAATGGCGGCTGAACGCCTTCTGGCTCAAACTGATACCACCCGAGGCCAATGTGGAGACCCAAATAAAACATTATTTCTTGGACAATGCAGGCCATGACAATATTTTAACACGGTGGGATGCTTTTAAATGCTTCCTCAGGGGGGTCTTTATATCAGCTATTAATGGTGTTAAAGCACAGTCTAGGGCATATGAAGTACAGCTAACTAAAATGGTTGAGGACCTAGAAGCACAATATGTAGCAAACCCCACAGAGGGACACAGGGTAGCGTGGATTGCAGCCCAGGAGGACCTGAATAAAATGATTACTATGAAAGTGGAAAAGAAGAGATTTTTTTCTAAGGTGACGTTCTTTGAGGAGGGGGAGCAGACAGGACGTCTGCTAGCTAAAATAGTTAATGTCAGGCCCTCAGTTCCGGCAATAGGAGCCTTGAAGCTGCAAGGTGGGGGGATGGTTAACACATCTGAAGGGGTCATGGCAGAGTTGACACGTTTCTATGAAGACCTATATGTTTCCAGGGTGAACTATACTAATGATGAACTAGACAGGTATTTGAGGGCAGTGTCCTTACCTAGACTTACAGACACTCAGAGGAATGCACTAGATGCACCCATAACACTTGCAGAGCTGCAGGAGGCGGTGAAAGCATTCCCTTCCTCTAAAGCTCCAGGAGATGATGGTTTACCAATGGAGGTGTTTCAAAAATACTCAGATCTGCTGTTGCCCAAGCTTCTCGAGGTGTTTAATGAGGCTAGGTGCCAACAACGGTTGCCGACTTCCATGTCCCGGGCTAGTATAGTCCTTCTCCTTAAACCTGATAAACCTGCCACTGAACCAAACTCCTATAGACCTATATCGCTACTGCAGGCTGATATAAAAATACTGGCAAAAGCGATTGCTAGAAGAGTAAACACGATTATCTCCAGCCTGGTCCATGACGATCAGGCTGGATTTATGCCAAATAAGTCTGCAGTAGTCAACCTTAGAAGATTGTATGTTAACATGCAGACACCCACGGACAATATGGGAAGTAGGGCCTTGTTGTCGTTAGATGCCAATAAGGCATTCGATAGTGTGGAATGGGGCTACCTGTGGGCGGTACTGGAAAAGTTTGCATTCGGGGACACTTTCATCTCATGGGTGCGTTTACTGTACCAGCAGACACAAGCGAATATTAGGGAGAATGGGTTCATATCGGCCTGCTTCTCTCTGAAACGAGGGACTAGACAGGGGTGCCCCTTATCCCCGCTTTTGTTCGCGCCAGCGATAGAACCCCTAGCTGCAAAAATTAGAGATCACAATGACGTAGTAGGATTTAAATATGGGAGGCTGCATGAGAAAATACTACTTTATGCAGACAATATGCTACTTATGCTGGGAGACACGGAGGGTACAATAAAAACAATAATGTCTATTATTACAGAGTTTGGCACATTTTCAGGCCTCACCATAAACTGGACTAAGTCAGCGCTTCTCCCTATAGATCAGGAGGTGCATCCGCAACTTAAAACATATTGCCCGGTCCCTGTGGTACAAAAGTTCAAATATTTGGGTATAGTTATCTCCCACTCAATTTTGGACTTTTGTAAACTCAACATTCAGCCGTTGTTGGTGGGATTTATGGATAAGGTCAGAATATGGAACAAACTATGGCTCTCAGTGGCAGGCAGGGACAATCTTATTAAGATGGTACTGATGCCACAGCTGCTATACCACCTGCACAACTCTCCAGTGGTGATTCCCTTAAAGATCTTCCGAGTCGTTAACATAATTTTTAGATCCTTACTATGGAAGGGAGGAACGGTGCGTATTAAACTTGAACAATTACGGAAACCAAAGGATGCAGGGGGTCTGGCATTACCCAACCCATGGTTGTACTACCTGGCCTCCCAACTCCAACACCTTGTGGGCGGCATGACACGAGATGTAAGAAGTGCCACGCTAACCATAATGTTACAACACACAAAGACAGGCTCATTACCAGAAGGACTGGAAGCACAAAGCTTCTCAAAACCTAATAAGCGGTATCCGACATATAGGCTACTTCAAAAAGTGTGGGACAAAGTCAAACAGCTACAAGGGGCTCAGGGTCTCACGAAATATAGCCCTATTTGGGATAACCAGAATTTCACGGAACTTCTTAAACTGCAGCATGCCACTAGGTGGCGTGGATTAGGTATAACACACCTGAAACAGATTTTTGATAATGGAGCCCTGTTGACGTTTGCTCAAATGCAGCAAAGACTTGCTATCCCTCATAACATGTTGTTCTACTATATGCAACTCAAACATGCATTAAGTCCCAGAGAGCATTAGATGCACCTACCTTTGGCACCACACCGGTGTTTACGCTAGTACGACAGACATTGTCTACCAAGGGGTTCATCTCTGACTGTTATGCCAGACTACTGGGTATGTACTTGTAAAGGATACCCCAGCTCTGCATGTGAAAAGTGGGAGACAGATGTAGGGGATATGCAGGCAGAGCTATGGGAGGAGGCCATGGAGAATGTCAGATTGTGTTCTCTTAGTGTAGCGCAGAGGATGTCTCAGTTGTATATCCTGTTGCGCACTCACTATACACCCCTTAAACTTTCTAAAACGGGACTCCGGCAGGATGCTAAATATGGGAGGTGTGAAAGAGAGGAGGGGAGTTTGATTCACTTACTGTGGAGGTGCCCGAAGCTCCATCGGTATTGGAAGTCAGTGGTAGCGACAATAAATGTCGCGATGCAGGTTTCAATTCCGATGGATCCCAAACACTGTATCTTGGGTATATTGGATACTATTATACCAGATAAGTATGAGAAGGAGGCGGTGGCACGGACCCTATTTCAGGCCCGCAAACTTATACTTATGGGTTGGATCTCACCGGACCCCCCCACGGCCAAACAGTGGTTGGATCGGGTGGGCACAATGCTTAGATATGAGAAACTCATCTATCAACACAGAGGAAATCCCTCCAAGTTTGAAAAGATATGTGGAAAGTGGTTACAAACTCCAGGCATAGCTCCCATTGACATGGTTATGGACAGATTACTTGTATAATCTATAGAGTGTATCAGATTGTGGAAAGAGAAAACATAAGATTACTATAGGAGAAATAAGGGATTATTGGCAAGAACTAGGAATGATGCCATGTAATGTGAACTTTTCTAAGGCATTTATGGGGCAGGTATGTACCCGCTAGGTTTCCAATATGTATGTAATGCTGGTATGCTTGTACTGTTGACATCTCAATAAAAAGTGGTTTTGATTTTAAAAAAAATCATCTCATACTGCAGTAGGGACAGTTTCCTGTCGGTGCTGTGAAGGACAGATTATCGTTATAAAATCATCTCATACTGCAGTAAGGAGAGGTTCCTGTCGGTGCTGTGAGAGAAAGATTAGCTTTATAAAATCATCTCATACTGGTGTAGGGAGAGAATCCTGTCGGTGCTGTGAGGGACAGATTATCATTCTAAAATCATCTCATACTGGTGTAGGGAGAGGTTCCTGTCGGTACTGTGAGGGACAGATTATCGTTTAAAAATCATCTCTTACTGCAGTAGAGAGAGGTTCCTGTCGGTGCTGTGAGGGACAGATTATCGCTCTAAAATTATTTCATACTGGAGTAGTGAGAGGTTCCTGTCAGTGCTGTGAGGGACAGATTATCGTTCTAAAATCATCTCATACTGCAGTAAGGACAGGTTCCTGTCGGTGCTGTGAGGGACAGAATAGCGTTTTAAAATCATCTCATACTGCAGTATAGAGAGGTCCTGTGGGTACTTTTAAGGACAGAATATCGTTCTAAAATCATCTCATACTGGAGTAGGGTGAGGTTCCTGTAAGTGCTGTGAGGGACAGATTTTCGTTCTAAAATCATCTCATACTGGAGTAGGGAGAGGTTCCTGTCGGTGCTGTGAGGGACAGATTATCGTTCTAAAATCATCTCATACTGCAGTAGGGACAGGTTCCTGTCGGTGCTGTGAGGGACAGATTATTGTTCTAAAATCATCTCATACTGCAGTAGAGAGAGGTTCCTGTCGGTGCTGTGAGGGACAGATTATCGTTCTAAAATCATCTCATACTGCATTAGGGACAGGTTCCTGTCGGTGCTTTGAGGGAAAGAATAGCGTTTTAAAATAATTTCATACTGGGGGGCATGTCTATCCGGCGGAGGAGACGGCCGCATTTTAGCTGAGCTCCGGCCGAAAGCCACAAAGCGACCCGAAGCTACATACTGGAGAGCCCGATCACGATGGCCACGGATCCCTCAATGTCTTCCCCACCCGGGGAGCAAAGGAAGAGAGGCTCACAGCGGACGGCGCCCCAGAAATTGACTGATTTTTTCTCAGTCCGGAACGAGTGGAATTGAAACCTGTACCAAGATGGCGGCGACCCGTCCTCTCACGCGGCAGCCTCAGGCGAGGCCTTCCCTCGATCCAGCTCTTCCTCATCGTCAGCGGACACAGTGGTGAGTAACCCCTCATATGAGGCCCCACCACACTCACCACCTGACAGTCCCACCACACGCAGCCCTGTTAAAAACAAGAAGGCCAGACAGGGGGAAAGAGAGATAGATGACTCTGACATGGAGGAAAGTGCCGAACAGGAGCACAGCTCACAAACACCTCTGGAGCAATTTCCCTCATCCTCTCAGCCGGTCTCTGTGGCCGACATGAAAGGGATGCTGCTTGCCCTCAGGGAGTCCATGTACCTGGACATGAAAAAAGCATTGGGATCAGTTAATGCAGACACCACAGACCTGCAACACAGGGTGGCGCAGGTAGAAAGCAAAATGGATGACTCTTTCATAGCACATAATAGCATGATAGATGCACTACAAGAACAGCAATCAGATATCCAGAAAATGGCGGCTAAACTAGCCGACTTAGAGGACCGCAGTAGACGGAACAATATTAAATTCTGTGGCATCCCTGAATCGATATCAAACACAGAGTTGCAACCATACATCCGTCAATTATTACACAGCTTAGTGCCGACTGCTACCGATCTGGAACTTACGATAGACAGGGCGCACAGACTTCCCAAACCGTCGTTTCTTCCTCATGCAACCCCGCGGGATGTTCTGGCCCGCATCCATTATTTTCATATAAAGGAGGCGGCGATGCGATCTATGCGCAAGCCACCCAATTTAGACGGTAAATTTGCTGGTGTAGCACTGTTCACCGACCTATCACAAGCAACCATCTTACACAGGAAAAAACTCATCTCCATCACAAAGGCATTGAGAAACCATGAAATCAGGTATCAATGGGGGACTCCCTCTAAACTCATTGTCACATATTGGGATAAAACCTACAACATTCTCTCCCTGGAAGCAGGCTTACGCCACTTGAAAGAATGGGGCATCATTCCAGTTGATCCACCACAGGAAGGGCGCAGAAATCCCCAACCGTTACACTCAAGCTGGTCTAAAGGGAAACATACATAGAGGAGCGGGCTCTCCTAACACTAGCTAGTCAAAGTGGTCTAGGCGAATTCATTCTCAATGTGCATTTCTAGGCTCCGGTATACTATCACCAGTCGCGGAGTCTACAGTACCCCTGAAGACGACGGGCAGGGGTCCCTGCCTCAACTCCCTCGGCCCAAAGCCGAGATTTTCCTTTATGGTTTTTCGGTTTCTTGGTTTTTTTTTGTTGTTCAAGCCACATCAATCACCATACAAAGATCTTCAATCCACACTGAACTCTTGCTTTCTATGGCTACACCCATCCTATCATTTGCCTACCAACCAGTCTTCCTCACATCTTAGCACAACCCCACACTGATCCCATTAAACCACATAAAAACTGATTTAAGAAGTATGAAGTACCTTGGTTATCCAGCACCATTGACTCTCTACCATGACGATCAAGTTCATTTCCATGAACGTTAAGGGCCTAAACAGTCCATTCAAGCGGAAGATGTTTTGGGCGGAGGCTCAAAGGCTACAAGGGGACATCATTAGCGCACAAGAAACCCACTTCGCAGCAAAGAAAGCCCCCCAATGCTCTCATGCACTTTACCCACATATATTTTTTGCAAATGCTGAGACCAAGCATAACGGAGTACTTATTGCAGTTAAAAATTCAGTTGTGCTCAGGGGGGGGCGTGGCCTGGACGCGGCGGAGAGCGGACGTGCTCAGGCAGAGCTCCGGCTCCTTCTTCATCAATCTGCGGGCATCCTCGTTCCGTGGGGCAGGTGAGCAACTTTTATCACCATCAGAGGCTCCCCCACACTAGCCCCTACAAGCTGAGCCCAAGATTGGCCGGATCCGCGGCGGACCTCCGGGACGCCAGAAATTTAGCCCGCGGCTTCGGTTGCGGCCTAGGCCGCGGCGGCTTCAGACCCTCACCACCTACGTCCCTGAGGCCAAATACTAAGGGGGGAGGCTAAGGAGCCCCCACGGACATAACCCACAGCAGATGCCCTACAGACTGGCCTGTTCTGAGGCCGACCTCCGTGTTATAGGAAATTGAGCCCGCGGCTTCAATTGCGGCCTAGGCCGTGGCGGCCTTCAGAGCATCCACAGCTCCTGCAGTAAGGCCTTAACCCTAACAGAGAAGCACAGAGTCCCTTGCTACCTCACCCCAAAGACTGTATTGATTCAGGAAGGTGCAGGTGAGATCCGCAGCATGGACATAATGCTTGCTTAATTCCGGAGCTTTGGCATCAGGGGAGAGATTGCAGGCCCTTACAGCCTTTATTAATGGATTATGGGCAAAATAGGCAGACAGTTACCCTTCTCCCAAACCCCTCAACCACAGC